>CM076255.1:15300019-15350019 GCA_038380765.1 Odontothrips loti | reverse complement strand
CGTGCGAGTTCTACGGCCGTCGTGGTGGGCCGATCGGTGGGAACGGACGCCGTACCACATCCACGTAGCGGCCACAGGAAGCACTATATACTGAAGGGCCGGCGCATCGCGCTGCGCCTCCCCCCCCCCCCCCCCCCCCCCCCCTTCCTCTTCCCACCACTATTCCAGCGACCGGTGATTTACCGGCCGGAGCCGCACGGGAGGTCCGCGTAGCGTGATCGCGGAGGCCCAATCCACCACAAGGAACAGCTGTTGATCCCCGGCGAGGGCGAGCATGGTGCTGCTGGCCGAGCGGTAATCAGCACTCCCGAACAAAACAAGAAAAAATAAGGTAGAAACAACTAAAACAGTAATAGCTACTCAGTTTCAGGTAATTAAACTTTTGACTTACGTGTTGGAGAAAATGGTCAAATGTTGTCATAATGATATCAAATTTTCGTAAAGATGCCTGATGGTCAAATTTTTCCCGCTTTTTCCTAGTGAAAATGTCTAATGTTTCGCCCAAGTGACAACCCTTTTTTTTTTACCTTTGGCAACTATAGACTCTTCTGAAGCATGACTAAATTTGGACCATACTAAGTAAGATTTTTATTCAAATTAAACGTCCATCCGTAACTATTTCGCCGCCATGTTTCGCCGATCGGATCGGCTTAACCTGCACAGCGACGAGGCGCTCGATCCAATCCGATACTCACGGCAGGGCGGCTCCCACGATAGCCCTGGCCACTGCGTTCCTTTTTATTTTATTTCCCTTGCAAATCCGGCCCGTACTGTGCGTGGCTGCTGCCGCCGCCGCCGCTGCTAGTCGCGGACATGACATCCTGGGTCGTGAGTCCGTTCCAGCCGCCCACCCGTCCAGTCCCTTGCTTCCTCATCGCTCTTCTGCATGCCAGCGGCGTTGCGATGCCCGAGGCCGGCCAACGGGGAGGGAGGGATGGAGGGGGCTGAGCGGGGGTGGGGCACCCTACGGCGTCCGGGCAGGGGTCAGCGTGCATGCAAACTACTACCCTCTGTCAACACCACCCCCCACCTTCCTCTCGCTTTCCATGGCCAGAGGGCCGAGCAGGCCGGGCCCGGCCCAGCCCTCGGGTGGCGCATGGCGATGCGGGCCCTTTTGGCCGAGATATAAGAAGAAGAGCGGAGCGGAGAGAAAAAGAGGAGGCAGGCAGAGCTTTCATTCACCTTCAAAGAGCAGCAGCAGCAGCAGCAGCAGCAGCTCAACCTTTGGGCCTTTGGGTTGATGCCCTGCCATTTGTTTGCACACACACGGACCGGCGCAGCGCGCGCGGCCCCGCAGGGAGGGGGTGCGTCAAGCAGGGGGTGCCAGGCACAGGGCCTGGACGGGGTGCCGGGGCCAGAACAACTCAACTGCACACACACACACACACACACACACACACACACACACACACACACACACACACACACACACACCATTAGCAGCAGCAGTAAGAAAACAGAAAACGCAGAAAACACGTTCCGCGTTGAGCAGCAGCTAAGGCAGGGATGCACTCTATGACGCACACACGCACTCACACAACACGCACTCACACAAACGCACACAAGCGCACACAAGCACACATATCCACACACATCCACGCACACAAGAGCAATGGCGGCGCATGGACGACGTGAATGTTTTATAGTGACCGTTTCCGGCGTCTGTCCGTCGTCGTTGAGTCGTTTCCATCCTGCGCAGATAAATCCATATCCGTTCCAAGAATTTCTTTCTTCCAGACCGTCTTTCTTCTACCGCCTCGCCCTCTCAATCTCTCTCTTACTTCCGTCTTTCTTCTACCGCCTCGCCCTCTCATTCTCTCTCTTACTTCCCACTCCCTAACTCCTTAGAAGCTTTTGCGCTTACCCTATATGCTAGAAAGATTAAAGTAAAGAGTTGACTTGAATTAAACCAGGTTATCAATTGGCCAAATCATGTAGGCATCGCCCGAACGTCCCCGCTTTCTCCCACCTTCATTCGAGAAGGGCGACGTCTAGCGCCTGCAAGTGCTGGGGTAGGCCAGCCCGCACGGCACGCGTGCAAGCAGAAGTCACTTTTGCCTACCCGGCAGGCGCCTTTGGTGCTAAGGCTGGCTAATCTCGGTTATTGCCTGCTACCAATACGCCGGACGCACTTCATGGATGAGCCCACGGCATATTGGTAACAATTTCATTTTATTTTTCTGGCTTCATTGCCAAGACAGCTGGCCATCCTCACGCGCACCACATGTGTCCTCGTCTTGTCCTCGCGCCGTTCTCCCGGTCTTTAAGTCCGCCGACAAGGACCGTACGATTAGTCTCCGTCAGCAGGCTGGCCGCTGACCGGTCTACCTGGCCAGAGGTCGCGACACTGGAGCGGTAGCTGCTGGACGCGCCCTATACTCGTGCACTCGCACCTGTGCGCGCCCTTTTGGGCGAGAAGGGCAAACATGACGAAAGAGGGGGCGCTACCCGCGCCTCGGCGTGCGTGGACGCAAAATGGAGAGCATGGGAAGGGGGCCACGTAGAGCCCCCCCCCCCCCCCCGCACATCCCACTGCGCCTCACTTCTACTCCCCGTACCACTTCCCCCCTACCACCACCCTTCCCCCCGTGGTCTAACAAATCCAGAGAAGATAGGAGATCGGCCGCGGGTAGAAGTACGCGGAGCTCCGGGGTGGATACCAAGGGGGCGTGGCGCGGCTGTGGCTTGGCGTGGCAGGGCAGGGCAGACTAGCCGCCTCGCAATCTGTCGGCTAGCTGAGGCGCCCGCTGGCCTGCCTCACCTTCGCTATAACATGCGGTGGGCGGCGAGCAAGCGACCGCTATCTACCCTGACAGTGCCCGGCGTACTCAAACTCACACACTCACACACACACACACACACTCACACACACGCACACTACAGCAGCAGCGTGGCGCCGCACACGGCCAAAGAATACATCGTGCACCGGCTGCCGGTAAATTATAGCGCGCTTGCGCGCGCGTGAAAGGAACGTAAAATGAAGCGCACTAATTGAAATGAAAAGTATGAGCCGGGCGCCGGTCATAATAATAATCCGTGCTAGGGTCTTCCGGCTCGGCTCGGATCGGCTTGGCTTGGCTCGGCCCGGCTCGACTCGGCTCGACTCGGCTAAGCCCGGGTCGACTCGGCTCGGCCCGGCTCGGTTTGGCCCAGCTCAGCTCGGTTCGGCCCGGCTCTCTTGCCCGAGCGGCTGTCGTGTTTTCGCAGGGGATTGCAGAGAAGAACAACAAACCCCGGCGTTTGCTGCTACGGCTCAACCCGTGGCACTTTGTGGAATGGAAGAATTTTTTTTTCACTCCACGTGGGACCTGCGCCCTCTCACATTCTCGTATGCGAATCGGCCACCGGCGCCGCTGCGAAGGGCAGCGCAAGGGGAAACGGGAGTCACGTGACCCTGAGCGAGCGCGGGGTAACCAGACGCCGCTGGGGCCCCGGGCCACGGTCCGAGCACAGAATGCCACGAAACCCCCGGGGAGCGGTCCCGGGGTCCCGCGGGGTCCATCGGGCCGTAGCGAGACCCCCCGCTGACCGCCGGACAGCGGGTGCGAGGCGCACGCGCCGCCCTACCCGCCCTGCGCACTGCCTTCACCCGCCCTTCACACCAACCTACCCTGCCTACGCACCGCTGTACCCACCCTACGCATTGCCTTACCTTCCCTACGCAGTACGCACTGGTCTACCTGCCCTACGCACCGCTGTACCCACCCTACGCATTGCCTTACCTTCCCTACGCAGTACGCACTGGTCTACCTGCCCTACGCACCGCCCTGCCCGCCCGCACACACCCCACGCCAACCCCTTCTGCTTCCCTCACAAACGCGTTGGCCCGTGGGGTTCGCCGTTTTGAATTTTTCATTCCGTTATTCGGCAATAGAGGGGGGTCGCAAATGTTCTACTACTTGAAATTGGAGGCATCCCCGTGCATACTAATTGCTCCAAAAAGCTCACCTCTCCTGAGGCAAACAACGCTCGATATATGCTGCGTGTTTTCTGTCTGTTCTAGCACGTACACATTTTTGAGGAGATAGGCAGAGTTGGTCTGCGACGAATTATTCGCGAGAGGTAATGTCGTACAGAGATGATACATATTCTGACAGTGTAACGCGTGCTGGTCTGGGCGCCCGTTTGGCGGGCACGTGCTGCAGCCGCCGCGCCACGCCCCGCCAGCACGCCGCCCCTCGGTGCCTTGGCCGCCGCGAACAACGCCGCCATGGCCGTCCCCTGCCCCTGCGCCTACGGCCCGGGCGCCACCCGGGGACCCGGGGCCTACGCTCTCCTGCCCTACGCGTCAGCCCCTACGCTCCGGCCCTACGCTCCAGCCCTACGCTCCGGCCCTACGCTCCGGCCCTACGCTCCAGCCCTACGCTCCAGCCCTACGCTCCAGCCCTACGCTCCAGCCCTACGCTCCAGCCCTACGCTCCAGCCCTACGCTCCAGCCCTACGCTCCAGCCCTACGCTCCAGCCCTACGCTCCAGCCCTACGCTCCAGCCCTACGCTCCAGCCCTACGCTCCAGCCCTACGCTCCAGCCCTACGCTCCAGCCCTACGCTCCAGCCCCACGCTCCAGCCCTACGCTCCAGCCCCACGCTCCAGCCCTACGCTCCAGCCCTACGCTCCAGCCCTACGCTCCAGCCCTACGCTCCAGCCCTACGCTCCAGCCCTACGCTCCAGCCCCACGCTCCAGCCCTGCCGCTCCGTGCGGCGCTGCTACGCTCCGGCCTCGCCTCATCTTTATGACAGCGACGTGCTCGGACGAGGTTCACACAAATCTGCTGGCCTGGGTTCCGCAGCAACAACGGCGCCACCGCCTGCCCCCCCCCCCCCCCCCCCACCTTTCCCCCCACTGTACCCCGTTCCTCTAATTTCGCTTGCTCTGTTGGTGGGTGAAAATCTGCGCGGATTTATTTCGGACGCGGGAGATAAGGCGTGCAGATTTGCGAGGGATCCCGGGTCGGCTTGGCCCCTCCGGCTCCCGGCTTGGCCCCTCCGGCTCCCGGCTTGGCCCCTCCGGCTCCCGGCTTGGCCCCTCCGGCTCCCGGCTTGGCCCCTCCGGCTCCCGGCTTGGCCCCTCCGGCTCCCGGCTTGGCCGCGGCTTGCTCGGCCCTCGGCGCTGGGCTTGGCTCGGGCCGCAGACTGGTCAGCCGCTTCTGCAGGCAGCGCCGGCCAGAGGGACCTCCGGTGTGTGGGGTGTGGGGAGAGGAGAAACACACTCTAAAAAATGCATTGTTGATTTCAGCATAATTTGATGAATAAAAAAAAATCACGATAGGAAAAAACACTTCAGGTGAAAGAAACAACTTCAAAAAAGTAGCAATTTCGCAAGTAGCCACTTTTGAATGATCTTTTTACACCTCTTTGTGGTTTTTACCCCGTGTTCTTTCTTAACCTGTACTTTACCTACGACGTAATTTTACTTGGCTTATGATATGACCACTGAGCAGGCAGCCGGCGGGTTTATCAGTCCTCGTACGGGACCTGCGGGGACTCGGGGACCCACCCCGTAGGCCAGCCAACACCCTGGGCTCAAAAGTCGCCAGCTAATGCCCGGACATCGTTTTGGGTCTCAGTGCAAGAGCCGGGCCGAGCCGGGCCCCAGGCTCATCTTGATCTCCGCCCAGCAAAGAGCGGCCGGCGGCCCTCCGTCCTGCGCCCCCGACCCCTGGGCCCTCGTACCAATGCGGGCCGGCGGCCGGCGGTGCTGCCGGGGGAACCGAATCGGGCTTGGACCAGGAAGCGTCCTATTTCACCCGCTACCAATTCAATGACCTCCCCGCATTAAGAAATACTTTCCGATCGCGAGATTTATCATACGTCTGGGGTGGGGCGGCGGATATATCCACCCGAGAATGGCCAGGACCGAGCGAGAGAGAGACAGAGATAGGGGAAGGGTAGGGCGCGCTCCGTGTGGTAATCGAATTACCTTACCAATGGGTCTGCCGCTCCGTCAGTATGGTGAAGGAAATGGAGGTGATCGGGGGCGCGCGGAGAGGTTGAAGGGTGAGAGGTGCGGGAGCTCGGTACCGGTTACGTAGGATGTCAAGACCCGTCGCCACTAGTTCTCCGGCGGCATCCTCGACGTTTTCCCGGGGCGCACGGCGTCTCTGCTAAAAAGTCACGTGACGTCTCCCCCGCTGCTGCACGCTCGCCGGGGCTGACGCGGCGGTAATCGCATTCTCGCGGCGCGGCGCAGCGCGACGATCGATAGGGATGACACACGACCCCGCGGCCCCTGGGGTCGGCTCCCGTCGGGCCCCGTCGGGTCGGCTCAGCCCCCACAGCCGCTCGCTGCATTCAAAACAAGACCGGCTCCCGCCGCGTGTCTGCGCACCCCAGGCTGGAAGCACACACCCCCAGCCGCTATGGAGCCCGCGCTGTGGAGCTGCTGGGGGCTGGAGCCGTGCTGCTGGGATCTGAAGCCCTGACTGAGCCATGATGAAGGAGCACGGCTGGAGTCCAGTGGAAAGGAGCACTGCCTACGGGGGATAAATATCCAGTAGGAGGCCATGGAGTTGAGTCCTGCTGGAGTCCACCGGAAAAGATTCGTGCAGGAGTCCTTTGGGGATAGGTCCTGCGAAGTATAACGGCTGGAGTTCACTGGAGGAGTCGCGTGGAACCCTGCTGAAGCCCCGACGGAGTTCTGTGGCCGCCCTCCTGGAGTCACTGGAGGCAGCAGCACGGCGCGGCTGGAGTGTCCTTCAGAGCGCGTGGCGTCGCCGCTTTTGTCTCGGACCCTTATTGTCCCCCGCGGGATGCAAGCGACGCGGATAATTAGAGGATGACGGACGGATGACAGTCCCCCGCCACCCCGCACCTCAAACAAGAACACCACCCCCACAACTAACCTACCCCCCCCCCCTTCCCTCCACCCCGTTTTCCTGAGAAGAAAGCGTCGTCAGGGTTCACGACTTCCCACTTCGCTATGCGTTCAGGGGAGATATTCACCCGCGAGGTCCCGCACCATTTCTTGCTGGAGTTGGGGCCGTACTACTTTGGAAGATCCCCTCCCCCCGGACCCCTCCCCCGCTCCCCTCACCCCCCTACCGCGTCCAGGCAATCGTATTGTGTGCGCAGTGGCGCGCTGCATCGCCCGACACACGCCAAAAAGTCCTCGCAAAGGTCCTGTCCGGGCAACGCGACTCCTGCATGGGTATGATTGCAGGGCAACACACCCTGCGATGCGAGAGCGCAGCCACCACACACCCTCTCCTAACCCCTTCCTCCCGCCCACTCTTTCTCCTACTCTCCCCCTGGTTTTTCAACCCCTCCGCCAGGCCTCCCGCGCGCACCCTCACACACATCCACCCGGGGCAAACAAAACTTCGCTCGCCGGACGAGTTTCCCATCGTTGTTGGAAAGGAGAAATGAGATCTTGTATATTTGCTCTGCGTTTTCGGTGCGTACAGGACTCGGAAAGCCGGGGCCACGGCGAGAAACCGAGTTTGTCGCAACGCGGCGGGCGGCGGGGCGGCGGCAGGCCCAGAGACGGGGGGAAACCAATATCCCCCCGCGCACGGTGGGGGACATCACAGCACCGGGGGCCTGCTCTCCGAATTTGAGTGGGCGGGTACCCGCCTTGGAGCGCTGCAAATCGTGCTTACCAGGGGCAAAGAACGCATGGTGAAAACCCGCGAGTTCACGCAGCACGCAGCACTCTGCAGCAGCAGCCAGCAGCAGCAGCAGCAGCAGCAGCAGCAGCAGCAGCAGCAGCAGCAGCAGCAGCAGCAGCAGCAGCAGCAGCAGCAGCAGCAGCAGCAGCAGCAGCAGCAGCAGGGCCTCCCAGTCGCCGTCATTCGTGTATTTCTCCCTCTCACAACGAGCGGGCCGTGCTCCGCATAGCTCGTGACCGCACACGACAAAACACAAACGGATTGGGCGGGTAGGCCCGGCCGGCGGGGGCACGGCGGGGCGTGGCGGGGCGTGGCGGCGCGTGGCGGGGCGCGGGCACGTCCGTGCCGCCCGGCAGCCGGGAGGCCTGGCATGCGGCGGCCCTGCGGCCCGGAGCCCCACTCAAAGCGGGCAACTTTTGCAGGACACAAAAATGAGGAAAATTCCTCAAAGAACACGAGAGCCAGGCCAGGCCGGCGCGTAGAGTGCGGGGCTGCCGTTAGTAGCCGGCTGTAGCGAGGGGCGCGGCGGGCCTGCGTGGGGCGCCCCCCCCCCCCCTGCTGCAGCCCGCACGCAGCAGACTCTGGCAGCCCCCGGCAGCCCTGGCAGCCTCTGGTCACCCGGGAGGCGGCCACTGGTCAGATGAGAGCCGGAGTCTCGCAGTCAGCGGCAGTACCCGGTCCAGGTCAGCCAGCTGGTAGAGTTACTGACATAGTCAATCGTGCGCACAGTGACAGCCTTTGGTCAGCATTTGCTCATTCTAGCAACAGCTACATAGACGTCCCATTGCTCATCCAAAAGGCAGCCAAATGACTGTACCTGCTAGCCTGAGTGCTCCAAATTGGCGTAGCGGGTCTATAATATTGGAGAACGTGGCGGACGCGTAGATATTGACGCAGGGATGCTCTACTATTGTAGCGCCCAGCCCCAGCCGAGCTGGGCCGGGCGGCGCGTGGTGGGGGAACCCGATGGCTACAATAGTAGAGCATCCCTGCGTCAATATCTACGCGTCCGCCGGGGTCTCCAATATTATAGACCTGCTGCGCCAATTTGGAGCACTCGGGCTAGCAGTGACATTGCTGTACATTGTCAGCTTCCGGTCAACTGGTAGTCATAGACAGTCGCAGCCTAGGGTCTGCAATTTCAATTATTATTAGTTAAGCATTTCGAAGGAATTCTTTTGGCATTTTAAAGAGAATACTCTTGATTGGACCCTCACTAAGATGGCCTCTGAACATGTACTACGTAGTTCGTGTTCGGGACGGAGAATCAAACTCCAAGAAATAGCAGTTGTAACTCACAGAAAACGTCACCCGTTTTTTTCTGACGAAAGCATCCCTTCGCTCACGCTGAGCGTACTTTTTTCCCCAATCTCTAAGAGGACGCACGTCGCACCTCGTCACAACGGATTTCCCCCCCTCCCCTCGCACATGCAGCGGATGGGAAGCTTTGCAGGGGAGACGCCGCAGCAGCAGAGGGCGCCCTTTTTGTAATCACCAAATGGGGACAAGGCGTCAAGCGACATTCCTTCACATTTTCGGAGTAGAGCGGCGGCAGTCCCCCGTCCCCCCGCTCCCCCGCTGCAGGCCGGGCGCCATTTCAGTGAAGGCACGACACGCGCCTTGTCTGTCAGTCTCCTCCAGTCAATATCGAAACTTGTGCCCCCTCCCTCCCTCCGAGCCGACAGCAGCACCCATCGCATCGCTATTGGTGTCGGCTCCGAAAAGCCTTGTTACTTTTCCTCCGACTGTCACTCACGACACAGCCGCGAGGCAGTCGTCAGACACACGGCGGCATACGGCACGACGCACTTACACTACTTGGCCGCTCTGCTGCAGTCGGGCGGATTGCCCAACCGTGCACTGTTGGGTGAGTATTGCGCTCGCTAAAGGTGCCAATCATGATCGATTCAAGGCCCGAATACCAAACCTCGTCAACATTATATTCTAAACAGTCTTACGCAGCACTCAGCCACACGGACACGCTGCCCGACTGTATTCAATAGAGTACTCCGGAGAAGCCCGAAACGGAAGTAAGAAGTCGTAACGAAGAAGAAGAATCCCGGAGAAAATATGAGAAATCGCGTGATTTTTGAAGGGCAGTGGGGTTCCGAATACTCGATTTCTCATACTTGCCCTGCATTCTTCTTCTTCGTTACGACTCCTCACTTCCGGTCTGAGCTTCTCCTGTGAACTCTATTGCTGAAAGCACCCGTGTGTTAAGTCAGCTACTCGTTCAGCATCCAGAGAAACGAATCCTTGATTCAAGCCCAGAACAGCGTATTCTTAAAGCATTCAAAGAAATAATTCTTGATCCATGAATATTGCCACACATCCTTTCCATCCCTCACACGTACATTGTGATGACTGACAACCACAGTGACACTCTAGCGCGGTACTACTCGGGTTCCCGAGGTGGTGCTCAACACTCATCTTCCAGCCAGGGCCCGGGTTCGAATACCGGAGACCGGAAAATCACACTCGCGCCCTAAGTATTTTATTTTTTTCAGACCTCCGCTTCAACGGACTCATTTTGGTGACTCTAAGTGCAGCCTCGGTGCTGTGTGGGGCCTCGTGGGCCCCGTGCGATACCATCAGACCACACGACCGCACCGCGTCCAGACGTCAGACACCGTGCCACGCAATATGAGCGCGCGCGCGGGGCCACACATAAAACGTCAGCCCCGTACGGCGAAAAAAAAGCGACGAACGAAAAACGCAGAAAGCGAGACACGAATAAAAGAAAGGAGCAGTGACACGGCAGTGACTTTGATAACACCACACGCACGACGCGCGCCCAGTCGGGATATACACGCCGGGATATATTGCATTGCACAAGGAATTGGCGAAGCCATGTCTCTCTCTCTCTCTCACTCACTCTCCCTTTTCCTGTCTTCAGTACTGACAAGGAAGGTATGACATTTACAGCTGTTATTACACATCGGCACACATATGTTGAAATATGAAAACGCTGTTCTGCTGTCCTTCCGCTCAAATTCCAGTTGCGTCACTCAGTCTCAACACCAAAACATAAAAGAAAAGAGAAAAAAAAAACAGAATAAGAAAGAATCGCGCAGAGCGTGGGGTAGAAATTATCGCGCCATTTTATTATCATTATTTTTTTTTTTTTGGGGGGGGGGATATTAAAGACACCCTTTGGTACTTTACAAAAACTGAGATTCAGCAAAGAGACCATCGTTTCGTTGCAGAACAGCTCCGAAACGTTAGTGGTCTCATGATTTCTCAGGGGGGAAAACACATTAAAATTACCAATGAAATTGGGGTAGAGAGTTCCCAGTCAATCTAATAATTTAACGCCCTCTTTGTTTTTCGAAGAGGAAACATTACACTTCAAATTATTTCGTAATACTAATTTCATCTCGGTACGCGGCTCTACCTCCGTGCCTGTGTGTGTACCGCGGCCCCACGAAATAGCGCGTATCACGTCATGACGTGCGGACAATAATTCCATGTCGTATCCACCGTCCTCGTCGCACCCCGTCTAAATTGCCGAGAGTGAGAGAGAAGGGCGCGTAGATCAACACGTTGCTGACGTCCGCAGACCGCCGTAACTGCCGCCGTCAATGAGACGCGTGGGCGGAACAATGGCGGCTCGTGGCCCCGATTGTTTGATGCATCGCTGGAACAAAGCCAGTCCCAACGGGATAAACCCTTTCCTCGTCAAATCAGTCACGTCACGTCTATCTTGTCTCTTTAAATGGGTCACCAGACGAGGAAAATGGATGATGAGGAAAAATTGTGCAAACACGCGCAGAAGCCGATCGATTCAACTGAGAAAACGCATAAGGTCAGTATCGGGACAAATCTTCCCGGTGAACAATCGTCCACCCGTTTTCGCATCAAGAAGAGTCCCAAAAGTGCAAATATGGGTGGACAATTTTTCCCCTGAAATACGTTTCCCTGTACTGACCCAGTTTCCCCTGATTGAGTTATTACCGATGCGATGAAAGGCAGCAATATTAGTCGCAAAATTTAGAGAATAGTCAACAAAATCATGTCCATACATTATAAATTTTCTTACCAATCAATTTTAATTTTACTTTTCGAACGGTGGTGGAATGTGAACACACGACCACCATAGTCGTCGGCCGCTCCTTTCCGCTCCCTGCCGACGCGTTGCACACCGTCAAGATATAGGATAGGACAGCCGCGCCCAGGCCCACACGTCGGATAAGGCGCGTCCGCCATGCGATGGAGACGACGCTTGGCACGGCGCCGAGGACCGGCGGCCGGCGCGCATGCGCAGGACATCCGCCCACGTGTCACGCGCGTGTCATTGCGCGTGTCGGGCGCGTGTCGGGCGCGTGTCACAGTGCGGAAATGCCACCGTTCTTTAATCACCTAAGAGAGGGTTGACACGTCAGTCAGCCGGGCACGCGCGCCCGCGGGCCGCGGGCTGGTCCATCCACACAACGCTGACGACACCTGCAGATATGTCGTGTATTTTTAGTCGCCCCCCTTTGCACATGACTGACGTTTAAGAAGAAGAATGAAGCGCCAGCTCCCGCAAGGGCGGAGCGCGTCGGCCGGAAATGACTAACCGGGCGAAGATTCGAAATAGCGATACCGGCGGCAAAAGTGTGCGGCGCGCTGGGAGTCCCGTGGGGCGTGGCCGGCGTGGCCAGGCCATCGGCCCGGCGGGGTGCTGCGCTGCCCCACCTTGCGGTCACCCGTTCGTGCGCTTTCCATTCGGCAAGAGGCGCCTTTGGCTGCGACTTTTTGGCTCAGCCAGAGGAAGCAGGAATATCACCTTCGATGCCAATTCCGATCGGGCGCCGGGAACCGACCCGACGACCCAACTCGCCTCCGGGGGTCCGGTAGCCCCCCCCCCCCCCCCATCCTCCTCCTGCTCCGACCCCGGTGACAGGCTCGAGGGCTACGCTGCTCGCTCAGCGACTGCAGGTCTCTTTTTGCTACAGCCATGTAGATCGTCGCAAAAGCTCTCTTCATCTTCCCGTTCCCTTTTCCTTATTCCCTTCCAGCTACTTTTCCTGTGCCTCCCCCCCCCCCCCCTCCCCCTCTCTCTCTCTCTCTCTCTCTCTCTCTCTCTCTCTCTCTCTCTCTCTCTCTCTCTCTCTCTCTCTCTCTCTCTCTGTCCGTCCATGTCTCTCTCACTCTCTGCCCCACCCCTCTCTAACCCCCCCCCCCCCCCCCGTTCCTGGTTGCGCCCCGAGCCATACCACCACAATAAGACATTCGCGTATAACCCCTCCCCCCCCCCCTTCCTGCACCTACCCCCCTCTCCCCGCTCGCCTATCTCTCCTGCCTGCCGCTGCCGTAAAAATCGCGGGAAACAAAACGCAAAGGCGTTCGAGGCGCGGATAAAGCGTTGCTGCAGTGGGCTCGGCGTACACACCGCCGCATCCCCAATCCAATATCGATTCGCAGGAGGCGCAGCAGCAGCGGAAGCAGCGGAAGCAGCAGCGGGAGTGGCAGTAGCAGCGGCAGCAGTAGCGGCAGCAGCAGTGGAAGCAGCGGCGGAAGCAGCAGCAACAGCGGCGGTCGTCCATAGGCTCTCCCATTTTAAATGCATCTTCCCACAGAGCGGGCGGCGGGTGAATAGGTGTGCGGAGGCTATTGGATCGCACAAGTAGCAGGTCCACAATTAGTAGCCCACCTCCCGGTCCAACTAGAAAACATTCATGTTATTTTATGCTACTGCACAGTATTTCTCATGTTATAATTAGGGACACAATTAGGCGTGCGATTATTTTGCATAATTTTATACGCAAAATCGTGCACAATACGCATGCTGAGCACAGCAAAGCAAAATGTTCGTTATACATACAAATTTTCTTGTTCGTACTGCAAAGGCACAAGCACAAAAAAGGCTGTGTTAAGTACTAAACCACAGGTAAAATCCTAAGAGTGGCGAACAAACCCTATCTTCCTCAACTCTAATCTTCTAACCCTCCCCTCGCCCACCGCAAAACTGAGAAAGGACGACTATACTACTGCCTGCACGCCTACTACTGTACCGTTCCTGGTACATTGGACCCCCCCCCCCCCTCCGGCCTCTCATACACACACACGCACACACCGATCGAAATTGCAGACAGACGCGACAATTTCAACGTCCAATGCACACTTTACCAAACTTTGCGTTGGTGACGCAGCTCATGCCGATGCACGGTTTGCCCGCAAGAGCGAGGCAGACAGCAGATGCGTGTGTGCGGGAGGTAGAGAGAGAGAGGGAGAGGGGGGGCGGGGGAATCGACAAACCGATCTCCATGGAATGAGTGCAGGAGAGACAGAGAGAGGCAGAGGAGGAGTGTGACACATACAGAGATGGAGAGAGAGCGCGAGGTAGAGGGACAGAAGGAGAGGGAGATGCACACAACGGTTTAATCATAGCTGCGGGGAAACGACCCACACTAGTTAGCGGTGGAGCAAATCGAGTGCGCTGGCATGCGGCGTGGCGGGCACCAATCTAGCCAAACCGGTGTATATCCTTCCGTGCTGTGTCATAAAAATTAGTTTCACTCGATTAAAAATAATTTATCGTCGATATACACGACAACGTCACGCCGCGGCCCCACGACGGGATAGAGAGGGACAGGAGGGACACGTTTGGGTCCGCTCAAGAATTATGTCACACCTTCAAAATGTGGCGGCTTTTCGACGACTAATCTGAAAAATATTCAAGTCCGATAGCTCGAAAAGTCCACCGACGGTCGGGTACTCGGGCTGGTTTCAGTATACCTTTAGTGCAAGTTTCTGAACATTTCGTTTCATACGGGTACCTTGCCCCCGCCCCCCACTCCAAGTGCGTTACAGTAATACACACGCAAGCAGCGATTGCCACCGCCCCACGCCGCGAGACTTGCCTTTGATATGCGGGGCCGCACACGCTTTTAATAGCGGCGCTGGTGCTGGAACATCTGGCCTGCGCATGTAAGTGTCTCGGCGTGTGTGATATGCGCGCGTGTTTGGCGTGTGTGCGCGTGCGTGTGGGTGCGTGTGCCGAGAGGGTGAGCAGGATCCCAGCAGCAGTCTGTGCACACACCGTAATTCCTGAATTCGTGAAATTCAGTTAAAATCCAAGCGTAGTTTGATCAAAAATTATAGAAGTTTTGTTAAGTTTTTCCGAAATTTTCAAACATGCACACTGAAATTCACATAATTTCTGCCTGGGCGTGTGTGTGTGTGTGTGTGTGTGTGTGTGTGCGCGCGCGCGCACGCCGGCAACACACCTCCAGCGCCCTCACTCGCCCCATTAGCTTACTGTGTAAATGATCCCCCACCACGCCGCTACGCCGCTGCCTGCTGCTCGTCCTCCTACAATGTTGCAGCGCACAGCACCGCCGCCCCAACAAACGCCACTGTTGTTGTTGTTGTTGTTCTTGTTTCTCTTTTGATGCCGCAGTGATGAGACGTTTACATTACAGTTTGTACGAACACTCTTCGACCGGTGGGGGGAAAGAGAGGGAGGGAGGGCGGAAGGAGGTCTTCATTACTGTGAATGCAACGTGTAAAGGACGAAAAGAGATACCACGAGATCTGCGCCTCGTTCGCTTCCTCTCTCTCTCTCTCTCTCTCTCTCTCTCTCTCTCTCTCTCTCTCTCTCTCTCTCTCTCTCTCTCTCTCTCTCTCTCTCTCTCCGTGTCTCTCCTTCTCTCTCTACCTCTCTTCTCGCTTCTCGCTATGAATGAGGATGCCTTTGATGGCGGCAGAGTCCAGGCTGCAGCTAGCGGAGAGCGGACTTTCCGTCTTTCATCAGGAGAGGGGTGGAGAGCAGCATGCATCGAGTCACGCACAGGGCAAGATGACACACGAACACACACACACACACACACACACACGCGCACACACACACATCGAAGGTCGGTTCAT
Organism: Odontothrips loti; assembly: GCA_038380765.1. Classification (NCBI taxonomy): domain Eukaryota; kingdom Metazoa; phylum Arthropoda; class Insecta; order Thysanoptera; family Thripidae; genus Odontothrips; species Odontothrips loti. Next base: position 15,334,562 of record CM076255.1, on the reverse strand, counting down.
CCACGAGGAATGACCTGACCTAATGACCTTCATCTTGCGATCCACGCTGCCTTCCCCAACAACGGACTGCGTGCGACCTCCACTAATTACCTCAGTACTCGCAATGGTAAAACTAAGGTGTAGTGCTACGCCCCAATGAGGCATAGCATAGAATTATTACGCCCTATTAGGTCGTGAAAACAGATCAGGTTTTTGGCTGTTTTTTACGCCTCAATGGGGCAAAACGCTTTTTCGCCTTTCGGGGAGTACCTACAGGCGTAGTACTTACACCATGATATTACTAGAACTTGAAGATCCTCTGAGCTGAGTGTCGAACGTGGAACTCAAAGAAGAGGTTTAGAACAGCACCTGCCGTTGGGCACGTGGCTACAAATTCGAGCGATCCCCCTCCCCTGACCTTCTCCCTTCCTCTCCCACATCGCCCCTCAGCTGCAATCCCTCCCCCCCCCCCCCCCTCGCCCCCTCCGAGCACCACAACTATGTGTCGTGCCTCCCACTGTGACATGTGCAGCGGCAGCAGTGGCAGGAAAGCCCTCGGGGGAGAGGGATGCAGTGCGATGCAGGAGAGAGAGAGAGAGAGAGAGAGAGAGAGAGAGAGAGAGAGTGAGCGGGTCGAGGGAATAACTAAACAGGGAATAATTGGTAAGTGTCACGTACAGCGTTGGCACAAGTGTAAATGACTCCCAGATGCGTCGCGCTGCACACTGCACAGTGAGGGATGGCCGGGGCCTAGGAGCGCCTCGAATGGGGATAACATGTGTCAAATGTGGGAGACACGATGCTCCCCAAACTACTGCTGTACGGTTGGAAAGCAAAAACAACAACATAACTCACTCCACGGAGAAAAATAATTTGAAATCGATCGTGAATGACAGAGTGTAGATTAGACCAAAAAATATTAGTTGGCGAAACGCGAGATTTAGTCGAAAAATCGAGTTGCATCGAGTTGTATCAAGTTGCATCTATCTCCCTACTCGATTTGATTTAAATTTTCTATCAGTGACACCGAGCATCGCACAAAAGAATCCAAAGTACGTTAGCAATAAACCATTATTATGCCAGTGAAAGTGTCTATTTCGAAAATAAAACTAACTTCCAATTCTGTCAAAAATAAAACGTCGGTTCAGTTGTTGCTGGTCATTCCATCTAAGCGTTCGTCGACCGCCACGACGTTTATTCGCCAGACATTCGTGCCCACTGATTGGCGGACGCTTCCTTTTCATTTCGGACTCTCAGACACGGAGACACTCCTCCCCCGCACCAAAATATACAAACATGAAATGGAACGGAAAAGCGCGTGGAAACGAGGCCGTAACGGGGGGAGAGAGAGAGAGAGAGAGAGAGAGAGAGAGAGAGAGAGAGAGAGAGAGAGAGAGAGAGAGAGAGCGAGAGAGAGAGAGAGAGAGAGGGGGGGGGGGGTTGGGATTGAAAAAAAAATACGTACACGGGGGAAGGCGGGGAGTGGTGAGGTCAGGCAGAGAGTGTGTGCCGCCGCGCCTCCCGCTGGGACATGTGGTGGTGATGCGGGGGGCGCCAGTGGGTCCCATAGGCAGGAGGGCACGTCCCCAAATCACGTAGCGCTAGCACGCCAGTGCTAGAGATCCGTCCCGCGCTCGAGTATCCGACACTCGGGCGCTCGAGCTCGGAGTATCGCTAAAAATATAATTTTGTAGAAGTCTGCACGGAGGAGTTAGATGCACGTGTCATTGATGGACGAGCCCCCGGGGGACCAGAAAGGGGGCGTGACCGGCAGAGCCATGATAGAAATCACTACGCCGCGCCGCGCCACGCTATCCGCGGCCAGGCAGGCTGCAGTCGTACGCACAGCACGGTAGAGCAGCAGCAGCAGCAGCGGTCCTCGTCGGGCCGAACGACACCAGGACCATTGGCGCTTGCGCTCGCGCGAGTGCTTGTGCACAAAATGATGGGTGGCGACCAATTAAAAGTTGAGAGAGACGGAGAGAGAGGGAGGGAGACGGAGAGAATGATAGCAGGGAGAAAAAGATAGAAAGAGAGAAAGGGAGAGAGCGAGAGAGGGGAAAAAGACTGAGAGGGAGAGAGCGAGAAAGAGAGAGAGAGAGAGAGAGAGAGAGAGAGAGAGAGAGAGAGAGAGAGAGAGAGAGAGAGAGAGAGAGAGAGAGAGAGAGACGGAGGACAGAAACGCCGAAGGTGAGGAAGGGAGCTGAAAAGGCAGGGAGAGGGGTGTAGTGTCCCTTTTCAGCCAGGGAAAAGGAGGAGGAGGGGGGGGGGGGTTAAGCGGGGGGCTGTCAATAAATCAAACGAAGTCCAGCAATCTGCGTTCCATTAAACTCCCTCTTCTCCGCCGCTGCGCGTGAATTAACGGCGTGCGGCCCGAGCCAGTCCTCCAAACTATCGGCATCTAGCAGCCATTCAAAAGTAGCAGCGGCAGAAATTTTCAGCGGCGGCAGAGCGGTAAGAAGAAGAACAGCGGCGGCGGCTGCACCAAAGCGGACGCTTCCGCTCGGCGACCGCGGCCGAACTTGTTTCCAAGAGAACAGAGAAAGAGAAGGATTCTTGGACAACTCTGTCCAGCCCTGCGTGCGGCCCGAGCCCGAAGGCCTCGAAGAAAGGCGAGGCGCTGGCCGGCGGTTATCCGTTCCGAAGCCGAAAAAAAGTCGACCATAATATTCGTAGTCGATTTCTCTCGATCTTTTAAATTTTCGCTAGATTTGACTAATAGTGTGCTTCCATCGGTTGCGATTAATCGGTGTGGGCTGGGCGTGCTACAGGGCGTCCCGGTGGAGTTCAGCACGCAGACGGTCGTTAGAGCGGACGCCGCAGCGGACGGGCCCGCAGATGCGTAGGTGTGACCGCGGACGCGGCGGGACGGACGCGATTCGGAAGCCGAACAAACAATTACGAGTGGCGTTTACACCGCCGGTAATGGCTGTATTCGATTGCACGGCAGGGCGATACATTTGCTACCCGACGTACCCCCTCGTCCCCGCACGTTTCCATCCCCCTTTCTCTCTCTCTCTCTCTCTCTCTCTCTCTCTCTCTCTCTCTCTCTCTCTCTCTCTCTCTCTCTCTCTCTCTCTCTCTCTCTCTCTCTCTCTCTCTCTGTCTCTGTCTCTCTCTCTCTCTCCCTCTGTCTCCCACTCTCTTTCTCTCTCCGTCTGTGTCTCTCTCCCCCGAGCAGAGGCCACCCTGAGGCGTGCGCAATAACTCAAACAAATGTTGCTGATCGCTGCCTCTAACTAATGGACCCGTAATGAATCCGTTTCTATTTGTGATCGCGCAGCTGGTCGCTGTCCCCCTTCCTCTTCAAGCCCCCCCCCCCCTCCCCCTCCCCTCTCTCTATATCTCTCTGACCAAATCCGCTGCTTGCTGCTTCCAATTATTCCTGCCGGCCCCCACAAATACAGCCTGCCGCGCGCCTGGTTCTGGCAGAGATGGGCTGCCGGCACACACGAGTGCATGACGGTCTGCCTACCCCGGTCCCCGCAGGGGTTTCGTCCCCGGCAGCGGTGCGAGCATAAAGCGAGCTTTCGCACCGGTACTCCTCTCCGCATTGTTTGTCGCATTGTTTTCCGCGTCCGACGGAGCGCGCTGCCGTCGCCAGCATTCTCCCTCCTCCTCAGCCTCATATCCGCGCCGAGCGGAAGACACGCACGGCGACCTACCCCACCACCATCCGGGGGCACGTGACCAGAGTGACAGCGGGCCGCGAACTGCTGAGGAACTACGACTTCCCAGCCACGAGTGCGTAAGTATATGTGGGGCGTCTCCAAAAAAGATAAAACACGGTGGAAGAAAACACTATTTTTCGCAGGATCATTCATGTTGAACTTCCATAAACACTCTTCTAAAATAAGGGTTTTCGTTTGCCGGCCATTTTTGCTTTTCACTTTTAGCTGACGTCACCAACATTTGGCTGCTCCATCTAAATTTCACTTTCTCACATCTAAACATGTTGCTTGCCCCATAATAGACAAACAAATTCGTTTTTCGGGGTGTGCGGCGCAGTTTTAGTGTTCAAGTGAGAGCAAAGAGTTGTCCGAAGAGTTCCCGATGACTTTTCGACACTTAATTGACCCAAAACGGCCGATTTTTGGTGTGAATCGACAAGGTTTTCTCGATTTCATTAGACAATGTGATTTGGGAACTGCAGTGGTATTTGAACCCGCGGCCGGTCGGTGGCGGTGTGGTGTCCCCGCCGCTCGACGCCGCCTCAACGCGCGCCGCGTCGCCGTCGCCGTTTAAAACGTGGCAACTAATAAGAGGCTCGGAGCCGAGGGAAATTGCAGTGTTCCGGCGGCAAATGGCCGGCCAAAGCACTTCAGCGTTCGAGGAAACTCTGCGCGCCGGAGGGAGGTGGGGAGGAAGAAGGGGAGGGGGAGGGGGAGGAGGAAGCGGGGGAGGGGGGAGGGGGGGGGGAGTGTAGCGGGGCCGACCTACGGCACCCGGGAGGATACTGCCGGATGCACCCGTCATCAGTGCGCGTTCGAACATCGCGGCGCGGAAAAATGGACGGCCTTTCCGAGCCGCGCGGCCGGCGGCGAGTATTGAACCGCGGACGCCTGCGATAGGCGACCCTGAAAAAAATGTTGTTTTCATCACTGGGCCGGAGCTGACTGATTTGAAATTATATTTCCCGCTTAAGTGGAAGATTCAGAAAGGCCGCGGAAAGGTTGGCACGACATACTCAGTCTGTTCCTATACATGTTTCAGCGAGTGAGAAAAGAATGCCTTTCATGATTCGCCAGGTAAAAATAAATTCTAGCCAGGGAAGATACTATTTCGACTTGATTGCCGCTACTGAGACGCCGTTGGCTTTCGTCACTGTTTGCCACCCAAGTGAAGAGCGGACAGTGGCGGATCCAGGAGCGGCTTCAGGGGGGGGGGGCAATGTCCTGCTTTTTGCCCACTTACAGGCGAAAAGTTACGCCGGTTGCCTACATTTCTGGCGCCCTTCGGGCGCAGGGAGATGCTTCAGGGGGGGGGGGGCAATGACACCTCCCCCCCCCCTGGATCCGCGCCTGAGAGCGGATTGGTGGTGTAACTTCGGCGGGGGGACCTCTCGGAGACTGGAGGGCACCCGCGTTATTGAGAGCGTGTTTCCCTAACCCCGAGACCTACACTCTATAAACACCGCGGCCCGCCCTCTCCCTGTCCTTTTCCAGCTCTAGCGGCACCCCTTTCTCCGGCTCCAGTGGCACTGCGCCGCCGCCTCCGCCACCACCACCGCTGACCAAACGCTGCTGCTGCTACTGCCGCTGCTTCAGCTGCTGCTGCTGGAGCAGCGCGTGTGTGGCTAAAGGAGCAGTGGAGCGGACAACCACGGGGCATGCTGCTGCCTCCGCCGCTGCCTCCGCTGCTGCCTCCGCCGCTGCCTCCGCCGCTGCCTCCGCTGCTGCCTCCGCTGCTGCCACCGCGCGCAGGGCAGAACGGAAATTCCTCCAAAGCCCCCCTCCCTCTCTGCCTTCCTCCCCTCTCACCGTCTCAACCCCTTCCCCCTCCCTCCCTCTCCCCCCGCACTCCCCGGCTCGGTGCTCCGGTTATGGGCCACCGCCCTCGCGGCAGAGGCACACACAGCAGAGCACACACACACGCACAAACACGCACACACACACACACACACACGCACGCGCACGCGAGGCGACCCACATGTGTTTATGATCACTTACGCCATTTATTTATAGACGCGCGCCGCTCGTCATCGATAGACATGATTCTTTGATGGCCCCTCTACACCCTTCCTCACCTGTGCGGTGCGCACGCAGCCCGCTACGGCGGCGCACAACACAACGCGCGTGGCGTTCGCGTGGCGTTCGCGTGGCGTTCGCGTGGCGGCGCGTGTCGTGAAGCGCGACCGTGTACGACCCGCTGACGGCGGCCACAAAGTTGTCGCCGAGCTGATGGGAGCACCGCCGCATATACGGCCGCGATCACCGCCAAAGTGGGAGAAATAAAACAGGGACGCGCGCACGGCGCACGTGGGAAGAGCCGTCCCATTCAAGACGCGCTCGGAATTTTCACTACCTCCGCAGGAAGCCGTGCGCAACCCAGAGAAAGGGTCACTTGTTCCAAGTCTATTATATGTCTTGACCTTTTGGGGGTTGAACCAAGCAAAATAATGACTCACGTGAAGTCATGTTGTGTCGGATTGAGAATTTTTCTGTCGGATCAGGACTTTTTAGGCATTAATTCAACATTGTTATAGACTTAGTTATAGCAATGCTCAAAAACGGTTGGATCAAGTAAATTTTCCTTGTTCCAGGACCCGTTTCCGTGAGTGCGGCGGCCCGAGGATGAACCGAGTGCGACCGAGTCGATGTCACTGATGTCGGCTCAGCTACAACGGGGGCGTGTGTGGCTCCCTGGGCTGGTATAGGAAATCGTTGACGTTGAGTCGACGCGATACTGCCAGAAAAATGAAAATGCGGGATATTGACCTACCAGTCGAAAACGTAGTGGATGTTCTCGATCAAGACCTAATCATCTAAGCCCACTTTTATGAGTGAGGGGTGCTTTCGCAAAAATAAAAAGGGTTCCGGTTCGGTTTTCTCGGATTATTGTCCCCCCATCTGCCCCTGGTATCCGGGGCCGCCGTCGCCGCTAGTCCGTCGGTCACGCCCAGGGAACCAGCGCAATGCTGTTTGCGGCCGCGCGGGGGGTTGGATTTAAGTGGGGGAGGAGGGGGAGGAGGGAGCCAGTTCTGGGCGGTCGGCGCACCCCGGGTGGGTGTTTGAATGCGACTGACACAAGTGGTCGCCACCCGTCCATATTCCGCCGGCTGCCGGCTGCTGCCGGTGGTGTGCGAATTAACGTTGGGACAAGGGAGTACAGTAGCAGCAGTCGGTCTCGTGCCGTGCCGCCGCGGCTGCACCGGCATCCAGCACACACCAGGCCCAGCCGCAGCCGTGCCCAGCCATCAGACCCGACCAAGCAAATGCGGGAAGGGACATGTTTGCCCTGCTCGAGAAATTGTTCTCTGTCTCTGTCTGTCCGTCTCCCCTTTTCCTTCCCCCTCTCTCTCTCTCTCTCTCTCTCTCTCTCTCTCTCTCTCTCTCTCTCTCTCTCTCTCTCTCTCTCTCTCTCTCTCTTCCCTGATTACACATCGCCTTCATCCTTCAACGTTTGCCAGCGGTGGCCTGCCAGAGCGTCCGCCCCGCGAATCCCCAAGTGCAGAGGCGTGCATGCCCGATATACCCCCCTCCCCCTTCCCCACCTCCATCCACTTACACACACACACACACACACACACACACACACACACACAAACCAGCCGCCGCTAACGCCCAGGTCAAAAACCGGTGCAACGCCCCTCCCTTCCCCTCAGTGGCAGAGCGCATGAGGCGGGGAGAGGAGCGGGGAAGGGTTTTTGCAAAAGGGGGTTGAGAGCTGGGAGCAGCAGGTTAGGTGGGCGGGGCGGCGGGCGGTGCAGCGCGGAGGGGACAGGGGCCTGCGGGGCCTGCGGTGGAGGCAAAGCGTAAAATGATAATTTATGTGCGCGCACGACTCGCGTCAGTGATGCCGGAGTCCGACCGCGCCGTCCCGCCGCTAGAGGGCAGCACACCCGCCCAAACCCGCCGCCGCCTCTTTCAGCCCAAAACCGCCCGAATTTTTTCGATTCCGCTCAATTTTCCCGCGAGAAAAAGGGAAATCCAAAAGTTCCAACGTGATTATACTATTGCAATGGCACAGGTTTAGTACGTATAGTTTGGCACGTTTAGTTCACGGAGAGCTCGCGAGAGGGAGCAGGAGGCGGAGTTCTCCACTTTTGCCAACATCCCGACACGAAACCCGCGTCTGTTTGGAATAAGAATAATATTTAGATGGTAAATGCCCTTCCAGGTTGGTTCCAGCCCAAAACCGCCTGAAAAATTTGCCTTTCCAGCCCAATTCGCGGTTACCTGCGGTGGTCAAAATTTACCCGCCATCTCAGCACCTCTTTCAGCTCAATTTGCGGGAAACCGCCCAATCTGGCAACACTGACTCGCGTACGACTCGCGGCAGCGGCTCGGCTCGGCCCGGATCGGCACAGCTTTGCTCGGCTCGGCAACGGCTCAGCTCGGCTCGGCCCTGGTGGCTCAAAGAAAGGATCGCGGCGCGTGGCGCTCTGCCGCTCCGCCGCCCCGCCGAGTACCATGCAAGGACCCTTACCGGTTAGGTACACAAAGCCAACTCAGCAACTGCGATTACTTGGCACGAACACAAACAAACGGCGGGCGGTGATGAGCTTAGAGCGAAAGGGATGGAAGAGATGGGGAGGGAGAGAGAGAGAGAGAGAGAGAGAGAGAGAGAGAGAGAGAGAGAGAGAGAGAGAGAGAGAGAGAGAGAGAGAGAGAGAGAGAGAGAGAGAGAGAGAGAGAGAGAGAGAGAGAGAGAGAGAGAGAGAGAGAGAGCGGGGCAAATGGCTAGGGGACATTTGTGCTCCGGCATGAACGGTGAGATGAGACACGCTCAACATAAGAAGCAAGTTTCCAAGTTGAGCACTGTAAATACAGACTGATTCTTGCTGGGGCGGAGGGGGGCGGTGCTGCGGCTTGAGGTGTTGCAGTGATGCAGTTACATATGCAGACACCGCAGAGCCATTAATTCATTATGGAAGACTAGAATGGAAAACGCGAAAGGATTATAATTCTTCTTGGTGCAAGAATAGTATTGGATGGACTGCTGGGATTGATCGATTGACTGATTGAATGAATGAGTTGAGCCTGAGAATCCATTTCTCAATATCCACTTCTCTGAGTTGAAACTCATGAGTGCCAGGAGCCAGGCGTGGTGACGGTACTGGTACTAGACATACAGAACGTTAGGTTTGGGTGATAGCGTAGGGAGAGGAAAGGTGGGAGGGGGTGAAATAGCCGCCGAAAATCGAGATGATGTAGTGTAATATGTCTGGCCCCGAAACAGTCCGGAGGAAACTAATAAGAGTGAGGTGATGCCGGTAAGACGAAAACTGACACGGTTCCAATTCCAATATCTTGGCGCGCATAAGTTTTGTAATAGAGGGACTTTGCGCTCCGAATTGGCGTCCGAGACGCCGTTTTCGCTCTTCCCGCCTCTTCTCCCTCCCGTCCACTGTAAGTCCTCGGACGCCGCGGCGCACGCTTTGACCGCCGATGCGGACGCAAAATCATTTCCACTTTCTGACAGCGGCGGCAGTCCCCAGTGGCGAGACGTGAAGGGACAAGCTGGGAGGAACCTCCTAGGAAGGAGCACGGAAAACACGCAGACACTAGAGTAACATACCAGACACACTGTCACCGTTCACAAGTTTCACAACTCGATCGCAACTTTTCACCTTGAAAAATTCCGTCCAAAATTCTCCCAAGTTTCCATTCATTGATTGTGTAGTTAGAGACAACGGAAAGCTTATTGCGGAAATTTTCGAAACGTCGAGCGAAAGAGATGGAAATATGTGGGCGAGGGAGACCGGCAAGCAGCACGAGGTCAGGGAAAGGACGCGTAAATAGACAGAAAACGGACACAAAAGGTGCTCGCGAAGAGCGCTGGCTGCTGTATCTATCGCTCACCGATGATGTATGGAAACTCGGGCGGCGCGTGCGGCATGGTCGCTTTTTGGGCGGTGGGCGCATCAAGTTTGCATTTCAAAGCGGGGAAACATCAGTTCAATATTCGACAGAGAGAGAGAGAGAGAGAGAGAGAGAGAGAGAGAGAGAGAGAGAGAGAGAGAGAGAGAGAGAGAGAGAGAGAGAGAGCGAGGGAGGTGGCGGACAGGGAAAAGGGAGTGCTTTCGGGGGCGGCACAGTGCACACAGCGGCGGTTTGGCAAAGTTCCGCATCAGAGGAAATGAAAAGGCTGGGTTGGGCGCTGCATGGCGCGACCGTGGCGTCGCATGGCGAGGCCGTGGCGTGTCCGTGGCGTTAGGTGCCTCCAGCCCCCAACGCATCGCCCAGTCATGGGCAGCAGCGCTCTGACAGGTCAGTTAACAGGTGAAGGGGCGGGCAAGGGCACGCACGCACACACACACGCACGCACAAACGTACACACAGTGTGAGAATAAAAAGGGGAGAAATATTCGGCTTGGTGGGAGGAGGGGGGGCGTAGTGGTACGAGAGAACCGGGGGCGGAACCACCCGGGAGAGGGCAGTGGGTGGCAGAAGGGAGGAAGGGGGGCGGGGGCAGGAACTCCATAGCCAGCCCGCCCCTTGCCACACAAAGCAGGGCGAAGAATGGTCGCGCAGATGAACAGGGCGCGCCGCCTGCCAGGGCGGGTGTGGTAGTGCCCTACACGGCATGGCACGGCACGGCACGGCACGGCACGGCACGGCACGGCACGGCACGGCACGGCACGGCACGGCACGGCACGGCACGGCACGGCACAGCATGGCACGGCACGGCACGGCACGGCACGGCACGGCACGGCACGGCACGGCACGGCACGGCACGGCACGGCCCGGCACGGCCCGGCACGGCACAGGACGGCACGGCACGGCACAGCATGGCACGGCACGGCACGGCGCAGTAGGAAACGGTAGAGAACGGCAACGCACGGCAACGCACGGTAGGGTGAAGGTGTGCCCGCCAGCCCCGCGGGGTGCGGCGGCGCCGAGGCAGGGCACGGCACGGCTCCCACCATGCCGAGGACTCAAGGTTTGTTGGCAGTCGGCACAGAGGCGACAGAACGGAAGGGCTTCCCTAGCTCTATGTGAGCAGCATTTTGTGCAAAGGAGGGGTGCGGGGGGAGAAAGGAAGGGGGGGGGGGGGGGTGCCTGGACCCACACTAGAGCAAACCAGGCGACGTTCGGCGTGCTGTTAGAATATGACGTGTGCGGGCCGTGCGCCAAACCACAAACACGCGCGGGGTAACACTTTCTTTGGCAAGCAAAAAAAGAGGGAAATAGGCGAAAAAGCCCGCCGCACGCGCCAGGAATTTTTCATCTATTTTCATTTCATCTTTTTGCGGGCTTCTCTCGAGTGTTGCGTAGCTGCAGATAATTTGGTATACGTGCGTTGTGTGCGAGTATGAGACCAGGCCGAGGCCGGTGGGAAGTGGGAGGGGGGGGGGGGGGGGGGGGAGCCGGAGGGAGTTGGTGGGGTCCGGCGCGGGGTCTGACGGGGTGGGCCGCTTGATTGAGATCCATTATTCTAACGCAAAGGTGGCGTTCCGCGGCGGGGGTCCATATACCTGTCCAGGAGGTCCATATACACAGGGCGCTCCTCTTCATACAGCGTGTCGTATGGTAATGCGGCCCTCTCAGCCTATAGGCCCTATAGCCGTACACCCGCCCTGCCCCGCCCCGCCTCGCCCCGCAACGCCACGCCCATCACGCCAACGGGGGCTTTGTGCTCTGGGGATGGAGGCTCCATCCCCCCCGGCCACACCCGCGCCCGGCGCTATGACCTAATTAGCATCTGCTGACACTGGAGTGGCGGGGCGGGGCGTGGGCGTCACGGGGTGAAGTGGCACCGAGTGGCGGCAGTGTGGGCCGCAGTGGCAGTGGACGGCGGACGCCAGGGCATAAGTCGCCAGTGCAAGCGTCGCCTCCGCACCCGCGGCCGCCGTCGCGACGATCGCATAGGGGGGCCGTTCACAAACGATGAATGAACGTGAAGAACGTAAAGAACGTGAACGTGAAGAATGAAAACCTCTATTATACAATTTTTCGTCAAGACCAAAAAAAAAAAAAAAAAAAAAAACAGTTCGTAGAGAACATAACTGATCCGGTATCCGGTGTTACACAATTTGTGGACGGTCCTTTAGGGACAGGAAAGGGAGCACAAGGTGTCGTCTACTGAGAACGTAGTTTTTTCCCACAGCAAACCTCAAGCAACGACGTCGAGCGCCTGCGAATGGCAGGGTAGGCCAGCCCGCACGACATGCGTACGTGCAGAAGTCGTGGCTGCCTACACAGCAGGCGCCATCCAGACCGGCCAATCTGGGGTTGCGATTGCCACAGTATCGCAGACGTATTGAATGTATGATTCCTGTGGGACGTGATGAAGGGCAAAGACGAGAGACTTGGAGCAGCGGGGCAGGGTGGAGAAGGAGGGGGTGTCAGGAGGTGATGTCCTGGGAGATGCATACGGACGGAGGTGCTAGCTCCGCCTGCCGGTCCATGTGCTTCACACGCACGGCCCCCCTCAGACCCAACTCTTCTCCCCCGCAAGGGTCAACACGATCGAAAGTTTTCAGTGTCAGCAGCAAGGCGGTGACAGAGTCGGGGCGCGGGAAGAAACAACACAGCGGGCCCCAAAAAAACACCCCCGCGCTCTCACACCAGGTCTGAGGAGCTCGGTGACATTATTTTCGAAACAGCAGTCGGGGGGCGCCGGTTGCGGCGCAAACATCGCCGTACTCTCTCGGCCGGCCCGCAGACTGATGGCAGCGCGGAGCCGCGTAGCAGCCCGAAAGAACACACGGGGAGGGCGTAGTGCTTCCGGCAGACTGTGAGGTGTCTAGGCAGGAGTCATGACCGCATGGGCAGCGGGGAAATGTGTTGACCGAAATTCCGAAAGCCAAGGAAAAGCCAACAACCACCGCACAAAAAATTTGAAGGTTTTACTAAAGTAAAATAACTAAAATTCGACCAAAACTCTCCATATTCAATGAAAATTTAATCATAATGCGTTCAAAATTCAATCGTAATGTGTCCTAAATTCAATCGTGATATGTGAGCAAAATTCAATTTGAATGTGACTAAAATACATAGAAATCTTCCGAAATTATCAACCGTGGAAACGGACATTCACACCTTCTTCCGGCGGTCTGGGCGGTGACGAAGGGCAGCGGCCATGGCGGCAGCAGCCACCGGGCACCCCGAGGGGCACTTCGCCCGCCACCCCCCGCCACCCCCCGCGCCGCCGCCGTGGCTGCGGCCGCCCGGCTCCCCGAGGGCTCAGATTGCGCGTCCAGGACCGGCGGCAGCGCGCAGTCAGCCCCTAAAGCGACTCCTTGTCTGGCTCAATAACCTACGTCACTCCATGAGTTCCCACAAGGCGGGCCAGGAGCCGCGCGGCATGAGCCGAGGCGTGAGGCAGGCAGGCTTGCGGTGGCGGCGAGCTGAGCTGCCGCCCGCCGTCGTGGAGGGGATGAAAATGGAGAGCTAGGGGCTGCAGAGGGGGGCGGGAGCAGGGGCTGCAGGGCGTGAGCGCCAAGGAAATGGAACGGAAGGGGCCGGGGGGGGGGGGGGGGTTCATGGCGGCGGCGCAGGCCGTGCGGGAGAGGAAGGGAATATTTAAGTGGAGACACAGATTCAGGGGGCCGAGATGAAAGAAACTCGAGATGGTATGAGACGGGCGGGGCCGAGGCAGCAGGGAGGGATGGCCCGGGATAAGTCAGGCTGCCGCTGCCGCTGCCGCTGCCGCCGCCGCCGCCGCCGCCGCCGCCGCCGCTACTGGGGACTCTTCGCTGCTTTTCAGGCGCCCCCAAGGATTGTTTCTCTAAAGAGCCCTGACCTTTTTAGACCGAATCCAGCCGGAGGCCTCGCCTGCGACTCTTTGCGAGGCGCCCTTGGGGCCGGCAGTGGTGGCGGACAGGCGGCCGCAGCGGCCAGTGGGAAACCCTTGCTTCCTCGTGGAGGGTGACGTACCTGCAACAAGAGAAACAAAGCGCCAGTTAGAGTACCGCCACGGGAAGACAGATAATTGAGAATCTATTGGTTTACAAAAAAAAAAAAAACAACAGAAAAAACGACTTGTTTAACTGTGGACGTATCGCGAGAAACTGCCGGGCATCCGCTCTGGTCCTGCGCACGTCGCAAGCAGAAGCGAGCCGGGCAGAGTGTAATGAATGAAAAGCCGGCAAATTCCTGCTTTAATCACGATACACAGCCCCCCCCCCCCCCTCCCTTCTTCCTGCCATCCTCCGCCGGCTTCGCCTCCTTCGGAAAAGAAGGCTCCGACCGGAGATAGCGGCGGAGTCAAAGGCGAAGGCGGTGGGAGAGAATCATGTCCGGGGAAGAAATTGGGTCAGCTACCGAAAAGGATGGAGCACGCGGAGGTGTGGCCGGGGCCGCGGGGGCAACCGCCGGCCGGCCGTACCGAACCGCAGCTAATTCATCGTCCCTTCGTCTTTATTTCCCAACTTTTCCGCCCCACGTCAGGGCCACTCTCTCCTTCAATAATTATTCAACCTTGGCTTTTCCTCTCTTGTCCAGGCCTGTGCATCCATCTTTCATGACACCTCCCACCCCGCAGCAGCCTCCCCATTCATCCGCACCGGCCAACAGCCCCGGCAGCAGCAGCAGCAGCAGCAGCAGCAGCAGCAGCAGCAGCAGCAGCAGCAGCAGCTACGGCTGCTGTCCGACTCAGTCGCTCGCCGCCGGTGTTCCCCACGTCATGACTTATCAGCATGGCCGGACTGCGCCCCCTGCAGGCGAGAGCGGATGCGCTAGTTGGCAATTTCACGACCGTGGCTGGAGTGACATACCGCCCCTGATGCTACCTGATGAAGTAAGTCCTCTGCCAGCCCGAAGTGTCCACAGCAAGGAGGGCAACCTAAATGTCCCCTTTGCGTCTTTCACGCCCCCAAAAACGAATTCAGATTATGTACTACAAAATTATGATAATTTTGATGACCTTATTTCTCGGCGGATCGCAGGCACGGCACGGTACTTTAATGCAGGCGCGTATGCAGGATTTCGGTTTGGGGGGGGGGGGGTCACGTCACGTCGCGCTTTTTGCCTACTTACAGGCTGAATGACATGTGGGCTGCCCACCTTCCGGGCGGCGCCCTTCGGGCGCCGAGGGCTTTTGGGGGAGGAGGGGGGGGGGTCACGACCCCTTGATCCCCCCCCCCCCTAAATACGCGCCTGCTTTAATGTCCTCTCAATGGAGGCCCTCGTTTAGTGGAGGCAGGGGAAGGCATCTTTTACTGTTTCTCTTCCTGATTTATTTAGATTTTTCTGATTTTTTTTCTTTTTCTCTGAACACCGACTTTTTTTTCCAAGTGAAGACCCCGCGAAGGAGCGAGCCAGTTCAAATTGCCTGAGTGCCCGACGACAGCGGGGTGGACGGAACGCACCGCCGCCCGTCGTCTGCACTGTCGGCCCGGTCGTCGTCGCGTTGTTTGCGCGTCGACAACTTGTTACTTGTTCGAGTAATTAGACGGCGCGGCTGTTTCGCGAAATTCAATTCCGCCGATGAGACGATGCGGCGGCGGCGGCGACGCGGCGCGGAATGAATTGGAGTGGCCGCGGACGGACACATCGCCGCAGGACCGGAGCCAAGGCGGAGCCGAGCAGGGCGGCCTGACTCGGCCTGACTGGTGTTGTTGCAGTTCATCTGGACGGCCGCCAGATCAGTTATGCACAGTCGGACGGGAATCGAGCGCGGCCTAATGGCCTAGGCAGGACCCCGCAGGACCCCGCTGGACGTGCCGTAAGTAATGATGTCTCTCATTACCGTAATGAAATTCACGTCGCAGTGCTGCCGGATGCGTGTGTGCGCGTGTGTGTGTGTGTGCAAAATTTTCGCAAGGCGTGAGCAAAACTGCGCAGCGCGAGAAACTGCGTTTGAGCAGTCCCTCATAATATTTGAAGAGGGGGGGGGGATAAAAGGGCGGGAAGAATAATAAACCATACACCACATCAAAAATCTCATTATTTTATGTGAAAAACGCGCGATTTCTCATATTTTTCCAGCGGTCTTCTTCGTTACGATCTCTTACTTTTGCTTTTGGCGTCTCTGAAGTACTTTATTTGATCTCTGTAGAGGCAAGTAAATAAATTATTGCGTTGGGCATGCAAGTTCACTTGGATAACCACAAATATCTCTAAGTATAACACAACTCTCATCCCATGATATTCCAGATCCCAATCTGAAAAAATAATGAGAGTTTCCACGTCAGAAAACATCGTCAGTTGTCTCCACTGTTGAGAAGACAAGTTTTCAAAACAAGCGGAGGTTTACATAATTATACTTGACCATCGTGAATACTAATCCATGACCCACATATTCTGGGGTTTAACGAGAGCTTCGGTGACCACATTTTCGTCCGTCTCGACCACACTCTGGAATATCAACCGGCCGCCCCCTTGTCCGGACAGATTTGTCGCACGAAACGACGTCCTGTGTGACACACAGACACACACACGCACACACCCACATACATACATTGTTTGCAATGGTATAGCGACACGGACCAGGTACACAAAACTTTGTCGGCCGCACGCACCACAAGGGAGGCGTGGAAAGTAATTTCCTGGCTCGGGGGGGGGGGGGGGGGGAGGGGGCTGAATGGCCGGGGCGTGCGGTTCTGGGCAGAGGCCCCCGACGGTGTCGGCGCCGTCCCACCCATCGTTGTTTGGTTCGGCCTTTGCCAAGTTGAAATCGAGGCAAACCACGGCAACGGCACCGCGGCGGCGGCGGCAGGGCTTTGGGTTACGATCCATTTGGCCGCGAATGTGTCAAACAGCACGGAAAGGTGGCATTGGGTTCTGGCGGAGGCACACCGACAGCCAGGCAGCCAGCGGCAGCCAGCCAGGAATGGCAGCAGTGCCACCATTTCTCACAGCCCCCGCGGCCGCGAGCCCATGCACGTTTCGTGCCCCGCAACAGTTTGGTGTTCATACTGGCCTGATTAGGTGACCCGTATTTCCTTCTTACCGTGCAGTGTGTTTTCGAAGTCGGAAACTTCTCTCGGAATAGACAAAGTCCCTACTATGCAGTTTGCGTGGGTTACGATATCTGACAGTTGATACAGTGTCGATGTGAAAGGTCAGCTAGTGGGAAGGGGAAATGATGTAAAGGCGAAATGCCTTCTTTGTAGGGGCTTGTGACGCCATCCCAGCCAGGGTTAGACTGTCGAAACGATATCGAATCGATGTCGATTCGCTATCGACAAATTCAGAGAAATCGATGTAATCCACCGTGGATTCGATATCGAAATGGCATCGGAAGTCAATTTTCTTTGTCGATTCGACAAATAATCGATAGAAAAATCGAGCTTCGACAGAATTTCAACACTATCGATATCGATTTGGTACAAGTTCGACAGTCTATTCCTGGCTGGGTACCTCAAGGAGACGTACGTCTCAGATTCCCTACGCACCACGAAAGCGGTACTACACCGATACTACGCAGATTTTCCTCAGGAAACAACCAAGTACAACCACCCCATTTTAGACTCTCAAACACTATGGCCACTGACCCCGATTTTCATCAATGTAAACTCGGAGTCCTGTGAGGATCGGGTTCCTCGTCTTCACACGCTCACTCGCCGGCTCCCTCGCTTGCCCGGTGCTCTGTGACGCTGCTGCTGCTGCTGCTGCTGCTGCTGCTGCTGCTGTTGCAGCCGCCTGCGGTTTGCGCTCAGCGCTGTCTCTCCTCGGAGGCATCGGAAAAAGTGTGTGGGGGGGGGGGGGGGGGAGGAAGACTTATGCCAACCACACCCCTGTGGCCAACCTGACCTGGTCCGCTTCAGCACACTGCGACGACCGCCTCCGTGATTCAGTGGCGCCGGCGGCACACATGTCCCGACAGCTAGGACCTCCGCAACGCGATGCAAAAAGTGCGATACAAGGGCGGGAGAGAGCGGGAGGCACAGAGGAGGGGGAGTGAGAGAGAGAGAGAGAGAGAGAGAGAGAGAGAGAGAGAGAGAGAGAGAGAGAGAGAGAGAGAGAGGGAGAGAGAGAGAGAGAGAGAGAGAGAGAGAGAGAGAGAGAGAGAGAGAGAGAGAGAGAGAGAGAGAGAGAGAGAGAGAGAGAGAGAGAGAGAGAGACAGACAGAGACAGAGAGAGAGAGAGAGAGAGAGAGAGAGAGAGAGAGAAGAGAGAGAGAGAGAGAGAGAGAGAAGAGAGAGAGAGAGAGAGAGAGAGAGAGAGAGAGAGAGAGAGAGAGAGAGAGAGAGAGAGAGGCCACCGCCGAGCTGCTTGCCCCCCGACAAGACGGCCACCGCCACGCGTTCTCCCGAAGCCGAAAGCGAGATGTGCGGCCCGCAAAAGAGAGCAAAAAGAAAGTCAAATCCCACATTTGGCGCACAGCCGGGCCGCGAGCGGTGCGGGGCCTGTCGCTTGGCCGGCGCCAGGGTCCTACGCAGAAGGCGTGCTGAAAGGGGTGAGATCACCCGGCCCGGTGAAGCCCACATGCTACACAGAGCACCATGGTCTGCAGACACGTCAGCCTGTATTTTGTGATTCTGCAGAAAAAGACTGAACGCGCAGCAACCGAGGGGGGAATAATGATGTCTATAAACCGACGAGATCCGCTGAGATGCATCTGAAATTCAGAATGACTTGGTTGATCTTGCCCCCCCCCCACCACCATCACCACCACCACCACCACCGCGCTCTTCCCTCCATTTAATCCTCATGGTGGCATCTTTGGAGAGCCAAGTCACGTATGCTTGGTTACAATTCTAGGTACTAGAGAGAATGCACATTTGCACCCTATGCACCCAATGCACCTTAGGTCTACTAGACAGTTTTGTAAACTTCCTACCCTGAAAATCGGCCCAAGGTGTCTTGTACATAAGGTTTAAATCTGTCTTGAGGCAGCGGAAGCGGTGTGCTCTGTACATGTAACGCGCACACCGTAACACTCTCGAGTCATTACAGCGACGATTTATCTTTGACACATGTGTGACCCACTGCGCTGCGCGCCCCTCGCTGCGTGGCGTCCACTGCACCCCTGCTGACAGGGGACTCGAATGCACCCACCGGCGCCGGTTATTTCCGCGCGCGCAGCCGACTCTATGCGCCACGCCCCGCCACGCCCCGCCACGCCCCGCCACGCCCCGCCACGCCCCGCCCAAGACCCCTCGCGGGGCGTCGCGTGGCTGCTCGGTGATTCTGCGGCCCGAATAAGCGCTGCGCCGCGACGCCGCCAGCGTCCGTCGTCGACCGCAGGCGGGACACAAAAACAAACGCTGCTCTATTCCTAGGATGCTGCTGCAACTGCTGCTGATGCAGCTGCCTAGTCAGCCGAATTGGATTGAGTCCCCCCACCTGCGTCTCCCCACCCAGAAATGATGGGTGGCCCCAGCAGCGAGCACCCGGGGCGTTTGTCATGCGTGTAGAATGCGAAGAGCAGTCACATTCACGAGTGTCACAATGCACTGCAATCAAGGAATGGAAGAAGTGGAAGACTGCGCCAAGTAACACGGTGCAGCGATACCAGCCGGACAATTTTATGACTTGTGCATTTGCACGGGGTAAAACGGTTAGTGGTTGCAACTCATTTTTCAGTTCATATTCAGACGAGCAGTAATTTTTTGTTCTGAGAACTAACATTTTGTAGGGGGAACTATTTGTTAGTCCAACCAACGAAAATGTTTGCTTCAACGAAAAGTTAGCTTTTGATGCGAAAGCAAAAATGTAGTTTTGCTACCGCAGCGCACCTATTTGTCGGAGCAAGTAACTCTTCGTGCTGCAACTAACAAAAAGTTCCCCAAACCAAATTTTAGTCAACTGAAACATAAGTTGCGAACACTAATATTTTTTTCTCCGTGCGGAGCACATTTTCACGTCCATTTCGGTCAGCACCGGTCCTCGCTCTAGGCAAAGGCCCCTGCGTAGTACAGCATAGGCAACCGACGTACAGCCGCGCCTGCGGGCTACCTACCCGCGCTTTTGCAGGGAAGGGTAAGCAGGCCACACCCCACTGCAGACATCCAGGATGGTTCTAAGAACCGAGCTCGCAGTTCCACGACCGCCGTCCGGGGATGTGGACCTGGCCCGGCTCCCAGGACCACCTAGGGTACGACTCTGTCCTGGGCGCCTCTGAGTATTCCTCGGTTTCCCAGGACGCGCGGGCACCGTTGTGGCACAGGCCCACACGGAAGTGGGTGGGTGGGCGGATGCGAGGTGCTCGTGTCCGTTTTCGCGCCACTCTCCGCACCACGGGGCGTCACGCGCAGCGACATGCGGGGGTGTGCGCGTGTGTGTCACGACAACTGACACGCGGGACGTGTGCGCGCGCGTGGCGTGGCGTGGCGCGGGTGCAACGCTCGCTCACCGGTCTGGGCGCCGCGCCAAACACGTTTGCCAACAGTAGTAGTGGTGCAGCGTGCTCTCCTTTCTCTCTCGCACGTACTCTCCGCAACTTTGATACGCATCTTTCTCTCTGTCTGTCTGTCTCTCTCGCTCTCTTATAGAACGCACATCCGGCTAATAGCGATTGATTGGCGAGGCAACGCGTGTGTCTGTGAGCAGCAAACGTGCGCGCAAGCTTTCATCTAAGTTGCCAAGTCGAAATAGAATGCATCTGTTTATCACAACCACTCCCTCTCCTTCCCTCTCTCTGTCTCTCTCTCTCTCTCTCTCTCTCTCTCTCTCTCTCTCTCTCTCTCTCTCTCTCTCTCTCTCTCTGTCTCTCTCTCTCCGTTTCCATTGCTCTCATTTGGGAAGCCGGCGGTGCAGCCTGCTCCTCGTCGCCGCCACGTCATCGCTTAGATATCCTGTGTGTTCGCATCTTTTGGCGCCTCCCTCCCCGCGCTTCTCGCTCCACGGTATGCGAACACGACGAAATCTCGCAGCCGGTTGCTGTCAGATTCTATATCTCCCCCCCCCCCATCCCTCTCACACAGACACACACGTTGTATTCCCAGAAAAAAAGAAACTCAATGGATAACGGTAAGAACAACCACTTCTCATTTTTCATTCAAATTTTTCATCGTTTCAAACCAAACTAACTGTTCTTGTTTAACTTCATTTCCCAAACCAAAAATAAACAAATAAAATCGAACTGCTTCAAATACACACTACCAAGTCGACCACTTTACTTAAATTTCTTAGATACCACAAACACAATTTATCCGATCCGAGCAATATCAATTAGCGGGGTGGCGGCACTCGGATCAAATCCCGGCGGGAGCACCCGCCACGCCGCCGGCCGGCGCCGCAACTAGTCGCTCGTGACCGCGGCGCCTCGGCGGGGCGGCAGCGGCGGCAGCGGCGGCCGCACGGAGGTCAGGCCCCCGTCGGAACCACGTAACTGCGGCTGCCGAGGTCCTGCGGATACGACATGGCATCCACCGCCCGACTCCGGAGAGATCATGATCGCTGGGTGCTGGGTATGTCTGCCGGGTGGAAAACGGTGTATTCGTCCGTCCGTTCTTTCCTTCTGCTCGCGCGCCACTCGCGCTCTACGCGCGTGTGGTATGGAATCAAGCTTTTAGTGGCAAGAAAAAAACGGGTTATAATAACGCACGGCGTGATCGATATCGCGGCGGCGGGAAAAGGTTTACCCACAGCGGTCAGCCGGCAGAAGGTGCGCACGCCGACATCTCTTTCAATCGGGCAGCCGGATGAGTAGGAGTTTCACACCAGGCGCGATAACACGCTATGTAGCCGAGCCGCGTGAATTCTTTCTAGCTTTTATAGAGGGAGCAAAATGCCGCGGTGATTAGTGATTTATACCCAGCAAAACTCTGTTGAAGTCATTGGTCAGCCGAATTCTGAGACTGCGAATAAAACAGTGATAGTCATCATCATTCAAACTATGATGAAGGTTCATCGTTCGTTTAATATGATGAGCAGCATTTGTCATTTCGATACGTTGGTGTATCAGCACAGGGTAGTGATCACGAAAAAGTGATTATTTGGCATTTGAACGACGATCCGACATACAGTCTGAAGATATTGATGAAAAAAGAAGCCGATTTTGTGAATGTTATTTCCAAAGAAATTACCGCCGGACATACACGAGGTTTTTGTCACAAACCATCATTCAACCCGAGAGCTCGACTTATCCTGACGATAGCAGGACCGGCCCCGTATTATCATTAGTATTAAGCGGATTCGTCCGTCAGGTGCCTTAATTTTAATGCCCTGCGGTCCATTTTGCTCCCCGACGCCGCAGAGCGGCGAGTAGCAGCGCGGCATGACGAACCCAACACAAAGTCACCCGTCTGCACGCCTTGCTGCTGCTGCTGCTGCAGCAGCGCCCTCTGACGGGAAATCAGCCGAATCAGCCTCTCAGCTGCGACGACGTCCGAATTATAATAACTCATCCCGATTCAGGTGGGACGGGCGGGCGGACGGCGACTCGGCCGTAGATGACTCTGTTTATATTTGTGGCTCAGGTGAGCGCACCGCCCCGCCCCTTCCCTGCCCTTCCGGTGGTGCGTGTTTCTCTCTCAGGCCTCCCCAGCCTGCGGGCTGGCCGGGCGACCGGCCGCCGCAGATGGGCGTCCGTCGGCAAGATGATACCACCACAGCATCCAGTATCATCTCGAATGGACCACAGGAGATGAGTGTACGGTACACACTCAAACACCTATCGAGTTGCAGAGCACATAGCCGCGTGGGACCCGCAGGATGGCGGTACACAGATAAACATTGGCTTCTGGGCGTTCCCGAAAGACAATATTAGGTGTGAATTGTACACTTTGTTAAATTTCGGTGGATGTAGGGGAAGAAATTGTGAGCTACGGGCTACGGAAGAATTTTGACGAAATTTTCATCGAATTTTGACTAAAAGTAGTGAGTTTCGATGCAATTGGCTGTCGTCTCCCTTGAGCGTTCCCTTCAGCACCCAAAGCAGCCGTATTTTTCTTCGCGACTAATTGTTTTTTTTTTTTTCTGCTTTCCATGAGAGAAGAGAAACACATGCTTTTGTGGGTGAACGAAAACCACCCTGACGGGATTTCAAAGAATTGGGGGTGGGGGGGGGGGGGGGGGACTCTCAGGAGGTCGCTTCCCTGTGTGCCCCAGCGCAGCTGCCGCTGGCGGCGAGGGGAGGGGCGTTGACAGTATGCTGCGCGCAAGGCCCCGAAACGATGACAACCAAGGGCCACACAGCACACATGAATCGTCACACATATTCTTTTCTGCCCTCGTTCTTGTTTTGGATCCATCCTTTCTTTTGTGCGGTATAATATCCTTCCTTTTCGTTGTACACAGAACTGCCAAATAAGGCCACATCCAAAACATAGACGAGCAAAAAATCACATCTCATGCAAAGCCCCTCTCCCGGCGATGCGTTTTCCAAGAACGGTATAGGCGAGAGTCCTGCTCGACCTCTCGTGCCCGACGCGAAATCCACCAAACAAGGGGATGGGGTCACTGGAGAGACGAGCAGCATACGGCATACGTTCCCTTCCCGGGGGGAAAGACCAAGGTTGACACATGTTCCAAATCTGCACAAGTCCTCTCCCCGACCTCACCTCTTTCCTTCTCTCTCTCTCTCTCTCTCTCTCTCTCTCTCTCTCTCTCTCTCTCTCTCTCTCTCTCTCTCTCTCTCTCTCTCTCTCTCTCTCTCTCTCTCTCTCTCTCTCTCTCTCTCTCTCTCTCTCTCTCTCTCTCTCTCTCTCTCTCCTCCCGTCTCTCCCATACACGCACAGAGTCACGCAATCGCTAGGGAGTGCATAAATATTTCAGCGCGTTTTCAGCCGACTGCTGTACTTGAACTCGGGGCGGCCTGGCCCGACCCAGCGCAATTTCATTTGCGATGCTTGCGTACCTCACACCGCCTCCCCTTTGTTACAGCTTGAGGTCGACACACACAAGCATAGTGCGCTTGCGATTGCGTTCGTGTTAACGTTCTGAAGATGTTTCGGGTTTTTGCTCTCTGCGTTTTCTACCACTGTTCACACCGCACGAAGAATCCATGTAGTTCCTTAAAATATGATTTCCGTAGAATTTTAGACGACTTTTCAAGTTCTGGCTAAAATCTGCAAACACGCATGGCGGTATCAGTGGTATCCTAAGCGATTTGAACATGTAAAAATTCCACTGAGTTCAAATCCTTATCTCTACGTACGTGCTTGGTTTTCAATATCCTATAACTATATCAAGCAACTCCTCAAAATTTTAAGATTTTTCAGGTCCAGAAGACCCACTGAAATGTATCGGGCGTGGCTTCGTTTCTGATTTGTCCTCGTCCCGTTCCACGTACGACGCAGCAAACTCCGTGTTTACAGGGTACTTCTGTCCGGTCACACCGGCGCGGTGAGCAGCGCCGATGCAGCAGCAGCGGCGCCAGCAGCAGCAGTGGCAGCAGCAGCAGTGGCAGCAGCAGCAGTGGCAGCAGCAGCAGTGGCAGCAGCAGCAGTGGCAGCAGCAGCAGTGGCAGCAGCAGCAGTGGCAGCAGCAGCAGTGGCAGCAGCAGCAGCGGCAGGGACTGTGTGTCACGTATGACAGCCAATCAGCGGCAAGAGACGCTCTCCGCCGAATGCCAATCACACTCCGCATATCCGCCACTTGCCAAACAACTTCCCCAAACACACACACGCACACACACACACACACACACACACACACACATACACACACACGTGCGCAGGCCACACATGCCCCAGATGTATGCAAGATGAGTGACTCACTGCCAGCGCGCCGGGTACTCATTTACACAAAACGCGCGCAGCTGGTGGCGCCAGAGGGCGGCCGGGCTGGCGCCACCAGCTGCTACCACCACTGCTGCTGCTGGTTCGATGCGGAATGGCGTCATGTCTGCCCGGCGAAACACAATTCGGCCAGCGCGTTCAACTTTTGATTAAAGCAGCTTCTGCCCCAATAAGCATAAGTTCGGAGGGCGCGGGGGGCACGGCCCACCCCAGCACCGCCCCATAGCTTTGACGGTGGCGGGGCCAAAAAGTGTGGCAAGCTTCGACAGAAACAAACGTCGCCGAGAGACAGAGAGAGAGAGACAGAGGAGATGGAGAAAGGGCTGGTCTGGACAACAGAACAAACCGACGCCTTCCCCTCTGCCTCTTCCGCCCTTTTCTTTCTCTCTCTCTCTCTCTCTCTCTCTCTCTCTCTCTCTCTCTCTCTCTCTCTCTCTCTCTCTCTCTCTCTCTCTCTCTCTCTCTCTCTCTCTCTCTCTCTCTCTCTCTCTCTCTCTCTCTCTCTCTCTCTCTCTCTCTCTCTCTCTCTCTGTCTTTCTCTCTGTCTCCCTACCTCTCGCTCTCTCTCCCTCGTTCTCCTTCCACAATCGTAATTGTGGTGTGAATACCCTTCCCGACCACAGCGGCGGTGGAGTCGCAAGCAAAAGCGCTTTACCCTTGGCGCGCTGAGTGGAAGTGCAAAAGGGGGTGGCAAGTGAGGGGGCGGCGAGGAAAGGGGGAGGAGGTCTAGTTGACTCGACTCACTTTTCACGGCGGGCAGGAAGGCTCGAAGCCTCCGAAGCCCACCTCTTCTCAACGTGTGCTCGATCAAGCATTCCGAACTGAATGAGTGCGAAACTCGTTTTGCAGCGAAACCTAAAACCTATTTTCCTATCAACCTAGAACTTCCTCACCTATCACCTAAATCAGGTTGACGATAACCCAAAGCAGGACATCTGTCGACCTCCGATGTGAGTTATCGTTTCCAGTTCACAGAACAAGAGCACCTTGTCAGAACCGAAGTTTTTTCCTCGAGTGTACTCCGGCGCTTCTCATTTAGTCCGGCGGCTCTGCGCCGCGCACAGGAAACTGGAGTACAACGTGCTGCGAGTGGGTGGGTGCATTATTATTATTTTATTTTGACTCACACACATCACCCGGGCGTCAAGTCACGACCGATTTGATGATGTGTTTTGGGAGATGATGAGTTTTGAGTCAATCACAGGTGGGTGTCGGTGGCCACCACCGCTCCGAGAGCCCCAATTAGAATGGAGCAGCGCGGCTCCTCTATGCCTGTCCCTGTCTCCGTCACCTTCTCGCTCAGGTCGGAAGTACACTAGAAAATATGGCAGAATACACTTTTGGTCAGTAAATCTTCCACCAAATTTGGTTCAAAGGGTGTCCGAAAAGTCTTTAAGTGAGTGGAAGATTTTTTTTTTATGAGAGATTATTTCCCGTACTGACTCTTGTAGACATGATCGATCCAAGTTGTGTGATTGATATGATAGAACCATTTTCTTGGCGTAAGTCTAGAGGTAGCTTTGGACAACACTTATTGGTTTCAGCATCTTAACGTCAAGAATTTTAAAGGCAATAAAACTTTTAGGGTATGAAGTCTCAAACATTACCCTCTTCTCCAACGCTCCCGAGTTGATCTCAAAACATTAATAATCTTGCTCTCCTTTGTGCATGTGCATGCATAACTTTTGTGAATCGCGTGCAAAGACATCCCAGGAAAAATTGGGTTGTGATTCTTGGATTACAGAATTGAGATCGAACCACGCGGCGGGCTGGACACGGGCTCCATGTTTCCGTCCGGTAAATATGATCACGCTCCCGCTGTTCCCAACTGTATTCCGAACAGGAGACTCGAGCACCACAGTTGGCTTGATTAGGATCGCTCGATGGCCGGGCTGCGGTGGGGGTGGACAGAGTAACCCATGACGGGGTGACGTGGCGCGGCGTGGCGCGGCGGGGCGGGGTCCGCCCGCTGATGTAGCCCTCGGCGGCCGGACAACTCTCCAGGGAGTTTCCCTCGAGAACTTCTGGACATGTTGTGAAACACGACGACGCAATCCATGGACCCTACCCTGCTGTGCGCAGGACAGTGGGGCGGGGCGTCGGCGGCAGGGCCGCGCGGGAGACGTCCGAAACTCCGACGTATTCATTACCCGAAAGAATGACACCGCCGATTCGAGCCGCGCTCCGCCGATCCCACGCCACGCCACGCCACGCCCTTGCTGGACACAGCTCGATACAGAGAAGCTGTCCACAAATAACGTAATGTACAGTAAATCAGCCTCATGATGGAAGGACCATCTGAACACTCCCCCTACTATCATCCGCATTTTCTATCAGAAGAAGTCACCAGGCGTAGATCCAGGAGCGGCCTAAGGGAAAGGCAAAGTACCACTTTTTGCCTACTTACAGGTGGAGAGGCTTCGCAGGTTGCTCACCTTTCAGGCGCCCTTCGGGCGCCGATATGCCCGAAGGGGGGCACTTTCCCCTTGCCCCCCCCCCCCCCCCCCCCCTGGATCCGCGCCTGGAAGTCACGCGACCTCACTTCTGGCCTGGAATCCTGTCGGAAAGCTGAGTCTCAAATCTTAAAAAGAATGGCAATTTCTGGAAACAGCCTCTTCACGCCCCTAACCAACTCAAATTGGGCAATGGATCACAACTCTTATCCTCAGTGATTGTCGAAAAACCATTGAAAAGTTCATCGGATTTCCAATATTTTATCTGATTCCAGAAAACCCGACCGGGATAACAAGACAACCCAATGGAATTTCGGACTAACCATTCAATCAGCAGAGCTATTTGCAGCTGGGAAGACCGCACTTCCTGCAAAGTCAATGCTTCAGCAGAAGTTCTAAACATCAGGGATGGTGCGAAACCTAATTTATGGACAGCCGCATGGCTGCAATACACGGCGCCCGAGACGAGTGTGTGTGGAAGTACACACTACGTCAGCGCTGAGCGGCGTTTTGAATATTCGCGCTTTAATCGGCGCCGGGGCTGGCCGCATCGCCCAGTGGGTGTGTGCAGGAGGTGCGATAGGTGCGGCAGCGACAGGAAGAGGCGTCCTGATTGAAAGAGGCGCGATGTTCATCGCTTCTGCTGCTGCGAATAAGCATTGCTCGAGGGCCCAAGACGCCATTCAGGGAATGGAAGAAGATGAAGTCGGAGGAGAAGAAGAAGAAGACGTGCATGGCAGCAGAGCCCCAGCTGAATGAGAGGCAGAGCGTATAATGCCATCGCTGTTCGCGATCCACCACACTTGCGTCTCTCTCTCTCTCTCTCTCTCTCTCTCTCTCTCTCTCTCTCTCTCTCTCTCTCTCTCTCTCTCTCTCTCTCTCTCTCCGACGGCACATTGCTTTGCGATCTCAAGTTGCACTTGAACCTGTTTATTAGGCCCTTCTTCTTGCCTTTTGCAAAAGGCTCCGCGTCTCAGCGCGTCGTTTTCCGTGCGCTTTGCCCTGATGGCTCTGCCGCTGCCCCGGCTCAGCCCCAGTCCACTCCGCAACACGTATCGGCTGATCCGGGACGGACTCCGGGGCTCGACTCGTCAGCCGGACTCCGATTGCGGAGCTATAATTACGCTGGCAAACTCATGACCTCCTCCCCCCCCCCACCCCCCAACCCCCTCGCAGCTCTAAGCGCGGACGAAAGGACGTAACCGTGGTCATGATCTTAGCCGCTCGCTCTGGGGAGAAGATCGAACCGGAATGAAATGGGAGGTGAGTGTGTTTCTGCAGCCGGTACATGTTGCTGGGAGAGAACACAGTACGATCGTCACTGGTCTCAGCCTTCTTGCCAACATTGTAGATGTGTAGAAACAATACACCAATGGCGTATGCCACTCAAACCTATACGCCCTAGGGCATCTCAGAACTTTTCCTGGCGGATTAAGCCCGATTTGCCGTAAAGTGACAATCGGCAGTGTTAATGTGACATGTCGATTATTCCCGTCCCCTCGTTGCGTGACGCGCCGGGACGTACCTCTCGGACGGGCCCCGGGCGGCCCACGCCAGGCGCGCAGGGGCCTAGGCCTGGGCGTGCGACCCGTTCCATTCACATCAGGCCCCGGCTCGGCTCGGCTCGGCTCGCCTGGGCCCCGGCCGGGCTCGGCTCATCGCGCTGTGCTCGGTTAGCGCAAGAGCAGAGCGGGACACTAGGGCTGTATAAACGGGATCACTCATACTCCTTTTCGCATTAACATACCGGCCGTTCGCGGGTTCGACTCCCGTTAGGGCCAGGTCCATTTTCCTCGGCGCCGCCGGTCCACATACACACATTACGTGGGGCAATTTGCTCAAACATGATCGCCCGCTCAACTGCAGCGGAGGCCGGTTTCCGTCGGCAAAATCGCGCCTCCCAAAAGCTGGTATTACCGCTACCGCGCTCTGCTTGAATCGATTCGGACAGTCTTTACACAAAATCCACACTCGGACCGCCATTTAATCCCGTCTTCTCCGCGATAAGGACCACATGGAGGCGGGAGGCGGTGCACATGTTACGAAACGCCCATCGATGGGCTCAGCGACGAGATCAGGCCAGAATCCGCTGCCTTCTGACAACAAGCGCCTGCGAGGTTCTCGATACCGACATGGATTTTGCGGACACTAGCCGCCAGCCCCCGCATGACACGCGTGCATGCCGGAGTCGTGGCTGCATACCCCGCAGGCGCCATCCCTGCAGACGGGCCAAACGGAAAAAAAACGAAAAGTATCCTGGATGTATTGAACGGATGTTGCCAGATGGAACGTTTCGGCAGCACTCTAAGCCGGAGCCCTGGAACCGCTGGAGCCGCTGGAGTCGCTCTGGACGACGGCTGTGGCTGCGGATGCTGAGTAGTGAGTGGAATGGACCGCCCCGTCGCACGCCCGTGAATGGCGGGGCGTGGCGGGGCACGGCGAGGCTTCTACTGTGTGTTTGTGTGTGTGTGTGTGTGTGTGTGTGTGTGTGTGTGCGTGTGTGTGTGCAGGGTGCGGCGTGGTGGCTGCAGCAGCAGCAGCAGGAGAGCTCGGCTGAACCCGAACCGGTTCGACTTGGCTGCTCGCATCGATCCACATCGAGTCCGATCCCCCCGCCACGCCCCGCCACGCCGCGCTCTCCGGCTTGAAATAAAATACAACGTGGCCGAGAATAAGACGCCAAGCCGGCGAACGCAAAACCGGCTGCAAGGTACCGCAGAGCCCCACGCCACGCCGCGCCACGCCGCGCCACGCCGCGCCACGCCACGGAGAACGAGAGCAGCGCGGCGGGACCGCGGCGGCACCGCGGCGTGGGACTACACACAATGAACACACCCACCCGCTCCGTTAGCACAGCGCGCGCCGGCGTTCCCTTCAAACTTGGCCCTAAGGGCCCAGCCCGGGCCCTACTGCCCTTGGGAGGACTCCCACAGGGCACCGGAGGGCCCACCGTAGGGCCTATACGGGACCCACAGGGACTACAGGGCCTCCCGTTGCCTCTGACCGAAGGATCTTTTGCGCGTGATTTGTTAAAGAGGCGGCGCGGGCGTCGACGACGTCCGATACCTCGGGGCTCACTTTAATCAGGAGAACGGAGTCCACGCTCGATCCTATTCCTTAATGTAATTGCCGCTCGCACTTTTAAACGTCAAAAACGTCCGAACGTTTCATCTTACCACCAGTCGCTTTAAGTTTTTCCATATACGATCGAAAGAGGTGGATTGCACTGTCGAAAATCTGATCCGAAATATGTTGGAGAGAAATTCGTCGAAGGTAGCTGGAGGCTCCAGGAGATTCCAAAAGTGTTCTGAACAGATCAAAAAATGCCACATAGCATTGGTCATGAAAATGAACCCTCGCTACTACTAAATGCAAATTTAAAAAAGAAAACAGATAAAACATATTCGAAGGACCCACTTTCTCATCCAAGATAAAACAAATTTTGTGACAGTCCATCGAAAAACAAAGTAGCAGCGAGAATAGTTAGAGATGGTTTACGCAATTAATAGGCGACCCCCAACCCTTTTCTTTAATAGGGATAGAAAAAGCAGTGAACAGGTTTTCAGTGATTTCATCTGGTGTCGGCACTCGGCTGCTTAAGATTCCCTCTACTGAGTGACGCTGACGCCGCTGACAGCCCACAGTGATGGTCGAAAAGCCACAAGACGGGAATCCAAGACCAGTAGCAAGCAACAAAACGAGAGTGGTAGCCGCGGTGGTTCACACCTCCCGATAGCCACAATATACGCTTCAGACGTACGGAAGATTTAAAGGGAGGTGCCTTCATCCGAACTTATGCAGTTTTGGAAACCGACAGATTATCATTTTTCGCAGCACTGCTGTGGACGATCGCCCGGGAGATCAATCACCTCAATTCTATCGTGCTCGTGCGCGCAGAAAATAAAAAAAGTAGACTAGCCATCTCTTTCGAAGGACTGAAAAAAAAAAAGACTGAAGTGGGTAAAAAAGGCACGGAAGCTGGACATCCCGCTGGCTGGACGGCAGTGTAGGCCCAAATGAAATTCATCGCAGAGATGAGCAAAAGCATCGTACCTCCATCCTCCACTTCTCTCTTTGTCTCTCTCTCTCTCTCTCTCTCTCTCTCTCTCTCTCTCTCTCTCTCTCTCTGTGACGGCTCAATCAAGATCACGAATTAATATCGCGGGCGACTTTGTCGTTTTATTCCTTTTGCTCTTGAATACGATATGATGTACGAGGCACACGATGGCGAGGCCTCCGCGCGCTAATGCTTCCGCTGCTCGAATATAAATTGGGGGATATATGTTTTGCTGCTGCTAATTAATGAGAAGACCCGAGCGGGCCCAGCCGGGGCGGGGCGGGCTGTGTGCGGGAGAGAGATAGAGATAGCGCGCCGGGCCCAACTAGCGCGTGAGAAAAGAAATAAAAGTGTGGCGGGGCGATGAGCGGTGCTAGCCCTATTCTTTTTCGCGTGGAGGGAAAGGAAACGGTCTGCGGCTTCTTGTGCTCATTCGTGGAAGGGCTCCGGCAGGGCAGGCAGCACTGCGCATGCGCGGCGCCCACGGCAGAACAATCGTCCGACAAATAACGAGCGCGGGAAGAGGTTAGAGGCGCACGGAAATAGAGTAGTTGTCTCCCGCGCGCCTAGAGAGGGAGGGAGGGAGAGAGAGGGGGGAGAATTTCAGGGCGAGAAAGAAAAGAGTTCAATGCCAAGGTTAGGTTTATTGGATGTGCGTCTTGGACAACATCTGATAAAGTTGTGCGGCTGGGGACAATGGCACCCTCCCCTAAGCGTAGGTTAGTTTCATTAACCCTTATTTTACTACGACTTACTTTTATTTCAGGCGATTATTACAGTTGCCTTATGAGTGTTTTCGTTTCTGTTTAAGTAATAAAATAATCTTATTATAACCATGCATGAATGCTGTTTCGGGAAAATATTTGAGGTTGCGACGACTGGCTCATCTTCCAAATACAGCCAGAGAGGTATGTCGTACACATAAAGTGACGACAAATAATATTTTTCACAGTACTCAGTCGGTTGCTGCAGAATTGCAAGCCCGGTGCTCCGCTTTTGTCCAGACACCCGCCCGTGGATGCAGTACGCATTGCGTCCAAAAAAGCGGAGCGAAATCATTTGCGATCCCCTTCTCTCTCTCTCTAACTCTCTTTCTCTGTCAGCAGGGACAAATCATGCGAGTGAGAGAGACGGTCGGATCGAAGACAGCCCCGCTGCCGCGTACACCCACGTAACTTCTCGGCGCTCCCTTCGCGGCTGCGGTGCTGCGCGCTGCCGGCCGCCGCTGGCCGCCGCTGGCCGGGACGCCGACTGGTCCGGTTCGGCTCGGTCGACAGCTCTGTGGGAAGATGTCGGACCACGATAATCAGCCCGCTATCTTTGTCAAGACTGCAGAGGAGGCGGGGGAGGGGGGGGGGCCGCAAAGGTAAGTGAAGTGAGGAAGCAGGTACGACTAGGGATGTCGGCGGCAAGTGAGGGGGAGGGCGGAGAAATAAGGAATCGGACATGATAAGGGGGCGTCCACAAATCACGTGACGTAGTCTCTCGGTACACAGTGAACTCCGAACCGCGATTTGCCTTCACGTTATCCTGGCACCCAGAAAAATGAAGTCCTCAGCCACCGATATAGCGTTACGTACATTACGGACGGCCAATAGGGTGCTCCGGAGAAGCTCGAAACGGAAGTAAGAAGACGTAATGAAGAAGAAGAATCCCCGAGAAAGTATGAGAAATCGCGTGATTTTTGAAGGGCTCCGAAGGGTTCCGAATACTCGACTTCTCATACTTCCCCCGCATTCTTATTCTTCGTTACGACTTCTCACTTTCGTTCTGAGCTTCTCCGGAGTACTCTATTGGTGGTGATGGCGGTAAGCATAGAGAAACCCTGGTAAGGGTACGATAAACACGGCGTCGGTAAGCACGCCGTGAACACGCCGCACATCGGGGCGGGCCCGAGCATGACCGCCGCGGCAATACAATAGCACCTGCAGAAGCCCAGCCCGCCGGGACCCGCCGGGACCACACCTCTCGCGCATACGCTATCAGGCCGCGGCGGGGCGGGGCGTGACGGCGGCGCGGCCCCCGGAAGACACCCCGCCCCTCCCCCAGACCCTCGGAGGGGCCGTGCTCTGGCCGTGCTCACTGGAGCGCGGCGCCAGCACGGCACGGCACGGAGCGCCACGGCACGGCCAGGGGGTCACGCCCCGCGAGATTAATTTTATTTCACACCTCCTACGTTGTACCGAGGGCGCCGACGACGGGGACCAGCCAGGCCGAATAGGGATATGCGCCCACGCGTGCGTCGCCCGGGTATTCGAACCTCCACGAGACACGACACGCGTGCGGCCGGGGCAGTTTGAATAAAATTAATAACGAGAAATGATCCGTGAACCGCACCGCAGCGCGGCGGCCTGGGCGGTTTCGTTCAGGGGCCGTCCACAAATCTCGTGATGCACATCGACGGCTGGAGCGTCAGAGAACCAAAGACATCCATCCGCTGGTCTTCCCGGACCTCCAGGAATAGAGTACTCCGGAGAAGCTCAGAACGGAAGTGAGAAGTCGTAACGAAGAATAAGAATGCAGGGGAAGTATGATAAATCGAGTATTCGGAACCCTTCGGAGCCCTTCAAAAATCACGCGATTTCTCATACTTTCTTCGGGATTATTTCTTCTTCGTTACGACTTCTTACTTCCGTTTCGAGCTTCTCCGGGGTACCCTATTGTTTTCGCAGACGTCTCAGTCGGTCATGAATACAGTGTGACGTAATTTCTAGACGGCACCCCTCGCACCGCCTGCCCGAAACGGTACGGCTCACGCCACCATCACAATCCCCAGTCAGTTAGTGTGGGTTTCGATCTTAATGGAATCACATACACACACACACTCAGCAGCGGTAATCATAACACACGGTGGAAAGTTGACGTAGGAAAGGTGGCGGTGGCCGGGCGGCGGCCGCGCGGCGCTGATTGCCCGCAGCCAATCAAGCGGCCGGCCACCGTATGAGGGCCACTGTCGGGCCGCTGCTGTCCACGCCAGGGGCCCGCCAGGGACAAGCTTGCGGCCGGGAACAAATTAAACTCCCAATCACAGCATCGGCAAGACCCGCCGCGGCCGCGGGCCTTAGACCCCCCCCCCCCCCCCATGCCCCCCCATGCACCGCCCGGCTCCACCCGCCCCAACCAACGCGGACGTTCGCCGGCCGGGCGGATGGGCCGAGTGCAGCACAGCAGCGGCACCTCTTTTGCTCTGCGTGGCTTTTATAATTCTCGCGGGGGCCACTGGCCACTCCCGCTACTGCTGCTGCTGGTGCTGCTGGTGCTGCTGCTGCTGCTGCTGCTACTGCTGCTGCTGCTGCTACTGCTGCTGCTACTGCTGCTACTGCTGCTGCTGCTGCTCCTACTGCTGCTGCTACTGCTGCTGCTACTGCTGCTGCTGCTGCTGCTGCTGCTGCTGCTATTACAGGCCCGATCAGCGCGCGCGCGGACGTCACCGAGTGTGTGTCGGCGATGGGCGATGGCGATCTGACTTCCAACGCTCGAACGAGGCCGCGAATGTGAGCAGGGGTAGATTGTCGATACACGTGTGGGGGAGGGGGATTGCATAAGCGAAGAAACGTCGCGAAACTCTTCCCATCACAAAACTAGACCTAACGTAGGTTTGGGGAAAATGCCACATCCTAGAAATGAGGAAAGTTGAATGCAAAATCTTGTTCAGCTACACCTTACGATACACACAATAATAAAATGCAACCTCAAAAGTTGGCTTAGCTTCTCTGGGGCTACTGAGTTTGATTTTGAGCATGGTCAATAATATGGACCCATAAAAATGTCTTCGATCAAGTCTAGTCTGACCTTAATAATTTTAGATTTAAAGAT
>CM076255.1:15242519-15295019 GCA_038380765.1 Odontothrips loti | reverse complement strand
ACGGCGTTGGCAGCAAACATGACTCAGAAAAACGAATCGTGGGAGGAGAGCTCCCTTTTCCCAATCAGGACCACGACGGCGGAGAGGAGGCGGCGAGGAGAGGGGGCGGGGTGAGGAGAGGGGGCGGGGGGAGGAGGGGGGGTCCGTGGCCGGCGGGCAGGGCGTCAGGCGTAGCGGCGGCGCTCGGCGGCGGGTTCCCACATTCTCCAAAACAATAAATTATACATTTAATTGTGGAATGGCCGGCCGCTCTGATGGGCTGCCCGGACTCGCCATGCGACTCTCTGCCTGCCGTGGCCCAGGCCGGGCGGTTCCCGGAGCACCGCTGAGTGAATCGTTCCCGTCCGCCGCCGTCGCGCCGCCGCGTCGCCCGGACTCGTCACGGCCGTGCCTTTTTGCAACCCGCAGTGCAGCAGCGCCCCTGCGCACAGGCTCAAAATGCACTGCTAGAAATATAAAGTCGAATCGAGAAAGAAACAAAGAGATGACTCAGAGTTGGTCGATTATTCGACTTAATTGTAGTCAACGTTGGTCGAATCGTCGACTAAACATTTTAGTCATTCGACATTATTTTTCAAACGGTTTGAAATCAATATAGAAACTCGAGACACCTGACCCAGTGAGGAGTACAAACTTGAGCAATTTTCGACACCGAATCGATATGAAATTTTGGTTCTGAAAGCGGAAAAAATCTATTCAATCTATTCAATCAATCAACTATCCCTCGCTGTGTAAAAATTTAAGTCGATTCGACCACAAAAAAAAAAAAACAACGTCGAAAATCGGCTCTTGGCAGGACCTCGATTTTCTAAGATACTCGATTTGATTTGGGGCGCTACCATGAATTTAAACAAAGTATAAACTATACACAAACTATTTCACCGGTACGTCCTCGAGCTAATCAAACACCAAACACTCCCTAGGGTATCTTTACTCTTTCTGCGCGCGATCACCGCGTCAGGTCTATTTTGTTTGGAAGTCAAAGAGAAAACGCGCAATAAACCCCAAAATTGAACGCGCCGACTGTTGGCGCCGCCGCGGCCTCCGGCCTCCAGCCGGCACTGGCCGCGCCCGCCGCCCGCCGCCCGCCGCCCGCCGCCCGCCGCCCGCCGCCCGCCGCCCGCCGCCCGCCGCCCGCCGCCCGCCGCCCGCCGCCCGCCGCCCGCCGCCCGCCGCCCGCCGCCCGCCGCCCGCCGCCCGCCGCCCGCCGCCCGCCGCCCGCCGCCCGCCGCCCGCCGCCCGCCGGCCTCTCGCTCGCAGGCACACTTGGTCCGCGTTTTCATTGGCTTCATTAATGCTTCATATTACGGGACACTAATGAGTGACATTCCGCGCACAGCCAGAGCACACTGAGATCCGACGAGATAAAACAAATGAAAAACGATTTCCAGATAAACGCTCACTTTTAATGCCGACACAATATAACGAATCACAAATGAATGAGCAGCGCCGGCCGGCGACACGCCGCCGGAAAAAAAAAATTGTGAAAAGGAGCATAAAAAGAAAAAGCCAATGAAAGCAGAGAGATCAAGATGGGAGCGCAGGATTTGGACATTACGAAGGCGGTGACTAATGCGACCAGGTAAGACCTAATGGTATCAATTAACCGATTTTTTTTTCGCGTTTGTCAAAAAAGATCCCTTATTTGCTCACAATTTGCCAATCGAATACCGATGCGAAATACAGATTAGAAAAACTCACTTAATGCATCGTCCTTTCCACGACGTGTCGTGCACCTCCCAATACCGGTCGTCCTCAGAGGTTTTTTATTTATTCTCGGAGGAGAGCGGTGTCGCGAACTCACCTAGAAATCAGAAACAAGAAAACGTCAACATTAGTTTCGTAATGCATAATAATAGCACACGGTGTCCGTCCGCGTTCCACTTTAGCCTACTCGATTATCCGCGTCGCGTCGTATGTGCCGCGCGGCCACCGCGCTGCCCACGCGCCACGCAGCCGCGTACCACGACACGCGCACGCAGCCCCGCGAAAACAGGGCAATGTAGCGCACCGTTAAGTGGCGCGGAATGAAGCACGCCAGTCTCTGCTGCGCCCCGACCAGTCCCGCCAGGCCCCACCACGCGAGGGCACACGCCTGTGACAACGGCGGGCCAACCACCTCCGCGCCACACCACACAAACAGGCCTAGTCCGACATGAGAAAAGTAGCTGTTTCTGAGAGTGCACCAAGAAGTTTAAAATCGAAATACTTAAATTCGAAGTACCCAGAAAAATAAAATAAAATGGAAACTAATGTTGACTAAAATTTCCGAGTCCATGCAACCAAAACGCAGTTGAATCCACAGACAATTCATGTCAAAGCAAAATTCTTAAATAAATAAGCACAAGTAAAACAGCACAAACTCACAAATTTAAACTCAAAATTAAGTACAGTTAATTTCCAAAAACTCATATGATTTACAGACAAGATTTCAAAGTGAAATCCCCCGAAAAATGCTCACCCAAACCCTTCAAAAAAGTGTACACTAAAAATTCAAAGTTATTTCCCCGCGCTGGACCTAGTCAGTCCCCTCCAACGCCCGCCGCTGGTCGGCGGGACCATGCGAGTTCGGTCATCTTCATGTATTATTGTTCATGACCCCCACTCCGCCTCTCTGCTGCTCCTTCTTCTTCGTCCTCTTTATCCTACTCCCGCCAGTGATTGACAGTCCATAAATGTTCCGGTTACTCAACACGACGGACGGACGCACGTACGCAGTGACGGACCAACAGACAGACAGACGTTCGCCGTACGCCCGGACGGATGTTGCGTGAGTCGGCGCCCGCCTCGGAAGGCGGGCGTGTCCGAGGCGACGCGCGTCTGCACTGTCCACGCATCCGCACCCCCCCCCCCCCCTTCCTCTCTCTGTACCTCGCACTCCCCCCTCACCCACCCCCACGTCCGGCCCCCGTAAACCAAATGGCGCTGGGCCTTTCCCCCCTTTCTTTACGACGCTGAGGCTACGCGGGCTACACCCGGGCTGCCGCTCATGTGATCAGGGGCGAACACAGGCATAGGGGATGCTGCTGGGGGGAGGGGGGGGGGCAGTGAAGGGCGATGGGGCGGGAGCAGAAGAAATGGCCATTGCTCGTACACGGGGCCCACGCTGCTGCTGCGAACGAGAGGGGACAGAATGGGGAGGGTGCCCGCCGTGTGTGTGTCTGTGTGGGTGGGTGGCTGTGGGTGTGTCTGTGTGTGGGTGTGTGGGTGGGTGGTGCGACGAGCCGTTGCCTAACTTTGGGGAAGGTGGGAGGAGCAAGGAGGAGCGGTGGTGGTGACGTGAGGGGGTAACAGGGGGCGCGGGGGCGTACATCAGGCGCAGGGCGCGTATACTGTGGCGCGGAATATAACACTTTGCTTGGTATGCACGCTTCGCCCAGCCCGGCACTGCCCGCGGCCCGGCCGCAGCCAGCTGCAGATCTGCTGGTGCGGCGGGAAAAATACTAAAAAAACTAAAAAATCACTCGCTGCTCACACTTCCAGCAGGATTCTCATGCAGCCTCTCTCCTGTGAGGCGGATTTCGCACGGCGGAGAATCCTCCCCTTTGAAAGCGTACAAGTTGAGGAGGCGCTTGGACTGAAATCGTAGGAGATCCTTTGCGCTCCACGTGACCAGTCGGCCCTCCTCCCGCAATCCTTGACGTCCTTGCCCCCCCCCCTTTTCTCTTCCTATTGCCCCATTCGCAGCGTAAAAGGCGGGAAAAGCCGGAGCAAGGCCCGCTGAATTTATTACACCGCGCAGAGGCTTTCCTTACCGAAATGGAATTGTAAGCCACAACACTTCGGGCGGCGGCGGCCGGTGTGAAGAAGAAAAGCCACACTTAAGGCCCCCGGACACACAGGGCAGGAAAATGTCGACAAAGAAAAGCGAGCGGGAAAAATAAAAGATCAAAGTGATGAAACTGTTTCCCTTTATTTTAGCGCGGTGGCAGCCGTCGCGCGGGCGCGTGCGCAGAAAAGGGGTCGTGCGTGCGCGGCTGAAAAGTTGGAGGAACAGCCGCCAAAGCTGCCTAAACCCTGCCGCCTCCCGGTCCCTCCTCATGCCTGAGCGGGCAGGGCGCACGTTAACAGGCCCTTTGAACCTTGGCAGGCAAGGAGCAGCCTCCGCGCACGGGCAACGGCCTGGTCCGCCGCGTGAAATGCGAAATGAAATGATGTTAGGGACAAAGACACACTTTCCGCAAATGCAAGAGCGAGACAAAACGGGGCATCCGCTAAGAATGTACCGCAACAGGAACATTTTGCTCGAGGGGTTTGCCCTTGGACTGTGCTCGGAATCCAGCGCACACATTTCAGGGTAATTCTTACGCCCAATTTGAAAGGAAACACCTTTTTTGACCTCCGATCCCTGGGGTTTTTGGTTTCTAATGTAGTTTGACACGCGCTGGTCTAGTGCAGTGTCGTCAGAACAAACGAAACACAAAAAAGAAAAACAAAAAACATCACATTTTACATATCAAGACGAAGTTATTTTATTTTTATATGCCCTCAATGCGGTTCGCTAACACTGGACGAACCCATACCGGACGGGCGTAATACGACTGTGGAAACACACACACACACACACACACACACACACACACACACACACTCACTGCGGTCAGCACATACTGTATTTACCACGCCCCTTCTTCTAGCCTCTCTCTCTCTCTCTCTCTCTCTCTCTCTCTCTCTCTCTCTCTCTCTCTCTCTCTCTCTCTCTCTCTCTCTCTCTCTCTCTCGTAAGCGGATGGTTGCAATCCTTGCTGCGCTGCCTCGTATGTCCTGCGGGGGGAAACCGCAAAAATACACTACTGATCTAGTGCAGCCGGCTTTCGCCCATAGCTCCAAACAAAGTATAGAGACGTGTGCACTTTCCATCTCCCTCCCAACGCCACCTTCATGACCACAGATCAATGCCTAAGAGAGCTTCTTATATACGAAGCACACACACCGGACTTACAACAAACTTACAATATTCAAACAGAAAAGGCCAGTGAGGACATGAACGAGGACAATCAAAAAGTGAGCTTTACGGGCAAGTACAAAGTACCAGACAGTGAAAAATTAGACTTCTCTAATTAAGAGTACTTAGGAGGGCTTCGTCTCTGGTTGAATCGACTATTTTATTTTTTGTGAGAGCGCGAAACGTAAACACAGTTCACACACGAAATGCACAATAATAACCCCCAGTGTTTAGCGCTCTGCGCGTGACACCCCACCTGCCCGGGGCTCCCGTCCCGGCAGGCCCTGCAGGTGAACGCGTCGCTGTACACACAAATGTCCACATTGAGTTTTTCCAGTGCAGGGCAGCGCACCTTGTGTGCGTACTCCGACCCTCTGGGCGTGAGAGAGAGAGAGAGAGAGAGAGAGAGAGAGAGAGAGAGAGAGAGAGAGAGAGAGAGAGAGAGAGAGAGAGAGAGAGAGAGAGAGAGAGAGAGAGAGAGAGAGAGAGAGAGAGAGAGAGAGAGAGAGAGAGAGAGAGAGAGAGAGAGAGAGAGAGAGAGAGAGAGAGAGAGAGAGAGAGAGAGAGAGAGAGAGAGAGAGAGAGAGAGAGAAACGAGAGCACATGCGTAATAAACAGCCAGGGCAGGAAGAGAAGAGGGGCCAAGCGATGAGAAACATGGGAAGAAGAGGACGAGGGCCGGGACGGAGGGAAGACGCACACTGGACGAAGAGCGAGAAGGACAGGTGAGGGCAGAGCGACCGGGCCGGGGCCGGCGGCGGGAGAAAAAGAACGAGTGTACAATAAATGCAGCACGCAGGTCCCCACGCCTCACCTCAGTGTACACAGCCAACACAATCTAGAACGGGAGATGTATTTACAGTAACGAAGGGAATAGACAGTCATGGGGTAGCCGAATCAGGCGATGTCTTCGACCCCGTTGGGCACACTCTTCGTATCATAGCTTAATTTTAGCCCTAGAAATAATTGCTACATTTTCAGCCAGGCAAAAGGGAAATGCTAAGATTGTAACCAGTATCATACAATTTGTCCAAAACTGAAAGCTGATACTTTGTGTCAGACAACAAGGCGCCTGGCAGGGTAGGCAGTTCACGGCCCGACGCGACATGGCTGTGCAACGGGACTGCCTACCCTGCAGGCGGCCTGAGAGGCGACAAAACGAAATGGTGCCCGTGCAAGCACTTCCAGTACGGCTATATATAATCAGACAGAAAGTGGCACGTCCAGACGTCTTCAGCAACATCGTAGCGTCATTTATAACCCACCCCATTCAATAGTAAAGACCCCATTTCGAACGGCATAAATATCGGAGATAAAGCGGATCGGGCTGAAAACGGTTGCCAGACCCAGAAGCATCGAAGGTCAATCCCCTGGCGTGTGTGCCGGCGGCGGAAAACAACTAAAACGGACGACAGTACTTTTGCGACAGCTTTCCGCGATCGAGTCGGACTTTACAGCCGGACGCGGAGGTCGGCGCCGAGCTGCTGCCGTTCCCACACACGCGGCGGGGCCACCGCCGTGCGGCGACGGACAGGCGCTGATGCAGACGGAACTCTCGGTCCTTCGCTCTCCCTGCAACAGAAACCTGCTCGCAGACCGCGCCCCGCCCGCACCTTGTAATTAGGGCAAACTCGGCAATCCGAGTTACCAACACCGATAACGGGACAACGGCGTGGCGCGGCGCGAACGGCGGCAGGGCATCGACGACGTCAAGTTACCAAACGGCCGGTATCTGCACCGGGGTCCTCCAAAACTCTGCTGCCCAGATAAACTGTGTGCGCCCTCGGTGCTGCTGCTGTACTGAGCGCGCAAGCACACACACACACACACACATACACACACACACACATACACACACACACACACACACACACACACACATACACACACACACACACACACTTACACACACAGAGGGGGAGGGGAGAGAGAGAGAGAGAGAGAGAGAGAGAGAGAGAGAGAGAGAGAGAGAGAGAGAGAGAGAGAGAGAGAGAGAGAGAGAGAGAGAGAGGGAGAGAGAGTCCAGCATAATCACAGGGCCATCTCAAACTTCCGCACTGCCATAAACATTGATTAGGCATCAGATCAGAAAGTCGCCGCGCGACGCGAAACGCGGCTACAAAAACCGCCGCAACTGACTATGCCTGGGAAGCTCCAGCCAGTCGGGCTGTATACGAACGCTGCTGCTGTGTCGTGCGGACGGCGTCCAGTATTACCACCACCTCGACCACCACCACGGCCACCGCCCCCCAGTGTAAACGCTACCGAACCGGGATAGGTTTCGTTTATTCACTTCGGTGGTGGTCATCACAGCGTTTGCACGAAGACGCGGACTGGAAAATGGTATGAACACTTTCTGAAGACACAACCGTCGGATCTTTATCCATCTCCGGACGACGTCTACTGTTCTAACCACACCACACCACATCTCCAGCTTGTGAGCAGTCACCAAACACACACGCACACACACGCACACACACACACGCAAACTACTACTAGTACTACTACTAATGAAGCACCCCTATCTCTGTAACCGACGTCTCGTTATTTGAATTTCCGGCACACTTAACCGCCCATGCGCTCTCTCACTGACTCGATGACCCCCCTCCTCATACTATCCCAGTGCATCGCCACCGTCCAGCCAAACCAGCTCCCACACCGCGCAGGGCGTACTACGGGCTATTGTCAAAAGAAACGCCGTCTTTCAACTATTTCGTCAAGACTGCCGTGTCGATGAGGAGCACCGAGAGTGGAGGCATTTCCTTTCTCTCCGTAAGAAAGCTCGGTTCGGTTCGGGAGGCGTTGTCTGCCGTCATGTCTACTTCACAGCATATTCACATCTCCGCACTGAAGAAATTCGGAGTCGCTAGACTAACCATGCTCTTTCTGAGCCATATTTCTGTCTCTGTCCCTCTCTGCAGTCTTGTTTGCGCCCGTCGCACCTGCTCGACCGAGAGTGAGAGCGAGTGAGACGAGAGGGGAAAGGAGGGAGGGGCGAATCTGCCGCGTACCCTGCTATCAAAGCGTTGAGCCAAATAAGTGAAGCAGAGGAGGAGATCCTTTATTTCCCTTCGAAATCCTTTCGTGTGTAGAACGTCCAGTCGCCGTACCTTAATTGTAATGAATGAGTGGGAGCGAGAGGGAACCTTGTTTTACGTGAACGTCACTGAGAGAGATGCACAAACCCCAGCATTACCGAGTGACTACACAATGATTTCCTACCAGCCCGGGTTCACGAAACCCTCCGACGACCCCCGCCCGATGAGCAAAGCACACCCAGAAACAGAATCAATCTTTTGTTTTATTCCGCTCCTCTTCTTAATTTGCATGGGCCTCCGCACCGAAAGCGCGGGCGAGCGCGAGAAAATCGTAATAATGCCTTTGGTGGGTTTGACTGGGCCCCGAGCTCGGCCCGCTAGAGCGCCGACGGACTCTGATGGCCCGCTTGGTTGCTTTTCCTGCTGGTATCGGAGTGACCACCAGACTGGACAGGCTGTGGGAAAATAAAAAGATGGGGGAAAGAGGGGCGAAAGACGGAGGAAAATAAACAGTGCAAAAAGGACGCACATGACAACAATTACAAGAGTGGTCCAAAACAATTAAGCACACGGGCCGCAGTGGGAATAATGACAAGAAGATGGCCAGCAAGCGCAGCCACTGCTCTGAGTGCGAGCGTGTGCGTGTGTGTGTGTGTGTGTGTGTGTGTGTGTTTGCGTGCGTGGTGTGTGTGCCTGCGGCCAGCATACACATGAGCTCCCCTCCCCCTTCTGTTCCTGACTCTGATTCCTTCTTGTCTTTGTTTTGATACGAATGCGACCAACAAGAATACAGGGGTCTTCGAAAAATGCAGGAAAGTGACAAAAATATGCCATCCGACGATGTCGCACTAAAAAGCATTTGAACAACAGAAGACAAATTTCTGTTTTCGTCGCATGTAGTAGATTTTTTTTATTTTTGCCGGTCATTAGTGGTGGGTGAAATCCGGTTGGTCCTATTTCGTAGTAAATCAAAGAGCACTGTACACGAGAGTGCGTATGAATGTGTGTGTGTGTGTGTGTGTGTGTGTGTGTGTGCGACAGAGAGTAATCTCTCTCTTGCTTTTCCCACCGAAATTAAAACTTCCGCTGACCGACCGCTCGGGGCGCTGGAGGGAGACGGACGTGTGTACTTTTTAGTACGTCGCCGTCGCTTGGTCTTCAGAAGAGTGCGGACTCAACCGGAAGGGAGCCAGCACACACACACACACACACACACACACACACACACACACACTCACTCACTCACTCACTCACTCACACGAACACACACATATAAATACGTAAACACAAACATGAAACAACACGCCGCGAAAAATTAAGTGTAGCAAAATAACGTTGGCCGATTTCCTCATCTCTCCGCTGTAATCAGGGTGCCATTGACCAGTATCACCACAAGAGCACTGTTGGCCCCAAAGTTTCGCCTTTCATTGTATATCTGCACGCGTGTTCCACGCGTACGTGTGCATGTGTGTTGTGTGTGTTTGTGTGTGTGAGTACGCGCGCGCGTATCGACAACGTGCACTTTATCACAATTGATCGTGCACACTGGTCCGCTGCTGCTGCGATGCGGAGGGCGCTCGCAGCAGGCAAACAAGGTACTACATCACAATGAAGAAGACGGACTCTGACGACGACGAGTGGGGAGCACGCGGGAGGCCCTTGCCTTGCCGAGCGATGCCGGCTCAACCGGCTGGGCTACACCGTGTGCACCGCCGCGCGTAGGGGGGCAGAGGGGAGAGGCAGGGGCCCAACTCGTCGTCCCCCCTCTCCCCTCCTCCCCCCTCCTCTCAACCCGACCGCTCTCCCGCTGAGCCGGAGCCTGGCGGTCGCGTGGCGGGGCCCGGCCGGTCGCACGACGCTGCGTGTGCCTGGACCCCAGCATCATCCTCTGCTCGGTGCAGCCGCCGACCGCAACATGCAGGAGCTGCCAGCTCCGTCCGTCTGTCGGTCTGTCTCTCTTTCTTTCTCTCTGCCCTCTCTCTTTCTCTTTTTGTCTGTCTGTCTCTCTCTCTCTCTCTGTCTCTCTCTCTCTGTCTCTCCATCTCAACTAAGCTTTGCTCTCCGCTCTCTGGGCTCACTCGCAGAGGGCCTCAATCTCCAGCATCCACCGAGCTTACCGCGACTGGCTCTGATATTCTTCAAATCGGTGGACCTATAATATAATCCTCGGCATGGTCTCCTTACGCGAAAGGAAAATCTGGCCCGTGCTACTGGATTTAGATGGGAAAATTATAGCTGTGAGGTCTCTAGTGTTTACCTGAGCCGGGACGGTATAGAAAACCACAGCCTTATACTAGGGAGATGCTGCATGCATCTGTCAGAAAAGTGAAGCTGGATGATATTAGCTAGACCATGATTACTGTATACAGACGTGTTCCGATTTAGTAGGGCACTGATTTTTTTCCCGTCTCGGATGGCAGCACAGTC
Source organism: Odontothrips loti (assembly GCA_038380765.1). NCBI lineage: Eukaryota > Metazoa > Arthropoda > Insecta > Thysanoptera > Thripidae > Odontothrips > Odontothrips loti. The sequence goes on along the minus strand of CM076255.1, from coordinate 15,284,609 downwards.
GACTCAGTAACCTGTTTGTGGAACATATCCGGCATCCTTCGGACACAAAATCTTAGATGTTCCAATGCTTCCGGGTGCACAGCTGCCCTTCTGTCATGACCTGTGGACGGCCCCAGGATTGAGTGAATTAAACATCAGCTCCGATTTTGCTTTTAGCTTGAGGACGTAAACAACAAAGGCAGTCTACATTCAGCCTCCAGCCCCATAATTTCTACAGCGTTGGATCTCCTGGAGCGAGCTCAGCCTCCGTACCTAGAAAAACAAAGCCCTGATTCAGGGTTCCGGCTCTTGACTAAAGGTAGCCGCAAGCCTTACTTTGACTCAGCCAACTAAGACGACTTGATGACACTGTGTGAAAGACTCATGGTCACCATTCAATGGAAAATAGTCATTTTTTAGGAACATTAATACACGCTGATACCCCAAGATATCGACAGAACCAGTAATCTAGCTCATCAATTAACACTATCAATGATGGACCATTTCATAGTACAAATAATGACGTTCATCACTGTATCATTTCTGGCGCAGTAAATGTTTCACCCTCTGATATCACTCCAGTTAACACCTAGGTTTTCCTGTGGGAGTCCCCTACCTCCCTGCATCGCCATAGAGATACTCGGCCTCGGCTCCGACACCTCGACCGCAGCTCTTCCTGATCACACAGCGGGGCTGACCGCAGCCCGGCCATACCTGCCGGTCAGGGTATCGCGCTGCCGGCTGCCCACATATCATACTCGCTGCACTTCTTTGTGACGGCCAGTGCGGCACGGACGGACACTCGTCCACCATGACTGTATTTCACGTGGGTACACGCTGCCGCGGTACTCCATGCGACAGGCGGCGGCGGGACTACTCCGAAAAAAGGCAAGCTGCCGGTCGTCGCGCGCTTCAAACCGATTTATGGCCGCTGGAACAACGGGGACGCAGCAACGACGACGAACGCATCGTTACCGTATGGCGGCCGGCCGTTGCTTCGGGCCCCGAACATCCGAATCCGATGGAATAAATCCGACAGAGCGGCGGCGGGGCCAGCGGGATCGGCGGGGGGGTTATCCGCGCCATTTCCCCAACCCCAACAACATCCAGCCCGGAGATGGGGGCGGGGGAGCTAGGCAGCGACGCAGGCGACCCAAATGATGGAACGCCGAAAAAGAAAATCTCAAATCTGCAGGCGCGGATCTTCACTTGCCCTAATTACATTCCGGCCGGGGGTTTTTCGGATGCGGAAGCCCCGCCCCGCTCGGCTGCCGGAGCGCTGCTTCCAAGGGCGGCCCCTTCTGCTTTCTTCCTCTCACGATAAGACGGAGGAGGGTGGAAGAACGCTGTAAAAGCTCGGAGGTGATTCTATCTTTCCGTTGGATCTATCGGCAGAGGCTTTGCATTGGTTTTATGGAGCGGCGTGCTATGGATGTGCGATCAGGCCCGAGATCGGATAACCCGCGGCCCCGCGGCCCTGCTGCGCCCCACCCGTGGTGTTTGTGGTGCGGCCTGGACACAGTCTGCCCATTCTACTTTACTTTGTATGTTGTGCGCCAGAGCAAATTCGCGGGTAGAGTTTCTACGGTGCTCCATTCACGTTCCAGGAACATAAATGGCCGGAATCGGTTCCACGGATTCTCATCATACCCGCTGCCCCCGAAATATAAAAACGTCAGTCCACAGGAAACTGGTCAATACAGCCGCATTACAATGCTGAGCTGGAAAATTGAGTGAATCCCCGCGCGGAAAACATGAATGGAAAACTCCTATTGTAATGGACAAAAAATTGACGTATTGCCTGCTCCGAGTACACACTTGTTGGCGTCCCCTTTCCGTGCCATACATGCAGGTGTGTGGTGTGCGGGGGTCCACTCGTCCCTGATCGGCCGACCCCTATAGCTCGCCGCACCGCTCTTGTTGTCGACAGCTCTCCTGGCTCCATTCACCGGTAACGGACCACTCACCTCACAGCAGCGCTGGCCTCCTTGTCGTTCCGTTCTCTGGGCCCTTCTCTGCCCCTCTTCCTGCCTTCCTGCCCCCCCTCTCTCTCTCTCTCTCTCTCTCTCTCTCTCTCTCTCTCTCTCTCTCTCTCTCTCTCTCTCTCTCTCTCCCCCATGTCCTTCTTATCCTTGGGGTTCTGCGCCAGAAAGGGTAGCAGACACCTAAACTAGAGTTGACGCCACCAAAGTGATTTGCATCCCCAGAAAGGGTATCCTCCCGCTGCTGTGCCCCTTGTTCTGCCGCACCCTAAAATAACGTACGACACAAGGGAGCTAGGGCACGGTCTCACAGGGTGTACCAAACAAACGAACTTGCAGCAATGCCAATGCCTGGTTAAACTAGGTGAACATTCAGGATTGACTGACTGAGACACTAGTACTAAATCACCTGTGCACCTATAATAATACTACTATTTTTGACTGCAATCTGTCTAGCTATGGAATGAAACATGATTCAGAAAGGACAGAAAACAGGATTTCACCAAGACGATAGGGAAAAGATTTTCCCTTTGAAAAGCGGTATTTACCTATCCCCATCAAAAATTTATTATAGAAAACAGGCTCTGGATTCGACTTCTCGTTGCCTATCCTCCGCCATCCTCTGAGCAGTTTGTAAGCGGGCTGTGTCCAGCGCACGGGAATATACGGTGTACCTGAATCCTTCAGCCCACTGTTCAACAGATTGACTTCATTCCCGCATAAAATTTCGAACAGAGCTCATAATTACATGCCTCGTTCCGTTTTGATTCACAGAATTACAAGCACACACTACGTGTGACATCGACGAGCAAGCCTATACTGAAGCTATCAAGATGTAATAATTTTCCCCGCCGACATCATAATAAAAGGAGTGATTAGTCCTGGCGGTGGTCCGGCTGGCCAGCGGCTGGGCCGAGGGGCGCGGGACCGGTAGGCCGGTAGCGCGGCCGGGCAGGCTGTTAAAGGCCCGCTTTCGGCCTCGGTGACGCGGTACCAGTGACTCCCTGCACCGTGTGGAGCAGAAAGATAACCATCACACCGCTGTTGCTGCCGGCGGGGTCAAGCCGGGGCAGGCCTCCGGCGGAGCGTCGCTGCCACAGCTTGGTGTCAGAGGGGAGGAATTAGGTGTGACTTTCAGTGTGTAGGCACACTTGAAAATTTCATCGCGTCAAAGTATGAAAAACAAAGAAGTTTTATTGAGTTGAAGAATAAACTGAAGTACGAAATTTGTTGAATTTAACGAAGTTCAAGTGAATTGTAAATCTAGTGCTGATTGCTTTTTTGTTGACTTTCGATTGGATTTCAGGGCGGTCTCTGAACTTAGCAATGTCAACGCCCTACCCGCAGCATTGAAAGCCACAAAAACTTTTCCGACCAAACAGTCCTCGAACCTACAGCTCTTCTCCCATTTCTCCAAGTACCTCCCTGACTTTTCCTACTCCTTAACCCCCTCCCCCTCCCCCTTCCACTTCCACTTCATCTGTCCCTCCCCGCATCCTCCGCACAACGCCAATAAGCACTTGTCACCAAAAGGACCACCAGTCAGCGGCCGCCGAACTTTCAGAGTGAATACCTGTCCTCCGCAGAATCAGATTCAGCGGGGCGCTGCTCACGGCCTTCTCCAGATACGATTCTCCCTCTCCGTCTCTCTCGCTTTTATTTCTTTTTCCAGGCCGAGCAGTGCACCTGTCCTGGACTGGACTGGACAGACAGGCCTGCACTGCTGCACTGCGCTGCACTAGCAAGTCGTCCAGAAGGATCAGGAGGAGGGGAACTGGAACGGAAGGGGAGAGGTGGTGGGGGCAGGAGGATCTGCAGGAACGTGAGGTCCACCACAACGACCGCACAGGTCAAGCCGCGGCACGCGAGGGGCAATCAACTCTGGTGTCATTATTATTACCATCCTCATTCCTCACGCAACGCGCCGCCGAAAAATGTGGCTGCCGAAAACATAACCAGATGAATAGAGCTCATTATTCAATACAGCGGCTGCGCCGAAACACGTTTGCTGTTGAGGAGAAGCCGCGGCTGCTGTGAGGTTCGCCTAACGACTTGGTCATTTCAACACCTGAATTCAAGCAGTCGGATGAATCCTCTTACGCCACGACGCTTCATTTGGGTCTCATTCTTAACTTCACTATGTGAAACGCTCCTGCGCACTGCCTCAGTAAAAAAAAGTACACCCTGTATTTTTACTTTTTTATTTTACGATAACCGCTACAATGAATATTATTAAAGTAGCTGGCCCCCTGCTGAGACGCCGTGTATTTCTGCAGCCCTGCACTGGCCTATTCAGGTCAGTCAGAAGGTTACGGTTGGCTTAGTTTTCCATCTGAAAGCAAGATTCGACATTGAGATCCTCCTCCTCCTCCCAATCCCCCCTCCCCATCCCCATCCCCCCTCCCCATCCCCCTCCCCATCACCCCTCCCAATCCCCTCCCTTCCTCCCTCTCCCTTGCGAGTAATTAAATTATCGCGCCGCTTAATAAATTGCAAGGAAGGCGAGATTGCGCGCGTCGCAAGCCGCTGTTGTTATTTCGAGGTTAATTCATGCACGCGTTCTATGCATCCTTAATCGCGGGACGGACGCTGCCGGCGCCTAAATACATTTTTTTGGTCCAACGGACGACGGGACGGGCGGTTCGTTTCTAAATTCAAATCGCGCGCGCCGGGGGAGGGGGGAGAGAAATTGTTGTTGCCATTATGATTTGAAATTTCCCCGCAGCAGCAGCAGCGCGTACTCGACGCGCCCGAAAGTTAAGTCACCCGGCGTTATGCGAGAGGCGGGCGGCGAAATAATTAATAACGTGCACCTCGCCTAATACAGCGCTACCGACTTGTTGTGAAGTCATCTCGCGTAAACTGCGCGCACACGCTGCCGGTCCTGGCAGCCCTGGGCGCTCCTCAGCTGGGGGCAAAGTTATACCGGATGGGCGGCAGCACGGCGACACCGTGGCGTGTGGTGAGGCGGGTACCCGCTCATAGTCCGAACAGACGTGTGTGCGTGTGCGTGTGCGTGTGCGTGTGTGTGTGTGTGTGTGTGTGTGTGTGTGTGTCTGGTGGGTGAGGGGTGTAGGGGTACGGGAGTAATAGTGCCTTCTCCCTCCAACACTTTGCCTCCAGTTCGCCAGCAAAGCCTGTGTGTGTGATCGCGCGCGCGCGTGTGTGTGTGTGTGTGTGTGTACTCGTGTGTCGCTATGCACCTGCTGTTGCCTGAGCGCGCGCGTCTGCCTCCCCTGCCTGTCCGTCTGTCTGGGTGCCCGCCTGTCCGTCCGCCCCTTTGCCAGTGTCGACGGCTCCTATCCAAACACAAGTTATTTTTTTGCTCGGATTCAAACCCTTGCATTGGCTCTCCCGCAGTTCCAAACCATCGTTATTGCATGACTCGCTCCGAACACTTGCTATTGCAATGCGTGGTTCAAACCCTAGCAACTAGCACTTCGGTGGTTTCGAGAAAAACAGAAAAGAAAGTTTCAGCTGAGAAATCAATTCAGGAGTGGTGTATTTATTTCCCTGCATCATCCCTGCGCATGAGTTAGGGTCTCGGGAATGCTTACTAGTCATCATATTGCCAGATAAAAGCGTGTTATGCGTACAAGAACGGAAAATACGACGGCCTGTCCAGCCTAACCCCGCTGATGATTTGTTTCCATGGAACTGTTTTCGTTTGGTGAGTGTGAAACACTTAATAATTACTATGAATGCCCTGCTTTCACTCTGCATAGTTTAATTTGGAAGCTTAAACTTGTAAGAAACTTTCTATTTATATTCTTATCACATTAACTGAAACCCACTTCTATGATCAGACTTATCGTCTGCTCTCTTCTAGTATTCGGAATATTATGGCTAAGAATCTCTGTGAAGTTGCAGATTTGTATAAATCAAAGTGTCGTCCAATATGTTCTTCAATGTTTTTGATATAAATGCATTTAAGTTTGGAATCCTATCAGTGAACACATAAATAAGTAGAATGAAGGCGACCACGGACGAAGTGAAGTTGCTAGGCTTTGGCACGGAAACCAGCCTGTCTTTGAGGTTATGTTCATATCTCCCATTCTTTATTAGGGGAGAAATACCGACTCAATAATTGTTCAAAGGGTGTCAACAGGTTCGGAATGCAATGTAGATTTGGTGGCAAGCTGTAACTCGAAACACCTAAAAATGTCAGTTGCAAGGGTTCGGGTAAAGCCTTGCAATAACGAGTGTTTGGAACGAGTCATGCAATAACGATGGTTTGGAACTGCGGGAGAGCCAATGCAAGGGTTTGAATCCGAGCAAAAAAATAACTTGTGTTTGGATAGGAGCCGTCGGTGTGTCCGTCCACTCGACCGGGTCCGAGAGAGGCAGCGCAGCGCACAGCAGACCACAGAGGCAGCAGGAGCAGCAGTAGCAGCAGTAGCAGCAGTAGCAGCAGTAGCAGCAGTAGCAGCAGTAGCAGCAGTAGCAGCAGTAGCAGCAGTAGCAGCAGCAGCAGCAGCAGCAGCAGCAGCAGCAGCCGTAGCAACAGCCGTAGCAGCAGCAGTCTCGCCACATTTAGCGACTCAATTCAATTCTGCCGCCGTCGCGCACGCGCTTGGCCGCCGGCAGCGCCGTGGTCGTTGGGCCGGTCGCGCACGACATGCCACCGATATTTCCACGTACCGCCGAGTGTTGGCCTAGAAGCACGTGCGCTGCACGACCAATGAGTGTGCAGCGTGCGCAGCGCCACCTGATGCGGAGTTTCTAAATTAAATGCTTGTGGGCATAATGGCGCCTGGGTCCTGGCAACCCGAAAAATTTAGACTTGTTCTTTCCGAGAGTATAAAGGGTTTGATTGAAGACGGTATTCTTGTAGAGCAGGTTCACTTGTAGCTTGTGTCCAAACAGACTACAGACCTAAAACGAGATCGAAAACAGACTGGAGGACAGCTGTTGCTAGAAATGTGGGCTGTCGTGGTTAAACGTGTTCAAGGTTATCCTGATCAGGTAAAAGTCCTGGAGGTCAGCGAATTTCTTTTTAGTCATTATTTTTGCGCGTGTTGCTGCACTTGGCTTACGGACGCCGTCGGTGGGGTGGTGGAGGTGGACTGGGGAATGACCTCATCAGTAGGCTGCGCTGGTCCTCGCCAAGCACCCCGCTTAGCGCCCCGCCACGCCCCGCCACTAGGCGGCCTAATGCCGAACCCTTTCCCTCTCGCTCTGGCGCTGTCCCCCATCCGCCGAGCGAGTGGGACAGAGACACGCCGGCGTCTGCACAGCGAGTGGGACAGAGACACACCGGCGTCCGCAGGGGGGCCGCTGGGCCCGGCAAGGAATTGGGCATCAAGGGCGGAAGCACCTCAATCCCAAGGGCGGGCGAGCCAGGACCCACGCAACCGAATGAGATTCGCATCAGCGATGCCGGCCGTCTACTGGGATGAGAAATGCTGCCGTGGTAACGGGAAGAGGTGTCCGCCCACCGGCACCATGAGAGGAGGACCGCGCTGGAGTCGGTATGCTCAACAGTCTCACCATGATAGCGAGACCGGAGTATGGAAATGGCTCCTGTGCTTAGGTAGGTCAACCCCTTTAAACACCCCCACTTCCTAAAGAGACAGAGATACCCACGAGGTGGACATGACCCTCCCAGCAGTACCATGGGAGCAGGACCGCGACGCGCTGGAGTCGGTATGGTCATGAGAGTAAGACCAAGGGGGAAGTGGCTCCTCCGCTGCCTCAAGTCAGTTGAGAAAAAGAGGTAGACTATAGCGATGATATGGACGCGGCAAGCCTCCCCTTTATTAAAGCAACACCGAGGTGGGAGAGGTGGGGTGGGAGGGGCATATAAGGGTGCTACTCCCGCGCTTGTAGTACGCACAGGCGCGCACGCCCCCGATGAGATGCAGGCGAGACAGGTGCGCCGCACGACAGGTGCTCGCCGCCCCCCGCTCACGTGCCCGCCGCGGCCCCCTGTAGCGGCGGCAGCGGCGGCCCGTGGATGGATCCGTGTCATCGCATTACGGCAGCACACCTGTTTGCTTTAGCGCGGCGTGTCAGCTTCTGCTCCGAAAGAGTTCGATGCGTGCCAAGAAAAACCGAAACCCCGACAGTAGATGGAAATCTCCCGTGACCCCCAGGGACCGTCCGTGAGCCACCTCCTGCCATCCGAGAGTGAACCCTGTCTCAGCCACCTAATTCTTGGATGACACCCGATACCGAATCGGAGCCGGCGCACAACAACTACTCCACAAGACACGATTATCCAAACTTTATTCAAAAGACAGAGGCGAAATAATAAAATATGCCGTGGCGAGCTACGCTGTGAATTAATCAGCCAGGCTGGCCGTGTCTTCGCAGCCAGTCCACACCTCCCGGCCGACTTTTTTCAGAACCCTCCCAACTTGACACTACAGCAGCCAGAGCGCGCGGGAAGGGAAGAGCTGGGCCCGGCCACACTAATCCCGCGGCATCCAGCCGGCCGCCGTCCTCCCGGCCCCACATGTAAATTAATAATAGTCCAGCGGTAACGACACGACTTACGTGTTCCAGAATGGGCCCCGAAACAGGTTGTTGGTCACTCACCTGGAACAAGAAAGAGACAGCGTAGCGTGAGTAAAAACCGAAAACCGTCCATTCTTCGAACGCCGCGCCAGATCCGCAGCCTTGTGGAAAAGGAGCGGACGGAAAAGGAAACTGCCTGGGCGGCAGCGATAGAAGTTTGATTCTCTCTATTTCGCGAACACGTGTCCGATTTTCTAAACGATATCTCGCTGGTGTTTCGCATTAAATTAAAACCGCCACTCCTCACGGTTGTCTCTCTCCTGATTACTGCGCCGCTACGGTGGCGCACTCCGGCCAAACGGGAGCGCGCCGCACAAGGCTTTCGGGCGCGGCTCCGTAAATCTCCAGTCCGCGCGTTGACGGGGACGTTTAGCAAGAACAGCCGGGATGGAAATGGGATAAAAATGCAAAGCCTCCGCCAGCCGTGTGTGGCGGGTCCAGTAGCATGCTGCGCGCTCTATTAACGGAGCCGCGGGATTAACCACACACGTGAGTGTGTATGTTTGTGTGTGTGTCGTATGTGTAATGTGCGTGGAGGTGCGGCGGCGTAATGCTGGCCTATAGAAAAGCTCACACTCGTGCGACACAGGGCCGAAAAAAAGGGGGAAACCCACAACCACGCGACCCAGATAGAAAAGCAGTCGAAATCCGCTTGCTGCTGCGGCTGATCCTGAAATTTACAAGCAGCGCGACCACCGAAGGAAACTCGTGAACATGCATACTATGCGGGTACCCGCTGCGCTGCCCGCTGCCCTGCCTCCCGCCCACGGGTGCCCACGGACTGACGTCCATGCTGCACTCACATCGTCGCCCCCCCCCCCTCCCTGTGGCGAACGGTGGGCACCGGACCTTGAGACCTATATTGGCTTTCGTTCGGCCACATCCTGCCTCTCCTCCATCTAACGTGAGGCCTTTTCACTTGGCCTCCCCCCCCCCTCCGCCTGCGCCGAGCTTCCCCCGTCCCTCAGCCCTTTACCGCTCTCCTGCCCCCCTCCCCTCCTTCCCTCTCCCTGGTCCGCACCTGTTTCCGAAAGGTCTGCACTGAAGAGGAGGATCGCTGCCCGCTTGTAGGCTGGGCCTGCTGCTGCGCCAGATCAGGCTTTCCCGTGTAAACTTTTTGTTCCCGCCAAAAGGGTGACCGCAGCAGAGGCACCAGCGCAGTGCGACCATTCGCACATCCTCGCCGATGCCTTCCGCACGTCAGAAACGGCGCCAACCCACGGCGATACTCACGAACCAACGCCATCGAATTAGTGCACGTGACCGAGTTTCCGGCCTCACAATCCCTTTTTTTTTCCGGCCAACACTTGAAGGTCTTTCACGCAGAAACTGAACGCGCACGTTCCACTCGTGCCGGCCGACATATTTCTCTCTGTCTGTCTGTCTGTCTCTCTCTCTGTCTCTCTCCGTCTCTCTCTCTCTCTCTCTCTCTCTCTCTCTCTCTCTCTCTCTCTCTCTCTCTCTCTCTCTCTCTCTCTCTCTCTCTCTCTCTCTCTCTCTCTCTCTCTCTCTCTCTCTCTCTCTCTCTCTCTCTCTCTCTCTCTCTCTCTCTCTCTCTCTCTCTCTCTCTCTGCTGGTCTCTCTCTCTCTCCCCGTTCGCGGAAGATTCGCACCTGGCAGCGGCCCTACGCGGATGACCTCGACGTGGTCCCTTCCACGGGCCGCACCCTCGAGCGTCTCGTTTTTCCCGCTCGTCGCCTCACAGTTGAAGCTTGCCCTTAAAAGCAAGCTGTAGTTTCAGCGGCTCAGCGGTTTCAGAGCCCACCTAAATCGCCTCTCAGCCCTCCTTTGACCGAGAAAGAGAACACAAGTGCCATGCCGCGGCTGGCGGGATGGAAGTTGTCCGAAGAGGCTAGACTGCTGAGGAGCGCGGCGCGGCGTCCGCCTGCTGCGCCTCAGGTGGAGATGAGCTCCAGGTCCTGGCCAAGGCAGCGCCTAAACTAACTAGATTTCGCCTCAAAGCGGTCTGGACCTTGCGACTTTGACAGAGTGGGAGGAGTAATTTGAGTAGGCACCGAGGCTGCCGCGACCGCCGCGACCGCACGCGTTGCCACGGCCTGGCGCTGCCGGGGCTTACCAAGAAGGAGGGGGTGCACTCGAGGAAGACATTTCTTTTCAGCGGTCTATATGTATACATAGATATATGTATGTATATTTAGACTATGCACGACTACCACCGATGAAAAGAAATCCTGGAAATGTGCACACACCTCGTGGCCCACGGGATGAGAGGGGACGCTGTGTCCACCGACCTTATCTCTCTCTCTCTCTCTCTCTCTCTCTCTCTCTCTCTCTCTCTCTCTCTCTCTAGCACACACACACACACACACACAAACACACACACACTGGAAATCGTATCGTGATGTTCCCCACACGTGCGAGAGCAGCCTTTTAAAATCAAATCTTCTTTCCTCTGAACAAATTTCTTCTCTCACTCCACTTTTCATTTCATTTCACCTCTGAAAAGCCAAATTTCCCATTCCTATTTGAACATCAAATTTCCCCGGTCCCTAGGCAGCGTACTGTTTAATAATGTGGTTCTAATTAGGGAGCCGTTTCCACATACATGGCCCGATGCCCGCTCTAATACGAGCATGTTTCGACTAATCACCCTTCCCATATGGAAGATGCTGCTCAAGTAGGGCGTGAGTATTGTTCCCGTTGCTCTCTCGCAAGAGAAGTCTCTCGTGTGTGTAACTGAGAAATCATCTGCCGGTCCTCCCAGATCGGTGTGCTGAGGAACAACAACAGTCACAGAATGGAAATTGGAGTGTAGCCGTGGTCGCGACGTGTGTAAAGTCCTCCCCGCGTTGCCTCAGCATTCCAATTACCTTTCCCGCGACTGTATTGCACAACGACCCACACACACAGACACGCCCATCACACACGGAGCCTCACCACTGTTAGCTTATTAGCAGGCGCGCATATATGAGGGGAGCAGTGGACCGGAAGGACAGAGAGACACAGGCGGAGAGGGAGAGAGAGAGAGAGAGAGGGGGGGGGGGGGAGAGCGAGTGAGAGAGAGAATATACTGAGGGAAGACCTACGACGGATCTCCTCCCCCACTCGACGGCAACAGGAGGTATGGGGTTCGCAAATTATCATTTCACAGGCCTGGCCTGGCACAACACGATGTCTTCAGCCATACGTCTCCGTGAGCTTTGCCAACGCTGAACGGTGCTGGGCTTCATGCTGTCCGCCCACGTACGTGACACAGGTTCTATTACCATACCCCGCTTCTGCTTTCCTCTCAAGGTCACCTCATTTTCTCCTGCTCGGACCGAGCCAGCATGGCGAGGAAAAACGCAAACTTACGGAGGCGGTAGAGTCAGGAGAGAACAACCTGTGAGGTTGGGACGTGCGACAAAGGAGACTGGGCCTGGGCCACGAACACCAGACGAACGGCGAGTATTGGGGGGCCTGCGCATTTTGGACCGACGCGGTGGGAGAAATAGGGAAAATGTGGCGTGCCGTCTGCGGAGGTAAAACAAAACGAAGACCACATACATACATATACATACATACACACATACATACATACATACATACATACATACATACATACATACATACATCCACACACACACACAAACATACAAACAAACGCGCTGCATGGCCCAAGGCCCTTTCGCACCCGTCTCGTGCGCTCGCTCCCACCCGAGCAAGAAATTTGGTTCCGTGGTCTCGCGTCTCTGTCGTACGCGCGGCCAATTCACGGCTCTTCTCCACGTACTAGGACACTCTTCAGCTTCAGCAAAACCCAGCTCCTAGAAAACACGCTCCGGAAAACATATAGCTGGGCAGAACTACAACAAACAAACGGCCGTGAGGAAGAGAGACAGAGGGTAAGAAAAGAAACCCTTCATCTGTCGCGTTCACTGTCTGCGGTTGGCTAAACCGCCGTGTTGTGTGGGTAGGAGTGAGGAAGGTGAGGGGAGACCTACCCTCTCTCCCTCCTCCTCCTCCTCCTCCCCCCTCCCCCTTTTTCTCTCTCTCTCTCCCTTCTCTCTCTCTCTCTCTCTCTCTCTCTCTCTCTCTCTCTCTCGTTCTTCCATGTCACACACACACACACACACACACACTACACACTAAAACCACACTAAGCGGCAAAAGGGCGGGCCTATTCAAACTTTTGGCGCGCTCCTTTGCTCATCCGCGTCAAAGATGAATTACATTACGTCTTGGCGCATGATAAAAGAGTCGCAAGAGAAGGACCTCTGAGACGAGGACGAAGGTGTGGAGATAGAGAGAGATACACGACCTGCTGTAGGACAGAGAGAGAGAGAGAGAGAGAGAGAGAGAGAGAGAGAGAGAGAGAGAGAGAGAGAGAGAGAGAGAGAGAGAGAGAGAGAGAGAGAGAGAGAGAGAGAGAGAGAGAGGGGGGGGGGGTGAGAATAGACGGACTGGAAGAAGTGGCCCGGGGAAGCGCGGGAAGGAGCGGGGACGAGATAAAACGGCGCCCAGGAGGTGTGAATCGGCCGCGCGTACGACAGAGACGCGAGACCACGGAACCAAACCTCTTGCTCGGGTGGGAGCGAGCGCACGAGACGGGTGCGAAAGGGCCTTGGGCCATGCAGCGCTTAGCGGCGTGTCATTGCAGGGGGCAGCGCGGGGCCCGAGGCACGGGCGGGCGCGGCACGGCGCCTTGTGGCCCAGGAAGCCATTCATCAAGCGCTAAACTAGACCTGGAACCTGGCTGGGGGGGGCGGCCGGGCGGGGCGGCCGGGGGCGGCCGGGGGCGGCCGGTGCCATAGGCCGGGCCGCGGGCACCGTACTAGGCGTGGGCCGAGCCCTAGGCCGACGCCAAGTTCATTCTCTGGGAAATTTCTGCCAGAGGCCGCTCCTCCATGGCACCGTACCCTCTCACGCGTAACTCTCTCTCTCTCTCTCTCTCTCTCTCTCTCTCTCTCTCTCTCTCTCTCTCTCTCTCTCTCTCTCTCTCTCTCTCTCTCTCTCGCTCTCTCTCTCTCTCTCTCTCTCTCTCTCTCTCTCTCTCTCTCTCTCTCTCTCTCTCTCTCTCTCTCTCTCTCTCTCTCTCTCTTTCTCTCTCTCTCTCTCTCTACTCCTCTCTTTCTTTCAACGATTTTACGTCTTTTTCTCCCTCTGTCACACGGCACAAGACAGAGCCACACTTCGAAAAATGGACACAAACGTGTCACTTGCTGACGCTGCTGGCTGCGACTCTCAATCACTCAACCTACGAAGTGCAGAAATCCAATGCCTCCAAGACAACTGCGTATCATGTATTGTTTCTTGGTGCTATGCTGTACAAAATGTCAGCGTTCAGTGCGACAAAAACTCTCATTGGGCGTGCGCCGAGCAGTGCACCCTCAATAGCAACCCGAGGCGGCACCGTCGGCACCGTGTAAGACGCAGCTGAGCACGCGCTTCGGTTCAGACGCACCCGCAGTACTTCCCTTGGCCGGCTTCCTCGGCTGTCCCGGGGACGTTGGTGCTGTCTCCAATCCGCAACCGCCTTGGTTTGCACCCCTATATATTGTGCGGTCACCGACACCGGCACTCCCCCCCCCCCCCCCCCCAACAGAAACGGAGACGTCTTGTTTTCAGCTCCCTCTCACCACGTGTCGTTTGCGAAACCCTCTCTCTCCCTCGCTCCTCATTCCTTTTCAATGCAAGCCCGCGGCCCTCGCCCTCTTGTTCTTCCTCTTCCAGGTCGTGCTGTCCTTGTCGTTACACTGCACGCTGCACGCGGGAGGGAGGGAGACAGTAGCAGCGTGGTGCTCAAACACGAGCCACAAGAGGCCTGCCCGCATCACACCCCCACTCCCCCTTTTTTTGTGACGCAAACACCTCTACATAGTACGAGCGACCGGGTCAGGTGTCCACCGAGCGCGCGTGGAAGTCTCACCCCACCTCTTCCCCTCCCATTCCCTGGGCGGGGGTACGGGGGTTCGGGAGAGGAGGGGGGGGGGGGGGGGGCTGCCAAGGGCAGAAAGAAGGCCAGGGGGAGGCGAGCGACGCCTTGTCAGGCTTCCCGGCGCGGACTGTACCCGCGCACAACACTGTAGCCGCTGCCCGATACCTCGAACGGCACACACGCCGCGGCATTGTCCGACACACGCGTAGCCGCCGCGAGGCCGCCATGGGACAAACTACGCAGCGCCGCGGCCACACACACACACACACACACACACACACACAACACAATGTCAAAGCAAAATTTTGTCCCACAAAGTACTCCAATTATTTTAAATCAAATAATCGAATGGTGAAATTTCTACACAGCCGTACCGTGCCAAAACTGCATCTCTTCAGTGCGACCAAGAATGGTTACACCGTACACCACGGTTCGAATCGATTCGCGACACTTTCAGATACCTCAATGTTTGAAATCGCATGGTGGTTGTGAACAAGTATATGACCCGGACTTCCCCTCCGATCAAATATCGACCAGGGATTCGAATATGCGCGGACCGGCAGCGCGGTGGCACCCTGCGTACACGAGCAATGGAGCACGGAGGATATATGTGAAGCGTACTTGAAATGATGTGATCGGACGTCCAACTCGAACCGTCCGCTCTCCCGGTGGTGACGAGCGCGCGTCCACGTCTATCCCACTGCTGTGGACGCCCGGCCCTCACTCCATTTGTGTGGGTGTGTGCGTGTGTGCGTGTGTGCGTGTGTGTGTTTGCAGAGACAACACCGACACACTGCGGTGCTCCGCCGGTGGTGTGCGTGCAGCGTGCAGGTCATGGGAATTATATCAGTGCAGGTAACCGACGTACCTGTACCCGGGTCGTGTGTGGAATGCAGGGCCAGAGAGCCCCCCCCCCCCTCTTTCTTCCCTCCCTTTCGGGTCCCGTCTCTGCTCTCTGCCAGCAGCTCAGGTGCCCAGGTGCCCAGGTGCCCAGGTGCCCGGGGGCCACGCCCATCCCGAACGACGTACAGCCGGGCGGCAGAGTGGCAGCGGTAGGGTACGCGAGCCTCTGAGGGGACGCCGGGAGGAGAAAGGGGGAAGGGGAAAGGGGGAAGGGGGAAGGGGGGGGGGGGGGGGTACCGCGTGAAAAATTGAATGTGACCCGACCCGGTGGATTGCTTTGAGAGTAAACAGATGAACAGACACAACGAGGTGGGCTCCGAGTACGGCGGCGAGTTTTGCCCCGGGGCCTCGGGCCGGGCAAGCTGAGGCGGACCAGGCGGGGATACAGGGGGGCCTGCCGGCCTACCTTACGGGCCGCCCAGGACCATCCCAGTCGCCGTGCCGCCTCGGGACGGGCCAGACACAACTCACAGGACTGGCCCACGCACGCACACGCACACGCACGCACACACACACACACACACACACACACACACACACACACACACACACACACACACACTACATCCATCTCATCAGGGCAGCCGAGGGGATAGCCCTTTGAGGGCCAAACGACGCGCCAAAGAATCGAAATCGAACCATTAACCGCGCACCACTCGACTGCGCTCCACGACTACGTAAGCGAAGAGAGAGAGAGAGAGTGAGGAGGGGGGGGGGGGGGGAGGAGGGGCCGAAATCAAAACTCTTAATGTATTCAGTGCGTATTAACGCACGGACACGGCGATATGAAAATATGTCGGAAATTCTCACGTATTAATAATAATACTGATAATAATACATACTAAGCGGTGTCCAACTAAATGGATCCATATTTCGTATCACACAGTGCGGGGCATAAATAATTATATCTTCCCCGTGTTTTGGCATACAAATTTGAAGCTTGATGCAGTGTGGCATTTAGCCCGCATGACATGAGCTGGGTACAGTGCGCTGCATTCACGTTTTCTGAGGTTCGCAAAGTTCATCACAAAATTTTGAAACGGCGAGACGTTGCAAAAAATAGTGAAGGATGTCGCAAACTTCGTGACGTCCATCACTGTTTCTTGAACCTACGTCGCAGCCCAACGCAAGGCCCAACGTTGCAGTCACATAACGACGTTGCAAACTCGGAAACAGTGTTGGCCTACGTGGGTGCCCCATATTCCCGGTCTGGACGACGGTCGCCGGTGCGGTGCCGGCCCCATCTGGAGGCGATCTCGCGCGCACCATAGCCTGAATTACATGAATGACGACAGGCGGCGAGCGCGCCGGACCAACGACCTCCGTACCGCAGCGCACCGGGTCCTGCGGCCTGCGGCTTGCGGGGCCCCGCCCAGCACGGCCCAGCACGGCACGTAGTCGCGTTGGCGATCACCCACGCAAAATAATTGCTCTATCGGCACCGTTGATCAAACAGGCAGAGCTGCGAGGGCAGCGCCAACAGTCAAAGCACGGTCGCCCGTGCTTGCGGTACGCCACCACGCCACGCCTGGTGTCCCCGAATCCCCGCAACTCGAGGAAAGCCGAACAGCGGTTACCTTGCGTTCGAAATATGTCATCAAAGAGTGAGCATGCTGCTGCAGAAACTGGCACACTGGCAGAGAGTATGGGTCCCCGACTGTCCGGAGTGGGGACCTTACACTACGACAAGAAGGCAATCTTAGGCCTCGCCTCGGACACCAAACAAAATTCTGCAATTTTATACCATACCCAACAAAAAAAATTAAATTAAATGTCCCAATTTTGGGCGAAATGAATCAGGCTTATTCGAAATCGTGCCATTACATTGGAGATCTGATACCTGCACTTTGATTCGCGCGCGAGAATATCATGACATTTTCAGACAGAAAATTAGGAAGATTGTGTACGCCCCCTCAACTCATACATATCTTACGCATATCCGATCAGAAAGTTTCATGTGACCCCACTTTTACAGCCCTGGCACCATGCTGAGTCCAAGTCAGGTCTGAAATCTTACGTGTAACAAGTTTTCGAAACAGCTTCTGGGTCGCATATCGCCCAAAATTGCCCAAAATACTTCGTTCTCAGTCTTCGCAGTTTGGCCTCGCATCAGGATATTGTAGGACCGAATCTGTCCCATGACAATCAAAGTGTCGTGGTCGACAGAAGTGGGCCGAAGTAGGGGGCACCGTAGGGGGCACCGTAGGGGGCACCATAGGCGGCAGGCGAGTCACGAGGGCGTTCATGGATTCTGACGGACCTAATCGGGTGAGTGGCTACGTTTGACTGGTCGGCGCTGGGCGCCCTGAAATATACGAGACACGGAAAAGGGACGCCCAATCCCCGTGCCGTTTCGGACCCTTCAACCAAGGGGCGTCGGTGGCCCTTCATAGGGCCAGCCAGCGACCTGCTGCTCCCACAGGGTCTGCCGGTCGGGTAGGTTAGGGCCGCCGCAAAGGGGCCCTTTCCCTCTCGCACCGGAACCTAATCGGAAGCCTGACCGTCTCAACGTCCATATCTGTTGCCAAATTGAATCGAGAGCGAACCGGGTTGTGTGTGTGTGAGTGTGTGTGTGTGTGTGTGTGTGTGTGCGTGCGTGTGTGTGTGTGTGTGTGTGTGTGTGTGTGTGTGTGTGTGTGTGCGTGTGTGTGTGTGTGTGTGTGGAGGGGACCCGCTGGCCAGGTCCACGGACCGGATTGGTGGATATAATCAACTGGATCAAAGCTTTCGCCCAGCGGAGTGCGCTCCGAGGCCGGCACGGGTGGGCAGAAGCTGAGCGATACCGACTTTATCCAGCAGCAGGCAGGACCAACGTCACGCCTGATTGCTCGAGATGGGCGCCCGATAGCAATAGGAAAGGGGGCGGTGGCACAGACAGACAGGCAGGCAGACAGACAGACACCCAGACTGAGGCCCATCACTCGGCACATCTTCCGGCTGCAGACAAGGCATTGGAGAGAGAAAAAAGCTTTGGAAAACGTCAAAATTGCTTCAAGTAGGTGTATAGGAAACACGGACGACGACTGCGCTGTGCTTTATCTCCGACATCCGATCCAGATATCGATAAAATGTTGTATAAAACAGACCGTCTGCTGACTCCCTCCTGCTCTATACCAAAGTTTCCCCAGGAGCCTTTTTGGAAAACGCAGCACCCGGAGGCCGGAGGGGCGGTCATTGCCGCTCTGCTCTCCCCAGGCATGGCGCGGGGCGTGGCGCCACGATACGCGGCGGGCTGGCGTCGCTGGGAGGCAATAAATATGCAGATTTCCCCCCGCGCCGTGAAAAATATCATCACACCCGGTGAACTGCAAGGGTGTGGCGGATGACCCGCGAAGCGGCGGCCACCGCGATGGGTCACGTGGTATGGACCGCGGGGGACCACGGGCTCAGTGAAGGTCCATGAGTGCCATGGTGGGCGCATTAAGGGTCCGCTGGGAGTCCGTTGAAGCTTCTTTGGAGGGCTGAGGTTCCGTTGGGGGTCCGTTAGACGTAGATAAGGGTTTGTTAGTCTGTTAGGGGTCCGTGGAGAGTCCATTGAACGTCCGTAAAGGTTTGATTGAAAGTTCTTTTGTGGGAAATATTGGGAGAATGTGAGGGATTTGTGGGCGATCCATGGAGAACTGTCAGAGCCACATGGAGGTGTGTCCGTTGTGGGACTCCAATTGCAGGCCATGCCCAGCTGAGGGCCCACACCCAGAAAAATCAGTTCTCAATTTGAGACCGGAGCGCAATGTTCTTGACGGAATTCAGACCATTGGG
The DNA here is from genome assembly GCA_038380765.1 of Odontothrips loti. Taxonomy (NCBI): domain Eukaryota; kingdom Metazoa; phylum Arthropoda; class Insecta; order Thysanoptera; family Thripidae; genus Odontothrips; species Odontothrips loti. The sequence continues at coordinate 15,265,589 of CM076255.1, read as the reverse complement.
ATTGAGTCAAGAGAATTCTCTTGGCCCAATCCCTCTGGTCTTAATTCCGTCAAGAACATTTCGCTCCGGTCTCAAATTGAGAACTGATTTTTCTGGGTGCACTGGGAGTCCGCTGGGGTCCGCTATGCGGCTCGCGGGCGGTCCCCGCTGACTCCCAGGTGGCCCCGCATTACCGCCGAGTACCTGACACTTTCCGCGGACGTTGCACTTGCCGGAGCCCCGGCAGCCCTGCCGCCCCACCGCCGCCACCGACAGGCAATTTTTCCTGCCCCGTTTCATTTTGTTGCGCCTTATAATGGCTCGGCTCGTACACGCACCGTGAAATTCGATATCAGGTGGCCATCCAAGGCTATTGGCGCCCGCCTTGGCAGACGATGCGCGCGTAATATGTATCGTACGTACGGGGCCTGCCGACTTTGCAACTCATTAACAAAGATCAAATTCGAGAAGCATTCCCAGCACGCCATGGCACGGCGGACGGTGACTGCCTTTAATGGCAGTCATAATGATGATGACGACGAAGATGACGATAATTACGATCGACCTGCAGCACACACATGCCTACAAGGAGCGGTCTTTTCGCTGCGCGCGTCTGCCGAAATCGCTGCCTACCGCTGCCTACCCACTTCACACAACAAAAGAAAAAGAAAGAAAGAAAGAGAAGGATTACTTGCCTAAACGAATTTGTTCGTTGATTTTCGGAACAAACAAATATATTGTTGCAAAAAGTAACATTTCGTTGGTGCTGGGTCAACGAAAAGTCCGTTGCGTGAGCAAAGAGAAGAAGAAAGAGCATTTTGCTTCCGCAACTAAATTTTAGCTGACCAGCGGAAATTTAGTTCATGCAAGCGTCAGGTGCTGGTCACGAAATAAACGAACGTATTCGTAGGACCACACGTATTCTTTTTTAGAGTGTTTCTCATTTCCTTTTACCCTTTCCTTTCTGCCCCCTTTATCCTTCATCAGTCAGTCACGCGGGATCGAAGAGGCGGCCCTATGCGCGGATTAAATGTCAGGCGGTCACTCCAGATAAGAGGAGCGGCAGCGCGAATGTCAGAGGAAACTAGGGTCCTTGCCGGACATACTCATTAAAAGATTTAACCGGGGCCATGCGCAAAAGCCAAGGCAATATTTCATAAACGAGAATAGCCGAGCGCATTTCGTTGCACTCGCCCCTTGCTGCCTCTATCGAATTCCATTGCCGATGGTATATTTGCGAAGCCACAGTCGTAATCGTGAGCGAGCACATTCGCACCCCTCATCCTCCAGCTGGCTCCGGACACCAGTTGGCGGACGGCGCCACGCCCCGCCCTGCCACGCCCACGTTTGCGGTACTCTGCGCGGCGTCAAGTACCACGAGGGTCGATGTAAAACAACACGTTGGACCCCGTGCTCGACACGCCTTGTCGCGGCAGCCCGTGTGTGTCCATGTCCACCGGACAATGGCGTGTAAATTATGATCCACAGGTGTACTCAGAAGCAAATTCAGGGGGCGATTCACTCTGAGACTCCGTGTACAGGGTACTACAGCTGGAGTAGTTTGTAGTAGGTACTACAAGGTCAATAGACCTAATATTTTCGGATATAGATACATCTTTTGATGTTTTAGGGCCAAAAAGTTTGGATTTGTGGTATTACAGAAAGGTATTACAATAGTATTACAAAGTACTACAGGACACTTTGTACAGGGTACTACAGGAGTGAATTGCCCCTCGAGCAAATTTTTGGCACATCGGTCAACATATGAGACACGACGGCTACCGTCGGGGCGCTCTGAGAATTGGCTTTCTTTTGAGAGCATCCCTAAAACCGCGTCACAGGCTAAATTTTTTATCTTGAGATTTTTGCATCAAACGATGTCAATTTTTGTTCAAGTGGCTCTATGCAGGATGCTCTGGAGAGAAATACAATTCTAGGGGCAGCTCAAGATAGTACGGCATTTTAAGAGAAGACTATAATACAACTAACGAAACTTCAAGGCAGGTGGATCGAAACAAGTTCTACGCGCCGTGATGAAGCTGTCTCGACAAACACCGGGAAAGTGCTGCCAAAACCCCTGCGCTCCGTCGGGTGCACAGTCCCGCCTTACACCAGTGCATTTGGGTTGCCTATACGGTCGCGTCCGTACGGGGCCATGTTTGAACCCGCGTCTATTCAATCTCACCGGCTGCAGGCTTGAACTGTGACCACAAAACGCAACACGAGGTTTTTGCGATACACTCCGGATCCGCCCCCCCCCCCCCCCCTCGGTCAGCGATCTGCAGCGGATACGAAGTGCGGGTGGCCTGCTGCAGGCGGCTGGATGGTGGTGCACTCGGAAATGACGTCGTCGGCGGACTGAAAGGCGCCACAGAGAGGTCCAGTACACGGCGTGGCTCCCTGCAGCCCATCGATGACCGTGTCCGAGTGCCGCCCCAGCTGCCGCAGCGCTCGTGCGCTGAGAATGAAAGCAGCACACTAAATGACAAGGAACGATTTTGTCCTTGAGCTGGGGCCAGTTTTAAGCACGCCTATTTTGTATCCCCTTAAGAACAGTTTTGTATCTGATACGAAAGTTGTCCCCAGATTTATGTGCTTAAAACTGGCCCAGCTCAAGGACAACATTGTTCCTTAGCATTTAGAGTGAGAGTCATTAATGATCATCGTCCAATTTTAGGTGATACGAGACTCGAAGAGGCTGTGAAAACGAGGCCTTCCACTTACGATCTTATGCCTGAGTTGAACTCAGCTTGATGTCAAGATTCCAGAATAATGGCACCATCTGTGATCGTTTTACATGCGAAATGAAGAAGTTAGCGGTAGGATAGACCACATAATTGCCACTCCAACTCAGAATAAAGTCATGTGTCCCCAGATTTGGAATCGCCTGGCACCAAGCTTAGATCTAACTTCAATCTCAGTCTTCAGTCTCAAATCGTAAATGCAATGGCTAGTTTTCAAAACAGTCACTTATCCCCAAACTAAGTCGATGACCTTTTCATGCTCGGCGCTCTCGACTTGCCAATTTGAGGCGCGGGGAAAGCTGCGCGGTGTTTCTAGGGCTCTAGGAATACTAGGTGAGGTATCGCTACCGTTGCGACGTGAGATCAACCTACTGACTATGGTAAGAGGGGCAGCCCCGTCGGTACACATAGTGCATAACACTAAGCTCTCGGAGCCTGTGGTCGATTCCAGATGGAGGCGAGAGCGAAAGAGGAGAGAGAGAGAGAGAGAGAGAGAGAGAGAGAGAGAGAGAGAGAGAGAGAGAGAGAGAGAGAGAGAGAGAGAGAGAGAGAGAGAGAGAGAGAGAGAGAGAGAGAGAGAGAGAAGAGAGAGAGCGAGAGAGAGAGAGAGAGTGAGAGAGAGAGAGAGAGGGAGAGAGAGAGAGAGAGAGAGAGAGAGAGAGAGAGAGAGAGAGAGAGAGAGAGAGAGAGAGAGAGAGAGAGAGAGAGAGAGAGAGAGAGAGACAGAGAGGCAGGCTGACCGACATGGAGAGCGGAGATCGGGAAGAGATTAGACGCCAAGTGGCTAACGGTCGCGGTACACGCAGGCCGGACCGGAGAGGGCAGCGCAGCTTTGCGATCCACTCGCCGCGCGGCGTGCTCTTCAAATCGCGTCTAATAACTTGCACCGGAAATTGACCTTCAAAGTTGAGAGGAGTTGTGACGGCAGGAAACTGACACTTGGACGACAGGCACCGCCGCGCACGGGACGGAGTAGTACCTCAGGCCTCAGTCAGGGATGACCTTTATGAGAACGGTCAAAACTTTCAAGAATACAGTCGGAAACAGTTGGTAATGGTGACTCTTTTTCTAAAGTGTAATGTTCTTAACTCATTTCTGAGCGTGTGTTGTGGTGTGCGATACACCATCGCACTGTGGTAGGTACCATCACAGTATCACACAGCAATTGTATACATGGGGAATGTAAACTACTAACCCGCATTGCGTTCAATAAATTGCTCTGCATCACTTTATTTTGCCTCGTCCGCCGAATTCGGCGCACGAATCCCTCTGTGCCGTCCCAAAGCCATCCTGCAGGTATTCGATTTGGAAACGGAGTGCGTCCGACTGCAGCAGCGGTACGGGGGCTTGGCCGGGCTTGGCCGGGCCCGAGGCAGCGCAATAGCACAACTACTACTGTGGGTACCGGGCCGCGTCGTGAGTTGGAGCGGCGACTGCGCCGCAGGAATACATAAACACCTCGTTGGCTGGCTGCGGGTCCCGTCCAGACCAGGCAGGCAACTTCCCTGCGCTATCCGCCCTGCCTGGCCGCCCCGCCCCGCCCCTCCACCCGGTTCAGACACTCTTTGAGCCTGCTGCAGCAGGCCTTCCACCTGCCAGCAGGGCGGCCGAGCGCGCGCCGTACAGCTGAGATAGTAGGTGCGGAACGCGGTGCAATTCAAACACCCCAGCGGCACTGCAAATAACCGCACTGCCCGCGATGCGCTAAGATTGGTCCGGTTTTGGCAAATTGCGGTGCGAATAAGCGTGTTGCATGTTGCCACGGCACAGAGGCTGGCAGGTATGGGTCCTCACTGCGTGAGTCACGGACCTATAACTATGTACTTGGCAGACGCGCTGTGTTTTCTGCGGTTCCGGGAAGCATTTTCACACAGGGAATTTGTGGGATATAAACAGTCCCATGTCGTAGGCCCTGCGCGGCATTGTACCCATTGTGGCGATCCCTGGGACTTTGCCGCGATGGTGTTTGCTGTTGCTGCGGTGGCGGTAGCAGTGGTGCCGCAGTCGCGATTCCGGCAGTGGGGGTGGCGGCGGCGGTGGCAGCGGTCATGCCAAATGGAGGTGGTGGAGGCGTCTAGCGTGCGAATGCAAAACCAACCGTCCCAAACCACCAAACGAAGAATAATTGCACGGACCCCGGCCCGCCGCAGTTCCTACACATTTCAGACCCCGGACTGCCTCCCTCCTCCTCCTCCTCGGCACCCACTACACTCCCCCCCCCCCCCTCGCTTTGTCTCCACGGCAGCGGTCCCACGGCGACAACGCTGCGGCCGCGACAAGAGAGAGACGGGGAGACGGTTAGGAGTGAGAGGGGGTTGGACAGAGAGCGATGGAGGGAGAGAGAGAGAGAGAGAGAGAGAGAGAGAGAGAGAGAGATAGAGAGAGAGAGAGAGAGAGAGAGGGGGGGGGAACGTCGAGAGGGGGTACTCTAGACAGCGGTGCTGGTGCCGCTGGTGGTTAGGGTGCAAGAAATACGCTCAGCAGGGTAGGGGGTGCGGGTAGAGTGATAAGAGAGTGGGAAAGCAATAGAGAGAGAGAGAGAGAGAGAGAGAGAGAGAGAGAGAGAGAGAGAGAGGGAGAGAGAGAGGAGAGAGAGGGGGGCGGGAGGAGAGTGCGGCAATCAACCCCTAATAATCGTGGCTCGGCCCCGCAGCGAGGAGCGAAAGGAAAAGGAAGTTGGGCCGCAGTTTCGTTCCTTCAGCCCTCGCAAGGGGCGGTCTACAAATTAGTACGCGGCTCAGCCTCCGTGGCTGAGACGCCTGTGTGAAAGTCATTCCGGCCGATAACTGCGCTCCCGTTGGCATCCCCCGGCGGAATAGTTTCTGCTACGAAAAGTCCGTGTGGTTTGCAGTCTGCGGGGGTTTCGTGCCGCATTGCGCCCACCGAACGAGCTGCACGTAATTTCTGGACGCCCCCCTAAGGAGCTGCTGCTGCCGCCGGCCTCCGCGTCCCTCATTCCTCCCCCTTCCGAACAATTACCGAAGAGGGGAGCTTAAGGCCTCATAACGGCCTGTCCGGACCGGACCCACGTAAGTGGGCGGCGGTCCGCACGCCGCTTGTGCGGCTTCGGGCCTTCGGCAGGCCCGGCCCACCCGGCCGCAGGCACAGAGGGAAGCGTCGATAATTTTAATCTGAACGGCGGCGGCAGCGACGCCGCACTCTCGGTGTGCAGCGCCACGCACTTTACGCGCCCTTGGCCTGCCACGCGCAAACCCCCGTCTCTCTCTCTCTCTCTCTCTCTCTCTCTCTCTCTCTCTCTCTCTCTCTCTCTCTCTCTCTCTCTCTTCGAAGGGAGAAAAGTTTCGTGGTCGTGATTGAGAGAAAGAGTCTCCCACGCACTCCACCCCTACTTGCTTTGTAGGGGACGCGAAGCGATGGGAAGTGAGCCGGCGGCAGCGGCGGTGGGCCCTTGGTGGCACTGGTTTCGACCCATCGTGGGGCGCGATTGATTCACATTCTCATCGATGCAATCTTCACGCGATCCATTCATTCATTCTGTCAGGCTACAAACAATTCAATCACTCTTAAAAAGATTGGTCGATTTTTCGACGAAATTTTAGTGGAAACGACTGATCTTTGGTTAAATCGACTAAAAATTCTAGTATCTTGATTTTCTTAGTCAATGCAATCATTTTTTTCTGCGAGTGTACATATTTCCTATATTTCTTTGGACAGATAACTATCGCTGAAGAAGATATTGGTCAACTGGACTATAACATTGACAATAGCAACTTTTTCGAGAAATCGACTAAAGTTGCAGTAGTATTGGTTTCATTCATCTAAATGAATGTGATGTCTTCATGAATATTCGTTAACCTTTTCTCAAGTAGTGGGAAGACATCATCGAACCTACATTTTCACTATGGCAACACACAGTGAAAAGTCGAGTTATACACTTTATCTTTCCAAGACTATAAGACGTGGTTGAAGAAATATTCTTCGAATTAGTCGAAATGTATGCTTGGTCAATACTATACGGACATGAATCTTAGTCCAGATTATTTTTAAAGGCCGCGGACTTTGATCGAAGAGGAAGAAAAACATTTATCTGCGTTTCTCTGGGCGAACAAAAGAGTGGTGGTATAACGCCTGTGTGGCGCGTCATCTCCGCTTCCGGACCGACTGTCACGTAGCGGCCGCCGCCGTGGCACCGTGGGGGCCCCGCCATGGGCCCCGAGATGGGCCCCACCATGGGCCTCGCCAGGAGAGCGGCGGCGACGCAAAACCTTCCGCGGATACTGTTTCTCGCCGGGGGACACGCGGGACGCGGGTGGCCGGGGCGGTCGGAGCTGCGGGAGGGACTGAGACATCGGAAGTGGGCGACATGGAGCGGAAGTTGCGGACGGGTGGAGCTGCCGTGGAGAGGAAGGAGAGGCGAGTGCGCGGGAGAGAGAGAGAGAGAGAGAGAGAGAGAGAGAGAGAGAGAGAGAGAGAGAGAGAGAGAGAGAGAGAGAGAGAGAGAGAGAGAGAGAGAGAGAGAGAGAGAAAAGACGATCGAAAAGCTGGGGAGGGTGACTGACCAGAGGCTCGGGGCTATGCGGCATGGCCTTGTGATGTGATCCCAAGCGAGACCGGAGGGAGGAAGGAGCAGAGGGGCTTCCAATCGAAATGAGTGAATAAGAGGGCCGCCCCGAATGGGATGCAAGGAGAACTCCCACACGGCGTGGCCCGCGCACGGACCGGCGATGTCGGTCCTGTGTGACATCTTTGGTATCGCACACCGCGGAGTATCTGCGAGCGCCGCGCACTTGAAAACCGCCGTAAAAGGCACGTAATGTATATTGTCAAACGTAGTTCACATGTGACACGCTTTTTCGCAAAAAGAAGCCATGTGACACGATTCCTTGCGATTAGTGGCGCATATGCTGCAATATCGCCCCCAACATTTGAAAATCACGGTGCCAAAAATACAATTTGCCAAACAGGAGTAATCTACAGAAATCTACAGTTGAACTAAAGTTAGAGCCTTATGGTGTGCAGTAGTTTCCCTACATATCCTTGCAGCGGGTAATTTCGAACGCGACTGAAATGTTAAACATGTACTCAGAAAACTTGCCGTTACTGCAGTGGCTTCATTAGTATAGTGACAGCGGTCTGGATAGTCGAGAACGGTGTGCGACTCTCTCTCTCAGACGGTTATGAAAGCGGGCGATAAGTCGTTAGACCCGCAGGGAGTACTCGAACCCGCGACCTCTCAAAGTCACAGGCGCGTACGCAGGATTTCGGTTTAGGGGGGTCACGTCGCGCTTTCTGCCTACTTACAGGCTGAATGTCATGTGGGTTGCCTACCTTCCGGGCGACGCCCTTCGGGCGCCGAGGGCTTTTGGGGGGGGTCACGACCCCTTGACCCCCCCCCCCCCCCCCCTAAATACGCGCCTGCAAAGTCAGGGAACGGACACCGCGGCGTTAGCGGGCGAAAGAGCGGCACGGCGGAGACGTCGGCGGACACAGAGGGCGGCCAAACTCTTCACCGCCGGAGGGGAATAGCGCGATAGCGCAGTCTGACTTTGACTAACTCGGGCTAAACTCGCCTTTCGTCTCCAAATTGTAATCGTATAGTTTGAGAGAGATAGAGAGCAGAGAGCGAGGAACAATAAGAAGAGGAGATAAACGAGAGAGAGAGAGAGAGAGAGAGAGAGAGAGAGAGAGAGAGAGAGAGAGAGAGAGAGAGAGAGAGAGAGAGAGAGAGAGAGAGAGAGAGAGAGAGAGAGAGAGAGAGAGATACGGACAGCCCGCTGGACCATTACGGCGACATGAAAAAGCAGCCTTGACGCAATTTTCGAAAAAGTTAGAGACGACCCCTGATGAATTCAATCAGGGGTCGTCAGTCCCGGGCTCACGGCGCCGCTCTGCGAACGGTGCCCAGGGCGCCGCCCGCCTCGTCTGACGACAGCCGAGATTCGGACGACCCTCTTCCAGCAGGCCGGCGTGAACTGCAATCTCTCGGAACAGAAACCTCTTTCTCGCCCCCGCCACGCCCCCGCCACGCCCTCCGGGATGCCCCCCACCCCCACCCCCTCCTGGGTGCCCGTAGTAGGCCCCGCAGGCGCATGGGGGAGACCTAACTGTGTCGGACGAAAAGCGGAGTCGGTCCTGTAATTTCGTCTGCACTACTACATCCAATCGACAACAGGGAAAGAGAATGAGAGAGAGAGAGAGAGAGAGAGAGAGAGAGAGAGAGAGAGAGAGAGAGAGAGAGAGAGAGAGAGAGAGAGAGAGAGAGAGAGAGAGAGAGAGAATGCGAGTGGGGTGCGTCGGAGAGAAAGGGTGGGGGCATTAGCAACAAACTATTTACCGCGCGCTGACGTTGAGCCTAATGTGGTCTTGCACCCTACGCGCGCGCGTGTGTGTGTGTGTGTGTGTCCGTGGTGTGTTGGAAGGGCGGACGGGAGAGAGAAAGAGAGAGACAGAGAGAGGTGGGGGAGTAAAGTTGCGTAGGGTGGCATTGTTTTACATAGCACTATATATGGAGATTGCCGCGCGAGAAGGGAAGAAACATGGGGTTCCATAACGTGTAGAAAAGGCCGTGGCCTTTCGCGCTGTGGGCCAGTAGTGAGAAAGGTACAGGGAGGGCCCGCGGGAGACGGACGGGGGAGAGAGAGAAAGGTCACCGACTCCACCGCACGACGTGCGTGTGTGTGTGTGTGTGTGTGTGTGTGTTTGTGTGTGTGTGAGAGAGAGAGAGAGAGAGAGAGAGAGAGAGAGAGAGAGAGAGAGAGAGAGAGAGAGAGAGAGAGAGAGAGAGAGAGAGAGAGAGAGAGATACAGGCAGAGGGGCAGCGAGTGTGTGTATTTGCGGGTGTGTGTATACGGGTTCGAAGTCCAGCCCAGAGAGGAGCGTGGGGGCGAAATTTTATTTCCCAGTACACTACTACTGACACGGATGCAGGCGGCCTGGTGTGTACCTGGCTAGTGGTCCCGGTACATACTGGGCGTGGTGCACCGCACCGAGGCAGACCCTGGCCCTGACAGGAGCGGCAGCGGGCAACGTAAACTAGGTCATTCCGGCAGCGGTTGCGCGTTAAAGCAAATGGCATGAAATTAATTTACCGAGGAATTTTAGATGATTTCACTAGAATGAGTTTGATTTCTAACTGACTGATATTTCTATCCTGGTTACCGCCGGCAACCTATTCTACCTAATCTGGCGACTGGCGAGAGCATAAGCTAAAGCATATGCAATGAGGATAGAATCACCACAACCACAAAATCGTGATTATCGTCGCACACATGAAAGACGCCCTCGTAACAAATCGCTGCCATAGGTTCACATCCCCCGTCTTTTGTTGGGTGGCGCGCGCGTTCGCGTGAGACCTCTGCAGGCGCTGCCCGCAGCGGCGATCGCAGAAACGCCCTGCTCGAAGGTCGGCAGGTCTGCGCAGACAGGACGCACAGCGCTGCTCCGCGGGTTGGAGGGGTGGGGGGGGGGGGGGGGGGGGGGGCTGGAACCTGTCGCGCGCCATGGTCGCGTGTCGGTCCCCATTCATAGAGCAGCAGCAGGCAGCACCGCACCTGGCCCGCCGATACACGATGAAGACTCGGAAAAAGATACACGACCCGACCGTGCGGTGGTGGTGGCCGGCAGCGGAGATGAAACACCAGGGGGAAAAAAATCGTGTGGCTGGACAGGTGTGTGTGTGTGTGTGTGTGTGTGTGTGTGTGTGTGAGAGAGAGAGAAAGAGAGGAAGAGCGTGTGCGTGTGACTGACGATGACCACAGCTTCTTCTTCTTTTTCTTCTCCACACGTCGTGACCATTTTATAAATTCGAAATCGGAAGACCACGCGCGCACTTCATCAACAGGAATCCACGCGAAATCAATTAAATTACGTAAGCAGTTCGAAAACCGGCTTCTCCTCAAACAGTCATTTTTCCTCGCCCATTCTATTCTGCTCCGCGCAGCACGGCAGCAGCAACAGCAGCAGCAAAACGTACAACACAAACCCGAACAATCTATTTTCTTGAGCCTGGCTTTAAAAGTACTACGTAGTACTGCTTTTGCAGGACGACGCGCAGCGGCGGCGGTAGCGAATGAAAATGCTTCACGTTCGGTCGGCTCCATCTGCTGCTACTGCTGCTACTGCTACTGCTGCTACTGCCACTGCCACTGCCATTGCGAGAGTGAACGAAATAATGGATGATAAAAACTCGTGCGGCGGACATGGTGGGAGAAAAACTGGAGAGGGGTATGAGCTGGCCGTACCGCCCAACACCAGCAGCACAGCACCCCCCCCCCCCCCTCCCTTCCCGCCCTACCCCTCCCCCACCGCTCCTTTTCTCCCCTTGCTTGCCTTGCCTTCCGCGGATCGCGCCGGAAAATTAAGTGCTCCCTGGGAAATAGTTGGCTTGGCCCGGGATTTGCCCGTTTAAGACGGTTCTATTGGGAGGGGGGAAGGGAGTGGAAGATGAGGACGAGAGAGATGGAGGCGGGGAAGGAGGACTCAGGGGAAGGTGGAGGAAGAGGACAGTGGGGCGAGTACTATAGAGGACGTAGGAGAGTGTGGGATGTTGCGAGAAGAAGAGGAGAGATGTGGCAAAAGAGAGACGAACGTCCTCTGTCTCTCTCACTCCTGCGCGCAAGTTGAGATTAAGAAACTTTCAAGGACACTTGTTACGCCCGCAAGCGTCGCCTTCCCCCTGGGCATGTCGCGGTCCGCGCTGGTCAGCCACGCGATATGGGGAGATATGAGTTATATGTCAGTCGAGTACAGGTGCCGAGGACAACGTAGCGGTGTCTCACCACCACCACCACCACCATCAAGTACGATGGCTCGGTACCAGCTTCACGGGCGAGGCGAGGCCAAGTTTAAGCAGTCCCCATCAAGTACCATACGGCACGGTACATAAAATGCCGAAACTCGAGAGAAGTTTACCCCCCCCCCCCCCCCGCCGAGATGAGATCAACACAAAGTACAGGAACAACGGGTACGTTGTCCTACCACCACCAGCCACCCTCGAGTACTACCACGAATGACCAGTTTATCAAATGCAGGCGGACTCGAATGAATTGAGCACGACCATACCTCGCAGATGTCGTGTGCGCACGTTCCACCGTCACCGTCCTCCCTCACTGGGCGCACACTCACACACACACACACTCACACACACACACACACACACACACACACACAAACACACACCATGACTCAACGGGTATTCGAACCCGGGCGCTCCAACACGCCATACGGCAGGTGCGCGGGTCAGGTGCGCCCTGGATGAGTGGACAGGGGTCACCGCGTGAATCATTTCCGCGCCACGATGTATACGAGTAAGAGAGGTAGCGAATGCTCAGCACCACAGAGTCGACAGGTGCAACTAATGGCGCTGCGTGGCGTGGCGCGGCGAGGGCAGACGGTACAAGCAAGAGAAGCAGAAGAAGAAGAAGAAGAAGAAGGAGGAGGAGGAGGAGGAGGAGGAGGAGGAGGAGGAGGAGGAGGAGGAGCCGGGAATGGAAGGGAAGGTGGTGGCTGGCAGCAGGCTGGGCAGGGTTCACCTCCAGGCACCAGCGATCCATTACAATGAAGGGTTGGGAAGGGAAAGCAGCGTTTTCGGCACCGTGCGCAGCCACCTCTTCTTCCCCTTCCTCTTCTGTTCTTAGTCTTGTTGGTGTTTCCATCCCGTCACGGGTAGCGATGAAATGGAATGGCGGCTCTTCCCGAGGCCTGGCTTACCTGTACACCGCACAGCCTGATTGACGAAGCGGCGTAACACTAATTCATCCAACTGCGAACTCACCTGCAACAACACAAAGACTGTCGTCAGTACAAGACAGTGCGGGACTTTCACATCCGCACAGCTCCGTCGGCTGCTGTGTCTTATCGTGTGGGTATTCAGGATGAATTTGAGGTTACGGTCTAGCGAGCACGACGCTCTGAGACGAGACGCTCACTAGAACTCCTCGGGGACAAACATCCCCCCTTCGCCCTATGGAGACAGGCGAGGTGAAGGGGTAGATACGGGAGGGGAGGGGGGAAGGGCTCCGTTAGCCAGGTGAAGGGTAAGGCCGGCTCCCGGTGATTACTTTGGGGACCTCGCCTCGCCCCTTTCTCCCGTCTCGCTCATTGCAAGACAAACACATGCCAATCGGTCCCGTGTGTTCGTGTGTGCGAGCCGCGCGTCTGTGTGCTCGCGTGTGTGAGTGTATGTGCGTGCGAGTGTGTTCCGCCCACCTTGTTTCTACGAATCGCGCGCTCTCTCCCTGATCAATTCTTTCCCGATAAAAAATGTTTTCTACAGTGTTTTTTTTCTTTATTTTTTTTTTAACAATGTTTAGTTACATAATGTTTATGAAACGAGACCATTTCTCTGACGATACACAATCTGTCACAAAAAGTTTTGCCTGTCCCCCCTCTCTTCCCGCGAGGTAGTACGCGAGCCCTCACAAACGTCGGGGAAGGGGGTAAGCGCGGCCCACGTCGGCTCCGTGCGAAAAGCCATTTATTGTTTCGCTGCTATTTCATAGCAATTTCGGGCCCGGCGTAAATCAGAGATGAGAGCGAGCGAGTTCAAGTGAATTACAAGGAAGGGAGAGCGCGGCAGGGCTCTGTTACGGCCGCGCCCCGCAGCCCTTTTGAACCTTTGCCGCCCTTTGCACCCCACGGATGGAAGTGGAGCGCCTCCTGTAAGCACCGCGGGCCCATACAGCATGGCCGGAAGGGAAAGCGTTTTGACACCTTGCCGAGACCGCGCGTGCAGGGGTTTGCCCGCGAATCCGGTTAGTTTGAATTTTCGCGCTCGGACTGACCCCGCCAATGCTCAGCGCGCAACGCCCGGCCGCGCCCTCCGCCCGACGCCGCCTGGCTCCCGCTGCTGCCTGGCAACTTCAGCTTGGCAAGGGATCAAAGCCGTTTGAAATATGGCGCGTAAATCCAGGACTAATTAACGGCGGGGTTACATTCTTCGCTCGTTAGGAGCGCCGCTGTGCCGCGCGCCCAGCTTGAAAAAGAGAGGTCCCCAGCAGCAGCAGCAGTGGCGGCAGTGTCAGGGCGCGGCGAACCTGTCCCCCCCAAACAGTGCGCGAAGCCAGCGGCGACGGCCTGTCCGCAACGATTACAAACTTCGCAGACCGTTTCGATCTCGCTTTCACGAAATACATGCAATGCTAGTTTTATAATTCGATGCCAAAAAAATTAAAAGCAGAAACATCGCAAACACACGTAGTAAATTAATATGTAGAAGAGAGAGAGGATTGTGTGTGCGACGCGAGTGCAGAGAAAATTATATTCGGACTGGAAAACAAGTGCAGGGTAAAAATTCGTGTCATGTGTGGCGGCAGTGTGGTTGCAGTGTGGTTGCCAGTGTGTGTTAGTGTGTTAGCTGATAAAAACATTGCGTGCGCCGCGCACTGCCGTGTACGACTGTTGGCCGTACGAATAAGGGATTTACCTCCCGAACCTACGGCCGCCGGCTGGGCCCCGCCCGCCGGTAACATGCTGCGGCGGCCTTACCTGACGGCGGGGCCCCCTTCCCACCCGGCTCCCTTCAAGAGCGGTCAGGCTACTACTCACCTTCCCCCTCGCTCCGCCCTCCTTCCCCACCCCGCGCCCCGTTCATCTTTCTCTCTCTCTCTCTCCCTCTCTCTCTCTCTCTCTCTCTCTCTCTCTCTCTCTCTCTCTCTCTCTCTCTCTCTCTCTCTCTCTCTCTCTCTCTCTCTCCTCTTTCGGACAGGTGCACGCGGAGCGAGGCGCAGCGCAGCTGGCGTCCACCGAAGGCTTGGCTGCTGCTGTCCAGGACTTGTGCCCCGCTACGCTGCGCCACGGCTACGCCCCGCCACGCTTAGCCCCGGCTGAGGGCTTAGGACCGGCTGGCTGCCCGGGCCGCCTCGCGGGCAGGTGGCACTGCCTGGAGGCCAGGCGCTCGCGCGCGCGCACGCACACACACACACACACACACACACACACACGCACGTCGTATACGCACATATCACTCGGGGCACACGACCGAATTAATAATAAAGCGAGCATCGGGATGGCTCGCACGAGTGTGCCGTCTGCTGCTGCTGCTGCTACGGACATATACGTCAGTGGACATCTCTGGAGTACCACACTGTTGGAATGGTTCTGTCAGAACTCTTCCTATACAGGCGAATAAATTTTTTTCGAATAAAATTAAGTTGATGGGGAAAACAGTTTAGTTGAGAAGACCAACAAGATTTGGTCAGACGGACTTTGCAAATCAATTCGAAACACAAACGACTCCTGACAGTGCACGAAACCGGGAGCCCCGAGCGCCTCACGTAATAAATTGGAGGCTGTCTCCATCTGATTACGAAATGAATTAGCAGCCAGCGGAGTAAACAGTGCAAGGACACGTCGATCACAAAAGCTAACAACATCATGTCTCCAGATAGTAGTAGCAGTCTCGCTCATCACTGCTCTGCAATCGCACAGACACTGTGTGATTACGGGCGTGACGATGACATCATTCCGTGCGGGACGCGCGGGTTCAAATCCCACCCCACGCTGCGGACAGGGCTAAGCCCCCCTCCTCCTTTTTCTCGCTCGCCGCGCTCTCATCGTGTCTTACGTCCCTTTTACGACCTCATATCCTTTCTGCTAATCCGCCCCCAGTTTCACACACACACACACACACACACACACACACACACACACACACACACACACACACACACACACACACACCTCCCCCCTGCCGGGGTGATTATACGATCCAGGGATACACACCGGATCGTCCTGGACAGCCGTCCCGGAGCGTTTCGCACGACAGCCGGGGCTGTAAAACGGTGAGAGGCCGCGGCAGTGGAGTTCAAGTCCATGTCCGTTGATGGGCCGGATTAGGTAGGCACTCCTAACTTCATTCAGCACGGCCACCATTTATTTCGCTCTCTTCTCTCTCTCTCTCTCTCTCTCTCTCTCTCTCTCTCTCTCTCTCTCTCTCTCTCTCTCTCTCTCTCTCTCTCTCTCTCTCTCTCTCTCCCAACGCGCCAATTTCACTTTTATGGAGACGCCGCGATAGGCGTCGTGGTAGCGGAGGGAGAGCAGGGGCGGTGCGGGGCAGAGAAAGGAACAGTGACCGGGCTGGGCTGGGGAGGGGTGGGGAGGGGGTGACTGTTGCTGCCGCGATGTCAATGGTCTTCAGACGTGCGCAATAAGAAAGGGGGGAAAAGGCGGCGGCAGCAGGGAGACTGATTGGATGAGAGCAGGGGGAGGGGGTTGATATAAGGTTAGGGTTAGGGCGGGCAGGTGACGGCGGGGGTGAATTATTTGGTAAGAAATGGGGGGTCCGTAAGAAAGAGGTTGACGCAGATAGGGGGGGGGGGGGGAAGGTGACTGAAAAGGGGGTGGGAGGGGGGGGGGCGCTCGCGCGCCTAGGGTGCAGGTGGAGTGGGAGGGATAAAAAGACAGGTAAGGATAAGAGGTGGGTCTGGCGCAGAATGGCAACGAGCGGCTGACTGGCCGCGGCCGGGGCCGGGGCCGGGACGGGTTCATCAATGGCCCGGGTTGATGATGACGACGCCCGATTATTGTGCTGCCTGTCAGATCCATTACGATTCCGGCACGGCGAGAGATGGACTGTCTGGCAAGGAGCGGTGATGACGAGGTGAGAGGCGAGGCGAGGAGTCGCCAGAGAAAGGAGCCAAGGGGCAGCGGGGTCACGAACCCAGCAGGGCCATCAGGCTCGCGCTAAATACCCCTTCCAGCGCACGGAATTAGGTATGACAGTACGGCGCCTCCAGGGGATGAACAAGACGGGGTACAGTATACGCACATAGCACTTCTGCCACCGCAGCCCTTGGGGGGGGGGGGTAAAAATTTCAGAGCGGAATCGGACACAAAAAGAAGACGGACCGCCGCTCTGCGGCCTTGGAATGCCGTGGCGTGTGGGGTGGGAGGGAGGGGCGGCGTCCAACTTTTCTATACTGTACAACTTTCTGTCGGGTTCGTGTTTCCTTCCTGGGATGACGGAGAGGTCAGAGCCCTTGACGGCGCAGTGGACTCTGGAGTGGTGCTGAGGGGGGAGGGAGCCTTTCGGCCGCGGGTGGGTGGGGTGTGGCCAGGTAGCGGGGGGCGGCCGGCCGGCAGGGGCAGGTGAGAATTGCGGGGGTTTCGCACCCTGCACCAGGAGAGTTTCGGTCGCGGTCCTTGACTGCTGCTGGAGGTTTCGAGGGCAGTCTGCTCCTGCTGGGTGGGCGATGAGGAAAGGGCGGCAAAGTTTCCGTTGGAGTTGTTGCAGGGCTGAGCCCTTATTGCAGTGCAGTGCACGACCGGACCCTGTCTCGGGCGGGAGCGGTGTACTGCAGTGTGATGTGGAGTGCAGGCCGTCGAGGGTGTGCGCTGTATGTGAGGGGGCGTGCAGTTTCTGCAGTGTGAGCTTTGTGAACTGTTCAGGACAGAGTGCGAACTTGTGGCACTGACTAGGACAGACGGTGCGGTGCACAGCACTGTCTGCGAGGCGTGTACAACACTGTCCACCGCAAGGGTGCCGACGTGTTACACTCTTCAGAGGGGGCCTCGGTTCAGCTTTCCGGCCCGTGACATGCGGACTTGTGCGATTTCCACGAAAATGTTTCGTACTGCCAACCCAACCCCTCCCCTCGTACTACTGGAACATATTCCACGACTTTTCTAGGTTTCTCGAACCACTTTTCAGTCCTGCCCTCAGCAATGGCACCTACGTGCAACTCTTATTCCTGCACGCTGAATGATCCCCACGCCACTCTGCCTCCGTTATTCCATTCGAATCCGACCACTGCACCATCAACAGTCACCGAACCCGAACGTTTCCCGCAGGCGGGCAAAAAGGCGTGCATTTACTGCTCCCGCGCGTTGCAATCCAGAGCGCTCGCGCGGCGCCCACGACGCTTCACGCAGTTCCGCCAACGCCATTCAAACGGCAGTTTGAGTAAATACGCACACAGCAGGGCGCAGCGGCGCAGTATATATAGCTATTTTCGCGAGGCGTACACAGCAGCACCGTCGCGCGGCGCGCGGAGGAAGCGGCGGGATGGCGCAGCCCGGACCGTCGTTGGTCCCTCTCCATGGGGGGGGGGGGGGGGGGAGACTTCTTTTGCGAAAAGTTTCCTCTGCGACAAAAGCTTGTCCAGAGTACGAATGAAATGACAACGAGGCTTATTCTGAAAGTGAAACACCCGCGACGACACAGCGGCGGCGGCAGCACAGCAAGCGGAGCACAGCGGAGGACCGGCGGCGGCGGCGGCGGCGGCGGCGGCGGCGGCGGCGGCGGCGGCGTCTTCTCGACCGGCTTTTTATTGCACTCGCGCGGGCGAAAGCCGGAGTTTGGGAAACGTAACAACAACAACTTGATCTATCAAAAATTGCAGAAGACGAGCGACTGGCGGCGCTCCGGACCAAGAGTGGCCGAACGGTAGGAGCACTGTAAAACAAACAAAGAGTGACGCTCCTCGTCCAAATTCAGACCTATAGGATTTCAAAAGACTAATCACGGCAAAACGACGAGCAAAGTGGTGTACTACAGTTCAAGGACAAGGTGCCGAACCGATTAATCCAGACAGACGAGTACCGGCGTCTCTCAAGGTAACAACAAAGTGAAACACAGGTCGTTGTTCGCGTTTACGAGGACTCTAGACGATGCAGAACCACAAGGCGGTAACTAAAATCAGGAGTGACTCGTGAGAGTGCAGTACTGCAAAGACAAAGTAGTTCCGTTCTCTCAACACGACGAATCCTCCTCCTCCTCCTCCTCCTCCTCCTCCTCCTCCTCCTCCTCCGCCTCCTCTTCTTCCTCCTCCTCCTCCTCCTCCTCCTCCTCCTCCTCTTCTTCCTCCTCCTCCTCCTCCTCCTCCGCCTCCTCCTCTTCCGCCTCCTCTTCTTCCTCCTCCTCCTCCTCCTCCTCCTCCTCCTCCTCCTCTTCTTCCTCCTCCTCCTCCTCCTCCTCCGCCTCCTCCTCCTCCGCCTCCTCTTCTTCCTCCTCCTCCTCCGCCTCCTCCTCCTCCGCCTCCTCTTCTTCCTCCTCCTCCTCCGCCTCCTCCTCCTCCTCCTCCTCCTCCTCCTCCTCCTCCTCCTCCTCCTCCTCCTCCTCCTCCTCCTCCTCCTGTGTGCTGGCTCCGGTGGCGGGCGCGGCCAGCAAAACAAATTTAATCCGATTGTTTAATTAATCATGGTTGACCGGCCTCGCGTGACGGCGCGCTTTGAGCGTTCACACCTGCCGGCCGGTGGGGCCGGGTGTTGTGCCGTACCGGCTGGCTGCCCCGCCGCCCCGCCGCCGCGGTTGTACTACCACTACTACACACTCGCGTGCGATATGCATCTCAATGACACGGCCATTTAGAGAGGGGCGCGCAACCAGCAGAGCGAGTAAACTGCGTGCATTACTAACTACATCGTGACAAGGTGAAGGGCGCCCGCCCGCCGCGCGTGCGGGACACGCCACGGACACGCTCGGCGTGCCAAGACCATATGTCACGGAAACAATAAAGGTAACGATAGCGCGCCGACACACGCACGCCAGCCGTGCGCGCACGCAGCGCACGCACGTGGTGGCGGGGTATATTGCGCGAGGAGGCGCGGCCGGGTTCAGATGCGGAGATAACGCGGTCAATGATGAAGACAAATCATCTCCGCCACGAGTTTCTCGCGCGGGGCACGTTCGCTCGCCGGGACGAAATAAAATCCAAGACACGCGGGGCGAGCGAGCGTCAAAATTTAAATTCATTTTCGCGGACCGACGCCGTGAAGGAACAGCGTTGCTGCCCCGGTGGATCCCCGGAGGCCCAGAGGGGCAGTGAGCGCCGGGCCTGAGCCTGAGAGGGACCACCCTCGCAATCAGAGTGAGAAGTCGCACTCTCATTAGAATCCCTCTTCCTCGAGAGGGGCGGGGTGGGCGAACGCTGCCGCTGGGGCCGGGGACAGGTCCAGCCCTAAGGCCAGCCTGCCCAGTCCAGGAGGTAGTGTCTGCCCTCGTCAGTCAGTCAGCCTCTCTCTGCCCCCCTCCTCTCTTTCTCTCTCTCCATCTCTCCCTGTCTCTTCCCCCTTCTTTGCTGTTCCTGGGGGGGGGGGGGGAGTGGGCCCAAATCAGTGATTTGACATTTAAAGGGGAGGAGAGGGGTGTGGTAAAGACAGAGATGCCTCGAAGATGGGTAAAACGATGTGAGGCCAAAAAAGAGGAAGGGGGGGGGGAGAGGCTCTTGGTCAGAATAACAAAGCCGGGGATGGAAGTCGAGGACCCGCGCTACGAGAATGGCTCTTACCCATGCTCACCCCCCCCCCCCCCATTACTCCCAGTGCCAAATTCTAGCCCCCATTCTCCCCCTGCGTTACCCCCACCACTGCCTTACCCACCCCCTCCCCCTCTTTCTTATCGTGTTCCACCTCCTCCGCACCCCCCACAAGGATCACGTGTCCACTCGCCACGTCGCGCTACGCCTCGCGACCGTACGCAGCAACTTTCGTTCAGAGAAAAGCCCGATTACAAAAAAGAAAAAAAAATGAAAATAATAAAAATAATAACGCCAGGCTGAGTAAGTCTTCTCGTAATTTCTCTCCTTCCCCCGTCCGCCTCTGGGGGGAGCTGCTGGGTGCTGCACTCCATTATTCTCCGGCTCGCTAACTCGCGTGTTGCGCCGCGTTTTGCGTGGCTGAGACGTGTCGCAAGGGGGAAAAAGGAGGGAGGTGAAAAGGGGGGGGGTGTTTTAATTATGATCGTGTTAATCAATATAACCAGGAAAAGTGTGCCAGTGTGCTCGGAATCAGGAAACTGTCGCAGCGACGTAGGATTAGTCACTATTTATGTACTGCAAATCTTAGCTCCTCACTCTTTGCATCATATCACTTTCGCTCTTCATTGTACAGCCGTTTTACTTTAAAACATCCGTGTGCTGCACAATTTTCAGCACATCATTGTCAAAACCTCTCCGCAGTAAATCAGAGCGACAGAAAAATTCGAATGTCCAGCAACGCACTCGCACCCTGAAACGAGCACGCTATTCCCGCCTTTTCACGTGGATAGGGCACTATTGTATAGTCGGAGTTGGTGCGACGCGCGGTCTAGGCTGGCGTCTAGACCGAGAAATGCTTTCCTATCCCCGCGCGATCCCCCGAAGTCGTCGATCCAGCCAAAAACAGCAGCAAGCATTCGGGCTGAAACACCCCCCAGCCCGACCACAAACTCAGCGTCAGCGTCAGCATGCTCTCTTTCCAGCCCGGCGCACTGCAGACAGAGCTGTTCCAGGCGAAAAACTAGAACTGCCATTATCCACCCCCCTTCCCCACCCTCTCTCTCTCTCTCTCTCTCTCTCTCTCTCTCTCTCTCTCTCTCTCTCTCTCTCTCTCTGTCTCCCCCACCCCTCTGTGTTCCTCCCATTCTCTTTCTGTCTGCTCCTGTTATCAGCCCCGTTCCACCCCCTGCCGGGCCCCGGCCTACTACTGCTGCATCTCGCACCCTAGGGGGTCTAATCAATGGTGTGCAGCCTACACACCTGAGGGGAGGGGAGGGGACAGGTCAACGGGGGGTGAAAGTGAGCAGGGGAGCTCTGCACACCCCCCGCGAGAAGGTAACTCCGCTGCGTAACGCGCCTGACCTACGTGGTTATGGAAGTGGTCACGGCCAGAGGATGTTGATGGGGGCGGTGCGCGATCATCAGAGGGCGCATTGAGTTAAGGTGGTCCCGACAGGCCTGGGGAAGGCGTCGGTGGCCGGGACGAACCCGGCTAACTGGACGGGATCTGGCCGTGGGTTACCCCGTGGCGGCCGGTCGCCGGCGCATGACTTATCGCCTCCGCGGGCGGCGGCGGCAGCAGCAGCAGCGCCGCCCGGCCGTCCGCCCAATCGTCCACCCGACCGTCTGCCCGGCCGTCTGCCCAATCGTCCACCCGACCGTCCACCCGACCGTCAGCCCGGCCGTCCGCCCCTTCGCAATAATGACCGCCTCGTGCGGCCACGCGACCCACTCAGTGACGTCATCGGCGCGCTGATGACTTCGGGATCCGAAACCAATCACGGGCGGCGCCAGCAGCGTTGCGGTGGTGCAGTTGCAGCAGCAGCAGCAGCAGTGTCCTGGAGGACGCAGACCCGCAGGATGCGGGAAGGAGAGAGGAGGAGGAGAGGAAACCGGCGCGGACAATAAGTAGTGAGCGCCGAGGAAACGGGGGGAAAACGCGCCTAATGTGTTTGTGGCCGGACGGTCCGCACCCCCGCGGCCGGCCGGCCCTTCCTGCCTCCGGAGGGTGCGGCCGCTAACCCCATCCCCCTCTGCCGCTCTGTGTACGTGTGTGTGTGTGTGTGTTGGTACGTGTGTGTGTGTGTGTGTGTGTGTGTGTGTGTGTGTGTGTGTGTGTGTGTGTGTGCGAGGGTTAGGGGGCCAGCGTCTGGCCGCGTCGGCAGCGCGGGGCGACGCGCGCCGCGCCGCGAAATACTGCGATGGCTTTCGGAAGTTGTATTGGTGATTCACTCGCAGTCAGTCTACCGATAGATGGCCGGCAGTGGGCCTCCGGCAGTGCTCCGGCAGTGCTCCGGCAGTGCTCCGGCAGAGCTCCGGCATAGCCTTCGCCTCCGGCAGCGCGGACGCGGACCGAGCGGCGAGATTGGCCAATCGCACAATAGCCGCCTCATCGCACCCCCAATGGCTCCTGCCGCTGCCCTTCTCGGCCGCCGCGCTGCTGTTCCCGTGTGTCCTCGCCGTGGCAGTTGGCGGCCCTCATCTGTCCGGGCGCCGAAGCCCCGTCAGGGTGCGTTCACAAGTTACGTAAAGCGACTGCCAACTGTGACCTACGGAGACCGACTACCGACTTGGCACCCTCAATAGGGGTTTCCAATGAGGCTTGGGAACGGAAGTTGAAGAATAAAAAACCTTCCAGTCCGGGAAGTCGCAAGGGCGGGTATGAGAAACCGGGATGGCGTTTTGCGAGTTTTGAATGAATTTTGAGGTTAGTTCCCATATTTGGCGCGGCCTTTGCGTTTCGATATTTTTCATACCTGTTCTCAAACGTGTCAAAATTAACCTTAAACCATGTGCAGACCCAATGTGAAAATCCAAGAGAGAACTTCCGATCCGCCAAGCTACCTACTACATCCACTTTGAATCACCACTTCTGTCCGATGCGGGTACTAACAGCTGTATATATTTACTACCAAATCACTGCTAATGCAGTTGGGGGACGGGAGTAGCGGGCGGGTATTTCATTGTAAACCATTCCTCCACCCACCCTAAAAGTTAGCTCCCCCCCCCCCCCCCATTGCGGTTCGCATTTGATTTCACCCAAGTTGCTCCATATCTTAAACTTACAACCCTTATCACAAATTTACCCCTCTCCGGCGACTTGCCCTATGGCGCAACACACTCACACACACAAGCACACACACACACACACCAACACAGAGGCGCAGCAGCAGTGGCAGCAGCCGATCGGGAAG
>CM076255.1:14867519-15237519 GCA_038380765.1 Odontothrips loti | reverse complement strand
CGAACACTTCGCATCCGCCCGCAAAAATTGGCGAAGCATTCCGGCAACTTTGGGCGGTCTGAGGGTAGGGTATTCCGACAAACGGTGTGGAATACCCTATCCCAATGCGCCGCACCCCCGCAGCCGCGCGCTCGAGAGCGGGGCATCGACCGCAGGATTGTTCAGCAAACGTCTCAGCCCCGCGCATATGCGGACATATTGTCACGTAATCTATGGACGGTCCTCAGGGGACGCGCGCGAACTTGGCTGCTCTCGCCAACTTGGCCGAATCGCACCGCCTGTTGCGGTCCAGATCGGGGCGGCGGCGGCCGCGGCCGCCCGGAGGTTACATCAGGAATTCCTCGCACGGGGAGGGCGGTACGGGCGGACACAGCAGGTCCGCGTCTTCAGCAGGGCCCCCGTCGGCGACACAAGGGCCCCATTCCAGGACAAATCCCGGGGCGTGGCGTGGCGGAGCGGCCGACGGGGCGGGCCGGGCGTCGGCACGAACACGCGGCAGGATTGATTGTCGTCCTCCAGCGGCCCGCACCGCTCCTGGGGCCTAAGTGGCCCATTGACGAATACGGCACATTCGATTACACGCGCACGCGTCGCCCGTTCCCTGGCCGGCCGGGGACCTTTCACGCGCAACAGCCCCGCACAGCGGCTTTCAAATCTGACAGACGACTTTTCCTCTCATTGCCGCGGCTGGTGTCTCCCTAGGCCTCTCTCTCTCTCTCTCTCTCTCTCTCTCTCTCTCTCTCTCTCTCTCTCTCTCTCTCTCTCTCTCTCTCTCTCTCTCTCTCTCTCTCTCTCTCTCTCTCTCTTGTCTTTTCCCTTTCTTCGATCATAGTCCTTTCCCACTCACTCACCCAGGCCCTGCCCCACCCTGTCCATCAGTCGCACGACGTAGGCAGGCCACTCAGCAACCATAGCATGGCGGGCTCTATACCTCTGGATCTGTCCCCCTCGCACATAACATCGTTCTCTCTTCCTGTCTCTGTCAAAAGCTCAATGGGCCAACTTCACTTGCCAGAGCACTGCCCTTTGCCTCATCCCTGGCCTGCCCCCTTCTCTCTCTCTCTCTCTCTCTCTCTCTCTCTCTCTCTCTCTCTCTCTCTCTCTCTCTCTCTCTCTCTCTCTCTCTCTGTCTCAGTCTCTTTCTCTGTCTCTCTCTCCCTCTCCCTTTTTGTCCCTCTCTCTCCAAAAACAGTCGCTTGTCTCAACAAGGGATCGTCCAGGCCTCGCCAGCCCGTCACAAAGGGGGGCAGATGATACAACAGATGGGTCCTGCCTTAGGCAGCTCCTCTCATCCTCAGAGCGGACGCGTCCCGAAAAAAAAAATAAGGAAAAATAAAAAGCAGAATCATCTACACACGCAACCGGCGTCGGAACGCGGTCGCCAGATGAGCGCGGGCTCGCTATTCGAACGCAGCCCATCGCACCCAGTTGCTGAGTCAGAAAAGGGGTCCTAAGAGGACGTCACAGTCGATAGCGTCATCATCAGTGTCATAATCATTACAAAAAACACACAAAACGGTCGGGTGTTTTCGGACCTGCTCCGACGTTTCGACAATAGAAGACGACGTGACGTGACATCGCCTCATTTTCTCTGGGTCAGGGCGCATTGCACGTGCTGGAATATGCTGGAATATGTTTGGCCCGAAAACGAACCCAGCACCTAAAATTCCCTAACAAAGTCAAAATCGTCGAATTTGTCTAAAATTTCGATGGGATATTCGACGAAAAACCGATCGGAATTTCATGGCATTTTGGACACCATCCATTGTTAAAATCAGGTTAGGTAAGAATTCGAAAATTGTACGCAGCCCTTGTCAAATCGACCCTTGCCGTGACCTACGCAAAAGGTCTAAACCGCACCGATGCCGGGCTCGTGAATTCTGGTCCCGGCGGGCCGCAGCAGCCAGCAAGGCGCCGCAGGGCCGCAGGGGCGACGCGCAACACATTTTCAGATTCGCGTTCGGAAACAAGGGGAGGGTTAGTTAGCGTCTGCCGTGAGTTGTTGTGTGTTGCGCGCGCCAAAGTTGTGTAATTCACGTGCAGAAGTTAGCGTGCGCGCGCGGCCTGTGCCGGTGGGCCTCTGCCCGCTCTGCAAGCCGCTCTGCCGGTGTGTTTGCCGGCGGGAAGGACTCTAACAGGGTGGCCAATCGATCCCGCACCACACCGGCAGCAGTCCAGCGTAAACATCCTGGAGGATGCATCATTAGGGCCCACCCACTTCGCGCACCGCGCAGACTTTGCGCGCCACCCGCTGCAAACAGGAGGCGGTGGGGTGCAGGCCGAGCTCTGCGGAGCGGACGGCACACAAACATCCGCTGCGGCAGAATACATACCCCTATCGTTCCCACGGCACCTCCTCTGCTCCCAGCATCTCTCTCTCTCTCTCTCTCTCTCTCTCTCTCTCTCTCTCTCTCTCTCTCTCTCTCTCTCTCTCTCTCTCTCTCTCTCTCTCTCTCGATCTCTGTCATCGTCTTGGCCCCCAGAGGGCTCGTCGAAACCTGACGTAGGGTAAGGTGCAATATGATGGCCACCTCAGAGGACACATGAAACATAAACCCCCGTAACCAATAATGCAATCATGAACATTTTATCATTGGATCGTTTTGGTGAAAGGTGTGTACCCGGCAAAAAACGGCTTGCAACTGATAAAAAGACACATGAAAGTGGCCATCATTGGTGACAGTGACCGCGGTGACAAGTGGTCGTCATAGGTCATCTCACACTAAACGCTACATCCACCAATAGTATTTATTGTCCGCACCGCAGCACGAGCACCTCATGTTAGAAAATGTTTGGCCTTGCCTTGTGATAGGAGGGCCGCGTATAGCAAACTTGCATGTGTCAAGTGCTATCGAGACTTTCGAGGGGTGTTACGTAGTTTGTACACGAGCCTCACAGGCCACAGGGGCGGGGGCACTGAGTATAAGCGGACCCTACGGCCATCTTGAAATGTATGGCCGGCCGGGGCGCCTCTCTATCACAAATCTCAGCCATTTTCTCGGCCAAAGTTCCAAACCGCTCTCGGCTTCGGCCTGGGCTCAGCCGGCGCCGCCGACGCGTAGGAGCAAGTTTGCGGACCAGCACCTCTATCTGTCTCTCTCTCTCTCTGTCTCTCTCTCTGTCTCTCTCTGTCTCTCTCTGTCTCTCTCTCTCTCTCTCTCTCTCTCTCTCTCTCTCTCTCTCTCTCTCTCTCAGTCTCTCAGTCTCTCTCTGTCTCTCTCTCTCTCTCTCTCTCTCTCTCTCTCTCTCTCTCTCTCTCTCTCTCTCTCTCTCTCTCTCTCTCTCTCTCTCTCTCTCTCTCTCTCTCTCTCTCTCTCTCTCTCTCTCTCTCTCTCTCTCTCTCTCTCTCTCTCTCTCTCTCTCTCTCTCTCTCTCTCTCTCTCTCTCTCTCTCTCTCTCTCTCTCTCTCTCTCTCTCTCTCTCTCTCTCTCTCTCTCTCTCTCTCTCTCTCTCTCTCTCTCTCTCTCTCTCTCTCTCTCTCTCTCTCTCTCTCTCTCTCTCTCTCTCTCTCTCTCTCTCTCTCTCTCTCTGCCTCTAGCTCTACGCTAAACTCGGCTTGGCGGGCTCCACGGGCACTACGGCACACGGCTCTACAGTGAGCCCTGCCCGGCCCTGCCCTGATGACCCCACCACGTCCCACCATGACCCACCAATGCCACGCCTGAACGGGGCCCCCTCACACTATCCCAGCGTGTCGGGCGCGCGGCGCGTCAAGCTCAAAGCCATGCCGAACACCTTGCGCACGACCGCAGCCCGCACGGCGAGAAGAGCCCAGACCAGCGAAAGAGCCTCTGACGCTGCCGCCATTCGAACCCACGACCCGGCGCAAATGAAACAAACGAGGCGCCCGCGCGCGCCGCGCGCTTTTCAAAATACACAAAAGGAGACGAAGACGGCGTGGTTCGTGTGGAGCGGAAGTGCAGCGCCGCGCAGCAGCGCGGAGTGCGGGTCGTCAACAAACAGAGCCTGGCGGAGGTCGATGGAGCCCGGCCGGGGCAGACTTCTCGGGGCGCAGTTCGGGCTTCCCCTATCGTCTGCCGTCGCCATTGTGAGGGCCAAAACGGTCCCATAATAAGGACCGTGGGGGGGGGGGGGGGGCTGCTGAAACATTACACGGGCATCCCTCTGATTACGTCCATGTGTGTGCGTGCGTGTGTGCGTGCGTGCGCTGCAACACGACACGCACAACGCAACCGTAAGACACAAGCACTGTAATGCATACATGTCAGTTCAGCCGGCACAATAAGGGGCGCGCAGAGCTTCTCGAAAGGGCTTGTTCACATCATCATGCCACACCCTTTCGAAGGGGGAAATGTCCGGAAAATTTGCGCAACAAAATTCCGAAATCTAGACGAAAGTCGATAAAATTAGATCAAACGAATCCATAGAATTAAATCAAAATGAAGTAGAAATTCTAACACAACGTATAGCCAAAACTAATCGAATTCACTAAAATCTTCCGCTTTAAATTCAACAAAATTTTTCAGAGCTGACAGACAGAGAGAGACGCAGACGAAAATCAGAACGCGCGATCACAAAACTTGTCCTCCTCCACGACCGCCGCGTCAGGCAGGCAGGCAGGCAGCAGGCCGGTCCCCGCGTCCGTTCATTGGCCTTGACATGCTGTCATTCGCATACCTTTCCCCAGGTGAAATATTTTCGCCGGGGCTCGCGGGCGGCGCGCGCGGGGCGGGAGTCCCCGTAGCGGGGCCCCGCCAGTTTGGGATAGCAGCGCGCGTGTTCCGAATTTGATGGATAGATAGATACCATCTGCGACAACAGTCACACACACACACACACACACACACTCGTGCACACGCAGGTCGCCCCTATCTTTTCTCTCGTTCTCTCTCTCTGTCTCTCTCTCACTCTCTCACTCCGGCACACACACACACACACGAGCGCGGACAGACAGACAAGCACGCGCGCGGGGGCGCATTGATAGATCGTGGTTTTGGTGACCATAACTCATTCATTGATTCGTTCGCTCCTTTATTTCCTGCGTGCGATGCAGATGGATGCAGACGGACATTTGGTCAGACAGACAGACAAACGGACAGACGGACAGAGCGGGGGGAATGCGATGGGGGATGGGGGGTGGGTCAGCTTCCTGCCATGTGCCTCGCCGCCGTCGCGCCGTGATGGCTGACTGACCCGCCGCGCGGCGGTCGAGTCAGGCGTCAACCCTGACGCAGTACTAGCCACAGCAGCCGCGACAGGCAGACAGACAGACAGGCAGACGACGGCGGCCTGCGGCGTGCTGACAGAAGAGCGCTGGAGTGGCTGACTAACGCCTCCAACACTGCATCCTCAGAACCCAGTGGAGACAGCGCCCACGTATACTATCACTCCGACTTGCAGTGCTGTTGTCACCAGAAACGCAAGGGTGGACCGCGAAGACCATGACAAGAAAGATACAGAGTCTCGTGTCCTGCGGCACAGGGTGCGTGTGCGTATGTAGGGAAAGAGGGCGGAGGGCCAGAAATAGCGCTTAATTGTTGACACAACGAAGCAGCTGAGATAGCCCACACATTATGTGCATTTTCAGTCAGATGACTTCGTTTTCTTGTGTCATTTCAAAACGATGTACTGACAATAGAGGTTTCCTACAGGGTCAGAAGTGGAAGCTGAAGAACAAAAACACTTCCAGACCGGCAACTCTCGAGAGCAGGTATGAGAAATATTGAAAAAATATGGGAAAAAGCCTCCAAATTCACTCAAAACGCCATTCTAGTTCCGAATACCTGCCCCCGTGAGTTTCCGGTCCGGAAGTGAGTTTGTTCTGCAGCTTCTGTCTTCATGTCTCATTGGAAACCTCTATGCCAAACTCTACTCTGGTTGCCTCGGCCGTCGCCGGAACACGAGCGAGAGGCGACAGACAGTTGTATGGCGCCAGCCGGACGAAACATAAACTCACAGACGCGCGCGCGCGCGCACACACACACACACAGACAGACACACGACACCCACGTGCCGCCGCCGCAGACCCCCGACTGGCCGCTCGCTGATAACCGGAAGGACACGAAGGAGGACATCAGCGACGCGACGCCATCGGACACTCTTTGACGCGCTGCACCGCCCCGGGGGCGATAGCGCGTCCCGCGCACCAGGAGGCGTCTCGGGCGGTGCGGTGAGCACGCAGAAGGGCGTCCGTCTTGAAACCGACCCGAACAGGGCGGTGTGATAACCTCCCTCAGGGTGTAGCGTCCCCGGTGCGTGGCGGTGCGTGTCGAGGGCCTAACCAGCACCGCCCCCCCCCCTCCGCCCAGCCGCAGGCAGCGCCGCCTCCAAGTCCAAACAAACTCTCTTCGCTGATGGTAAGCAGGCGCTGGCTGGGCTCCGCGTGGCTCAGTGCCCCGTCACTGGCAGGGTGTGGTGTATAGTGCCCGGTGGGACCGGCGGGGGCCGGCGGGGACCGGCAGCCGCGACAAATGACATCTGACGGTGACGGCGGCGATGTTGTGAGGACGCAGGCGCGGATCCAGGGGCGGCTCTAGAGGGGGGGGGGCGATGTACCGCTTTCTGCCTACTTTCAGGTGGATTGTAACGCGAATTGCCTACCTTTCGGAGGGCGATCGCCCCGTCGCCCCTCCCCCCCTGGATCCGCGCCTGTGAGGACGTCGGGGGTGATGTGCGCCATCTGAATGGGCTGAAAACGAAGCACGCTTCCACCCGCTGGACCACCACCTGAGCTGCTCCATGTGTACCGCCCGCAGCGGCTTCTGTGCAACGCTCGGTTGTCATCTGATTAGTCCGCGGTATATTCTTCTGGCAAACACTTCCGATCAAAGCCTCGGTTGGAATGCCCTATCGAAGGACCGACGGATCGGCGAGATGACAGGGGAGGAGTCGGGGCGGCACTGCCGGCGCGCCGTACTTCCACCCCGTCAGTCACAATCTCGGCAGCACAGGCCGAGCCGGGAGCGACCGGTCCAGCCGGGAGCGGCTGAGGGCGGCCGGGGGCGGCCGAGGGCGGCTGGGGGCGGCTGGGGGCAGGGGCCTGGCGGCCGGGCTCTGCGCGTCCCTCTCGCGAGGCCAACGCGGTGACACAAAACGACACCGTGCCGCGCCGCGCCGCCGCCGCGCCACCCCCTCAGAGAGTGAGCCTCCCCCTCCCGTATCGCGCTCTCTCTCTCTCTCTCTCTCTCTCTCTCTCTCTCTCTCTCTCTCTCTCTCTCTCTCTCTCTCTCTCTCTCTGCCTCCTGCCTCGCCCGTTGTCGTTACGTGAATGTGTCATTTCCTCTCCCGTAGAGACAGCGCGACGCGCACTCTCTCTCTCTCTCTCTCTCTCTCTCTCTCTCTCTCTCTCTCTCTCTCTCTCTCTCTCTCACACACACACACACACACCGACAAACGCACACCAGCACACACACAAACGAACACACACACACACACACCTGACGCAGGAGTAACTCGCACTGAGGGGAAAAAAAAGAACACCTACATTTTTGAAAGCCGATAAAGTTTGTCCCAAGGAAGGGGCTTTGGGACCTCCACCGTAGCACACATGTGCCTACAGTCTGAGCCCCACGTGTAAGTCCTCTACGGCTTTAAGGGCACCCTGTGCCACTCTTAAGCTTGATCGAGTATATACCAGAGCTGAGTCCGACCGGCGCTCGGAGTGCCGTGAACGCCCCCCGCACAGCCGCCGCCACAGGTACACACAGGTGCGATTGCAGCCTACCGGCTACCTGACAGGCGCCTGCGCCC
Organism: Odontothrips loti; assembly: GCA_038380765.1. Lineage (NCBI taxonomy): Eukaryota > Metazoa > Arthropoda > Insecta > Thysanoptera > Thripidae > Odontothrips > Odontothrips loti. Next base: position 15,229,809 of record CM076255.1, on the reverse strand, counting down.
CCTCCCCCCCCCCCTCTCCTCTCTGTCTCTCTCTCTCTCTCCCCTTCATCGACGTGCAACGACCCCAAAGGACTACAAAAAAGTGTCAAAAAAGAGCGACAGCGCCGGCGTGCTGTGCACTCGGTGTGTCAGGTCCCCGACGCCGCGATGGATATATTTATCTTCCCTGTTATGATTTTGATGGCTCTCTCATGGGCTATGTTGATCAATATTTGGTCAAAATTTGATAAATTTCTCGAAAAATTATCACAAAACTGTCCACGATCATTTAGTATTTTAAAGACTTATTCCGAGACCCATGGTCGATCGGGCGCTCGAGCGCTGGGTATATCGACCGGAATACCTATTGAGATGCATGTCAGCCACGGAGATGCCGCGCTCGAGCGCTGGGTATATCGACCGGAATACCTATTGAGATGCATGTCAGCCACGGAGATGCCGCGCTCGAGCGCTGGGTATATCGACCGGAATACCTATTGAGATGCATGTCAGCCACGGAGATGCCACTATCTCCACGACCCCTCACTCTACCATCCTCGTCTTTCCTTCAGGCATCACATGCCTAAAACGTCAAAAGCATTCCGTCCCTGTGTGCAAACCGCTCGTCGCAGCAGGCCGCAAAACTATGTCCCAGTGCCATGGGATTCGTGGAACTTATGGGCTTTGAATTTATCCAGCTTAATCTCCTCCTTTGATTTTGACCCACCTGCCATGTACAGACTGAGCCCCGACCTCTCCTGCATGATTCCGAATCAGTCAATACGCAGACGCGCACACACACACTCACTGACTCTCTCTCTCTCTCTCTCTCTCTCTCTCTCTCTCTCTCTCTCTCTCTCTCTCTCTCTCTCTCTCTCTCTCTCTCTCTCTCCTCTCTCTCTCTCTCTCTCTCTCTCTCTCTGTCTCTCTCTCTCTCTCTCTCTCTCTCTCTCTCTCTCTCTCTCTCTCTCTCTCTCTCTCTCCTCTCTCTCTCTCTCTCTCTCTCTCTCTCTCTCTCTCTCTCTCTCTCTCTCTCCCTCTCCCAAACACAAACACTCACACACACACACACACACACACACACACACACACACACACACACACACACTCACACACACACACACACACACACACACACACACACACACACACACACACACACACACACACTCACACACACACACACACACACACACACACACACACACGTGGCTGCGCTGAAGCTGCGGGTGCAGAGCATCCGGCGCACAATATTTTGCGATGAGTTTCTATATAAGCTCCACGAATTGATCGGGTTCCGGTCCGGACTTGAAGTCGAACTCCCGTTCCACGGAGCCCGGAGCGCCAGCGCCAGCGGCAGCCAGCGGCAGCCAGCGGCAGCAGAGGGCGGCTGCTTGGCTGCCAACGCCTCCGAAGCGGGAAGCGGCCAAGTCCGGACAGGCCCAACGTCGTGGGCGCCAACATACTTGTATCCCAGTATTCCCCATGTCACTCGTAATGTTCTCTAACGGCACCCGTGGATGGGTACATCGGTTGAAACACGCCAGAAATGCGTGAGTACGACTTTGAAAAATGAATGGGGAAAATCATCGCGGCACGGAGTCATAGAGACTGTCCTCACGGGAATTGCGATTTTCGCGAGACGGTCGTAGTAGTCGGATCGGACCGCGCTTTCTCCTGACGCCAACGAATTCATTTTTTCTGGGGCTGTCGACCCCTGTCTTATCACACTGCGGGGATGTTTTCAATATCACACAAATTGCCTCACCATAACACAGCAGCGAGAGGAGAGCGACGTGGCGGAGCATGGCTACAGCACCGCTAGCAGCGCTCCGCGGGGCTCCACTGGTGGCTCCACGCTGGACAGCGGCATGCACGTGTAATCCAATCACTGCACGATGTCGTTGTCGGCGTTGTCAGCACAACAACGAAAATGATAAGGAACGGAAAAAAAAAACGAAACGAAAGAAACAAAAATATTTGTGGTTGAAAAAACTGATCACTGCGACGACATCCTGATCGTGAGCATCGTCATCACCGAAATTCACACCATCACAACACCATCACTGATTTTGCTTTGGCTGCTCTTGATCCGCAGCGCGAAAATAGTGTAAACCACTAGAAAATCACACACACACGCACACTATAGGCCACGACACGGCACAGTGGCGACACGCACACACACACACACGCGGCACAAGCGCACTTGTCGTAATCCACAGAGAGAGACAGGCACAGAGAAAAGCCTAGGCACACGACGTGACCGGGAGTCGAACACACGACCGATGTTGTCGACGCGCGCGCACACACACACGACGCGCAGCGGGCGCGGACGCACGGCTCGGGCACACGGACCGCGCGCAGCGAGGGCTCGCTGTAAACTAAAGCCCCTCCTCCCCAGCGCGCGCCGAGTCCTGCCCGGGGGGTGGGGAGGGGGGTGGGGGCGACCACAAGTCGAGCCACGTTGTTGGCTGCGCGCCGCGGTGTGCGCACTGCACTGGGTGAGGGGGGGGGGGGGAGAGAGCTGGGCGGTGCGGGGGAAGGAGTAGCGGCGGCGCGGCGCGCTTCCCCGCGCGGGGAGCTCTGTTGCTGCGGTAGCGGAGGCAGTGGCAGCGGCTGCTCGGCCCCGGCGGCGCCTCTGGCGGCTGCAGCCGCCACGCTCCAGGGGGTGACGCAGGGAGGCGGCCGTGGTGTGGTGGTACCCGCGGCGCGCGGCGGCGGCGGCGGCGGCCAGAGATGCGGCAATTCGTTCGAGATCGGTTGGTCGGTCGCGGGGGCGGCGGAGGCGGCGGTGGCTGCGGTGGCGTCGACGGAGCGAAATCCGGTCGGTCGGATGGAGCGGGGTCAAAGACGGTCAGCGAGCGCAGCGCGTCCGCCCCACTGACAGCGGCCCCACCGGAGAAGGGAGTTAGCGGCCGGGCACCGCGCGCTCGCCAAATCCCGAGGCGTGACACGCTACTCGACAGATCCCGCCGGCTCGGGGCGTGAGAGCTGGAGGTCGGTCACCGTGTCCGTGTCCGTGTTGGCCACTTTAGCATCATTCGCCAATTTATCTTAATTTGAAAATTGACTGAGCTATTTTGCATACACTGCCCGCCCACAGTAACTACCTGAAACAGACTGAAGACAGCGAGTGCCTTAGTAAAATGGTCTACGTAAGGCAGGCCTTTAGATGAACTTACGATGGGGCCAGCAAGGTATGACCGACCAGCCTTCAACCCAGGCCTTCAACTGGTTAAACTTGATTCAGGGCCTTCATGTATGGCTCAACTGAAGACAGGGCTTTGAGATGTGGACAAAATTAGACTGGCCAACGTCTTAATTAGGCTGGCCGTCTTAAGATATGGACAACTTGTTAAGGTGGGGCCTTAAGATGACCGACTTAAGACTCGGCGTGATGCGTTTTCAGGATGGTCATTTTAACAAAGAGGTAGCTTCAAAACGGCAAATTTAATCTAAGATATGACTAGACGGCTTGGCGACGTCCATGAATAGTATGCCCGCCAGACGGTGACGCCGGAGCGCCCGCGAGTAGCCAGCCCGCATCACACGCATGCATGCAGAAGTCGTGGTTGCCTACCCAGCAGGCGCTGTTTACGCCGCATAGCCAAGTAACTGTTTGCACTGATAACAACTGCACTTAACTTTAGGGTCGTTCCTGCGTGAGGAAGCTGGATAGGTAAAGGTGTGTCACCATCCACGCATATTACGCCCATGACGCCATTTACCCCACACTGTAAGAAGCAATCTAGGCATTTCTGTGAGACAGCCAGGGGTTTGGTGTAAATTCGCTGACCCTCATTCCCACCGCGTGTCCCCCTGTTTTCGATTAGAACGCAGCACAAGTATACGTGCGTTCACATTTTCTGCGTTGATCAGCTGTTCTCCCGCTGTGTTTTCTCCCCTCACGGCACCAGCCAGGTCCGCGAAACTGGGGCGGTCCGGGGTGGAGGCTGGCCACTGTCCCGGCTACCCTGTTGATTTTGGGGCTGTTTGCCCAGCGTGCCCGCACTGCCATTGTGCTCGCCGGGGTGGGAGGGGGTGGGGGGGGGGGGAGGTCGTGGCCTAGGCCTCCTTGGCCTATCGGCTTCCCAGGTAGGGGTGACTTGTTGGCTTGGCCCCCAGGGCAAAAGAGGATGACCGCAAAGTTTGCCGCCACCAAAAACCTCATTGAGCCTAATTTGAGCAGGAGCTGCCTGTGTTATGCGCGCACACCCCTTTCCTGCCCGAATGCGACCGCAGCAGGGAGACACACTTCGGCACTGTCAGAAAAATAGCATTAGATAGACTGAAACAACTTCACGCAGAAAAATTATTAGTTCGAATTAGTTCGTTGATTTGGACAAGCACCATATTTAGTTGTGAGACGTGATTTCGTTAGGACAACCGAAAGTCAGTTGCATCAGCAAAAAGCGAAAAAATTTACTCATCGCTAACGTCACTGACTTTTTGCTGGCCCCAATGACTTTTAGTTGTCCCAACGAAAACTTAATTCTGACAACTAAATATGGTGCTTGTCCCGAAATCTACGAACTAATTCGTTGTGACAACTGATCATTTTTCTGCGTTGTTCGACTCAACAACAAAATTCCAGTTTAACCAACTGAAATTTGGAGAAAACATACCAGTAAACATTACTATTACCGACTCTTCTTTGTTTTATGTTGGACGATATGATTTGATTTTTCTCTGAGTGGTTGAACGCCAACGGGCAGGTCGTCCCAGGCGCTGGGCCAGGCGCCTTCAGGCCACCCAAAGCCCCGGCTGGAGCGGCGGCCGATCCAGTACCGCAAGCCGACGCCGACATCCACGTCGACGCCTCGACGCCGCTCTGCTATCCCCGCCGTCTCGGCCGATTCCTCCCCGACCACCCGCTCCGCACCGCACCACCGTCCGCCCCCATCTGATCTGAATACCGGGGGAGACAAGGCCACCGCCGGCTTCGCAGAAGTGTCCGTGTCCTCCAGACAATCATGTAGAGGGATCCCTCACCCCTAAACAAGCTTTACGACATATCCTTTAACCCTCTCCCCCGACAACACCACACCATTTTTGTTTATTTCACCCGCGCAGTCACGCGCAGGACTGACACGCACACAGCCACCCACCCACACACACACACACGCGCACACACACACACACACACACACACACACACACACACAGACGACGTTTGTGGCTTTCTGGAGGCTCTCGGCATGTCGACATCCATAAAAACGGACGCGGCGAGATGAATTATTGAGAAATCACGCGCTTCGGCGGCTCCCGCGGTCCAACTGGGGGAGACCGCAGGAGGAGGGTAGGAGCTAGGAGCACCCGAGCCCGAGGGCGCGCGCCCGCCGGTCTTCCCCAGATCCACGTCCCCCTTTCCTCTTCCTCTCCCCCTTCCTCTAACCTCTTCCTCACCCTCCCCCCCCCCCGTACAAAAAATGTGTATTGAGGATGTCTGGTGCCAAGACAATGAAAAGACGTCACTGAGACACTATTGAGACCCGTTTGAGATAGTGCATAGCGAGGCTGGAGTCATTTCTAAGACAGAACTCAGACAAACATAATGTCTCACTTTGTGGGTTTTTGAGACACTTTCAAGACACACTCGAGATAAGATGGAGACACGCGTGAGATGTTCATGAGACACGCGGGAGACGTGCGGGAGACGTTCATAAGACACGCGCGAGATGTCCATGATCTCCAGTGGAGACATTCTGGAGACAACTGGGAGACATTTTAAAGATACTACGGAGACAGCCTGGAGACCTACTTTTGAGACCAAAATATCGCACCGAGTCACTTTGGAGACATTCTCAAGAAAACTGCGACCGAAAAATGAATACTCGTCCTCCTAGTCCCTTCCGCAACGCTCGGGGACGTCCCGCGAATCGCCTCTCACCAGGACGGCGGGCAGTAGCAAGCAACAACAACATGCCCGGGGAAATGACTTGGGAAGGAACATTTCTGTCCGAATTTTCGCACGTGTTTCTTACGGCCAGTACGGCCCATCCCGATTGTACACAGATATAAATGGGGCAATGTAATGTACGATTTTCAGCGCCCAACAAAATTGCCATATGGGCACAAAATCTTTTGAAAATTAGGGTAAAGATGTAGTGAAACCCTTTCGTGTGAACACATGCAGGGCGCCGGACATGATTTTCGACGTTATGTTGTCCCCAATATTAGACACTAGACTGTGCAGTGTTTCGGTTTATCACTTCATTCAGAGTCGTTCTACGAATGAACGCAAATTCGGGGAAAATGAATACAAACGTGAGCACCTGAGTATGGATGTGTGAAGGGGGACTTTCACGTGAGGAGGGCACGACGCAGGGAGGCGGGAGAGGTAAAGCTGGGCGGGGAGGTAAGGATGGGGGACAGAAAGGGAGGGAGTGACCCGCGATCTTCGGCCCTACACCACACACGGAGAGTGTGTGCGCACAACCCTCTCGTTGCCAGCCAAGTTTATTTTCGTGCAAGTAGCGGTGGTCCAGCCGCATTCGGGCTGCCATCCGGGCGTCGCTCCTCGTTGAAAACACACACACAAACACACACACACACACACACACACACACACACAGTACTCGCAGCGGGATGGAATCCACGCGTACTCCATGTGAAAACAAAATTTATAAAATGAATCGAGCGCCAACCGTAATTACGGCCACTTTTTTACGCGGACAGGCGACTGTGGCCATAATCTCAGTCCCCTTTCATCTCTATCTACTCTCTTTCTCTCTCTCTCTCTCTCTCTCTCTCTCTCTCTCTCTCTCTCTCTCTCTCTCTCTCTCTCTCTCTCTCTCTCTCTCTCTCTCTCTCTCTCTCTCTCTCTCCCCCCCCTCTCTCTCGTTCGCTTTCTCTGTTTGTTCGTCTGCCTGTCTTTATTCATGCAGATGTACATTCAACAAAATAGTAATTTTCCAATATTTATTTTTAAACACTGAAAACACACGTAACCTTTTAGTTTCGGTCTACACAGGAACCGATTGACCACTATACTACATGCTCATAAACGTGACATGCAGCTGGTTAAAGAGTAGCGCCGAGAGTAAGAAAGGGGAGAGGATAAAGGGGCTGAAGCCGGGACAGTGGACTTCCCCGCCTCCTTTGTTGCTGAAGGGGATATGAAGGCAGAGCAGGATTGTGTCCCCAAACGCCGCCGTAGTATACAACTGTAGACAGCCCCCCCCCCCTCTCTCTCTCTCTCTCTCTCTCTCTCTCTCTCTCTCTCTCTCTCTCTCTCTCTCTCTGTCTCTCTCTCTCTGTCTCTCCGACTGTCTCAGACTCGGCAAAAAGGCCGGTCCGCCAGCAGCACCGCCGCCAGGTAAGGTACGACCGTGCACTGATAAGGACGCGAAGAGAGGGAGATGAGGACACTCGAAAGGCACTCGGCAGGGGATATAAACGGGGGCGGAGAAACTCCCCACACTTGTATCTCCCTTTTCCGACCCCCTCTGCGCGACCTCATCGCCCCGAAATACTTGCACTCTCACGCGCGACAAAACCACGACCCTCTCGAGCGCCGTACACGACCGAGAGATGTGTTCGCGTATCTGTGGCAAAACGAATGAAGAAAAAAATGTGCGTCACTTTTTAGCGCACTTTATTGCTGCACAGGGGGAAAAAATATGGAAACAGTTGCTTCTCAATGTAGATTTTTTTCCCATTGAAGCATCGTTGTGTGAAAGACGCAAAAAAAAATGTCCCCCAGCTTGCAAAAGCGCCAGCTCCCTCCCTTCTCCGTCTGGCGCAGCTGGTAGACGCGTGTCAAACGTGACATGCACTGCGGTCGAGATTTTTCACTTTCCCTCGACGCGTAATCATTTGAATTTTGGCGCGCCCACGCGCGCGATACGAGATCCGCCCTTCCGACGCTGCTGTCACCCCGGCCTGATAACGACGCCGAGGACAAGGATCCTCCCTGCAGCCCAGCCCCCGCGGGGGCCCCGCGTCGTCCTGTTCGGGCGGAAAGATGCGGCCGTGGTAATGAGGCGGCGAGGGCAGCAGCAGCAGCAGCAGCAGCAGCAGCAGCAGCAGCAGCAGCAGCAGCAGCAGCAGCAGCAGCAGCAGCAGCAGCAGCAGCAGCAGCAGCAGCAGCAGCAGCAGCAGCAGCAGCAACAGCAGCACAGGACAAGGGCAGTAGCAGACGCTACAGCAGCAGCAACAGCCCCAGAAAAGGATCCGATACCCCGTCAAGGTGTCCCCCAGGGTAAGACCTCAGGGATCTGATTGATGGGGAAAACAGGTGACGCATTGACGTGTCTCCGTTCCGCGAAAAGCCCCCTGGAACGGGGGCCCCACCCTTCCCCTTCCAGGCAGGCCTAGGCCGCACTGATAAGGGTAACAAATTGCACGGGACACACACGATGCGCCCAGTGTACACTCAGCAGCTCCGCCCGCGCCGCCGACCCAGCAGGCGCCCGGAGGCACAGTAAGGTGTTCCAGCTGAGGATTTTGGCCGGAAGTAAGAGGAACGAAACGACTTTCAGAATGCGGTGGTGGAGGTACTCGGAATACAGCCAAGCAGCGCACCAGGTGCGGATCCAGTAGAGCTCTTGGAGGCGAAGATTTACTCCTATGGCATGGCGGACTCTTTGCAGGTTGCTACGCGCCAGCCTCCATGTTTTCAGAGTCATTTTGTTTCTTATTGCTTCTAGCGAAAATTGGTAGCAGAAACACTCTACGAGCAAGGGTCAACAACACGAAAATATTAATCAGTTGCTTCAGAAGAACGTCGCGTAACATCACGACGGCGTGCAGGGTAGGCAAACGTTACGCTATTCTCGTCTAGTATTTCCTGCATCTTGTCAAAAACAGTTGTAGTTTAAAACGTTACGCTTAGAAATGCACAAAACCATAAAACTTCTCAACTCTGTTATTTGTTGCAAACATTTTCGACCGCAACTGTTTTCGAGACCCAACGCCCTCTTTTGGAACCGAACTATGTTAAGTTTGCCATAGCCTGATTGCGTGGCGCCTGCGGGGCCTGTGAGGCCTGCGGACTGCATAGCGGCGCTGCGTTCTGTCGTCCCCCCGCTCTCACTTCAGATCGCCTGGAAAGAGGAAATTGCGATATCGCCCGTGCCGTGCACGGCTTGTGTACTCCACTGACTAAGATGGAAAGGAGGCGCGAGCGGCGCGAGGTCAAGAAAAACAAATTAGTTGGCTGACCCCAGCGAACAGTTTGCTGACTCCAACGAACAGTTTGTTGGTGGCTGCGCGAATCCAAAGGCAATTCTGGCTTCGAAAATCAGATGCAACTTGTTAAACGAGCTAAATCAGCTGTTTACTTTTAGCCCACACAGCAAAAATAATGTTGGTTGGGTTAAAATAAATGAATGGCGGACTACTAATTCTGAAGACGCATATTTAACGCAATTTTCGTGCAGTTTGAAAGTGGAAGATGAAAAAATAGGCAGTATGATATCACGAGGGCTGTGCTGCTGCACCGCGCTGGTTCAAATACCGACCGACTACACTAGACTGCAGTCATGCAAAAAAGAAAAGAAGAAAACTGGCGACGACCAAAAAAAATGTCTTCATGGTTCGAAATAATACGGCATTCAGACAACTGCAGAAGGAGAAGGAGATGGGTGGTTGCAGTCCCCTGCAAAGATGCCAATGGGAAAAAAAGGGAAGTAGAAGAAGAGGAGGGAGAAGAAGAAGAAGAAGAAGCAGAAGAGCCAGGAGGGGGAGGAACTGCACGGCGTCTTTTTCCCACTGGCTCGGCAATTAATGCAGCATAAAGTTCTTCATTAAAAATGGAAGGCGCGGCGCGCTGCGCGGAAAGGTTCCGGCAGTATAGTGCTAGCGCTCGCGGCCCTAGGGCGGCCTGTACCTCAGCACGCTGCGACGCGCGCACATGTGTGTGTGTGTGTGTGTGTGTGTGTGTGTGTGTGTGTGTGTGTGTGTGTGTGTGTGTGTCCGGTGGGAAACACACCCACACGGCACCCATCAGGTAGAGGGGAGCCGGCTGCTCCTAGACACTTGTTGCTATTATTATAACTATTATTATTTTTATTCTAATCAGAGCACAGCTAGCAAGCTCGGGGCCGGCGCTGGGTGGACGACGATGTGCACTGCGTCTCCCGTGTGTTGTAACGAAGGAGATGCGATCTGCACAGCGCTCGAGCACGGTAGGTGCGGCCGCCGTGCGGTCAGATTTCAATTGCTCCTGCACCGCGCGCGCGACGAGGCGTTTTGTTCTTCCTTTGTCGGAAATTGGTTTTGTTGGAAAACATTCTCACATTACGGTTAGTCTGCCGCGTTACCTCGTCATGTTTTCCACGCCTTGTTTGGCCGAATCACTGTCAACCTCTGCAGTCAGGTAAATTAAAGTTGGTGGTAAACTTCGCTTCGCCGAGGGTCTCCTTTCCCAAAACGCGTTTCCGGCAATGAATACGCATTTCAGGCGTTTGGCCAGCGGCCGGCCACGGCCCGGCACTGTGCGCTCTGCGGAGGAAACGGGTCCGCGGCGGGTAATTGCGTTTTTCGCTATCGCCGTGTATTTTCTGCGTTCTCACGAGAACCAGTGGACACGGCTGGGGCCCGAGGCCCGCTGGCACCCGGCGGGGTTAGGCAAGCGCTCGGCCCGCACGACACGGATGTGTGACGGGACTGTCTACCCTCCGGGCTTCATGTGGACGCGGACAGGACCGGGTGCCCCCGGCAGGGTAGGTGCCCTTCCCCCCCCCCCCCCTCTCCCCGCCGGCCCACACTCTCATAAATGAATGAACGATGTAAGCATAGCATGCTTTGAGTGAAGCATATTTTATGCTTGAAACACCAAAAATCCCACACGCATATTATGATTGATTGAAGAATACCATATGCTTGCCCCAAGAATACAAAAGGTGCCTCAAGCATCATATGCTAGTGTCAAGCATACAGACGGCTGATGTACGCAGATGATTCTTGAATCAACAAAATACCACAAGAATACACGATTGGCCTTGAATCAAGCATACATTCACTCAATGGTAATCGACCCGAAGGACCGCCACAAGACAGCAGTCTCGGTGCCAGGCATCGGGCACGTCGAGTACAACACGCTGTTGTTCGGCGCGGCGGGGGTCCGGCGCGCTTCCAGCACCTCCTGGAGCTGTGCTGGCCCCCATCCCGCTCACGCCGATGATGGACGACATCATCTACGGCGGCAGGGACTTTGCCGACATCTTGGGCAACATAAGGAAAGTCTTTATGCGCCTGCGGCAGGCGAATTTAAAGGCCAAACCGTCCAAGTGTCACCTGGTCACGACACAGCTGAGTGTCCTGGGGCACAAGTGGACTCCGGAGGGCATCCACACGGATGAGGAGAAGATACGGGTGGTCAGGGACTGGCCCGTACCTCACAATGTGCACGAGGTAAAGAGTTTCCTAGGGCTGTGCCAGTACTATGGAAAATTCGTGCCAAATTTCTCCGGAGTTGCAGCCCCTCTGCACAGGCTCACCGCCAAGGGAGTCCGATTCGATTGGACCCCCGACGCCGACGCGGCGTTCGAGGCGCTCAAGAAGGCCCTTATCACAGCCCCTGTGTTAGGCCTGTTTGACCCCGACGGCGGTGAGGTCATCATTTCGACTGATGCCAGCAACTGGGCGGTCGGCATGACCCTAGCACAGGTGCAGGACGGCGTCGAGCGCACGCTGGCCTACCATGGCAAGATTCTGAACCGGGCGCAGCGTAATTACTGCATTACACAGCGCGAGCTCCTCGCCATCATGGAGGCAGTCAGGATCTGGCACCACTATGTGGCGGGCGCTCACTTTAAGGTCAGGAGTGACCACCGGCCCCTGGTGTGGCTCAGGACGCTGAAGTCACCACAGGGCCGGCTGGCTCGCTGGATTGAGGCACTCGAGGCGTACGATTTTGAAATCGTGTACACGAGGCCAACGCTAATTCCGCATGCGGACGCGTTGTCTCGGTACCCGGTGAGGCCATGCTCGCCGGACTGCTCTCAGTGTGATCGGGTTGAGGTCCGGGACGGGGCGACGCAGGACGCTGACGTCAGAGCCACCTCGGTGCGGCCGTGTCCTGGGTTCGCTCCCCGGGAGTGGATCCAGCATCAAACGCGGATCGAGATATCAGCCCGATAATTACTGCAATCAAATCAGGGCGCAAACCGAGTCTGCGGGAGGCGGCGGCAATGAGTGACGTCACTCACACGCTGTTCCTGCAGTATGACTCGCTTGTCCTGCGGGACGGCCTTCTCTACCGCCGCTTCGACAACGAGGCCGGCGTCGCGGAGAAGGACGTGTACCAGCTTGTAGTGCCCCGCGATAAAGTGCAGCAAATCCTGCGGCTTTATCACGACTCGCCCGGCACGGGCTCGCACTTTGGCCAAGCGAAAACAACTTCGCTGATTCGGAGTCGTTTTTACTGGCCTAATTACAGACTGGACATAGTGGACTACTGCAACGCATGTCAAACTTGCCGGGAGAAGTCTGGCCCGGGTCGCCGGGTCAAGGCACCGCTCCGGGTGTGGCAAGAGGGCCGCGTTTTCGGCCGTTGGCATGCGGACGTTGCAGGGCCACTCCCTAAGTCCCGGGAGGGCTACCGCTACGCACTCGTGGCGGTGGAGGCCCTCACCTCCTTCCCGGAGGTGATCCCCATGCAAAAGCAGGACGCCGAACACATCGCCAAGGCCCTTGTCAAAGGGGTCTGGTCGCGATACGGCGCCAGCCGCGTGGTACGGACGGACCAGGGGCGTCCCTTGGAAAGCAAGCTTTTGGAGGAAGTGTGCAGAATTTTCAAAATTGCGAAAATTCACACGACTCCAGGTCGGCCGCAAGCCAACGGCAAAGCGGAGCGCATGATCAGAATGATAAAGGAGGCGCTCGCAAAATACGTGGCGCCGGGCCAGACAGACTGGCCCGACTTTATCGACTTGATCGTGCTCAGCTACCGTGCTGCTGCGCACTCAGCCTCTAAGTACTGCCCCGCGGAGCTCATGTACGGGCGCCGGCTTGTGCTGCCGTGTGCTAACGTGCCCACCGGAGCGGGACTTTGAGGAGGTGCTTAAGGGGTACCCCGGTGACCTGCGCGAGGTACTTCGCAACCTCCACCACGAGGCGGCTCAGAACCTGAGATCCGCCGCACAGGTGATGAAGGAGCGTTACGACCGCGACGCAAGGATAGTCCCGTACGCGGCGGGGGACGAAGTGTACTTCTTCAACCCCGTGCGTAAGGTCGGGATCAATCCCAAACTCCAGCGGCCGTGGGAATCAGGATGGCGCATCGTCAAAATGATTAATGAGATCACTGCTCGCACCGAGTGCCCAGGCCGTAAGACGCGCATTGTGCATGTCGACCGGCTGGCTAAGCTGGACAAGCCGGCCCGCCGCGGGCGGCGGCGGGGACGTCAGGACCCTCTGGCGGCCCCCTGCCTCTCGGTGCAGGCCGAGTGGGAGGGCGAGGAATCGACAGCCGCAGCGGCTCGTTAAATTCCAAATTCGAACAAATCCGGCCACGCCGGCCTTGGCCTAGCCTTGGCCTAGCTTTGGCCTAGCCTTGGCCTAGCCTTGGCCTGGCCCGCGCCGGCCTTGGCAACAGATAGCTGCAGCGGGCCAGACGCTCTTCTGGGCACCCGCGGCTGTTGCGGCCGCCGGGAAAGCGTGACCTCCCCACCCCGCAACCCGAGGAGATAAGAGGGGGAGGGGTGCCCCCTAGCCCTGCCCGCCCCTGCCCCGCCGCCACCGAGCCGACACGGCCTCGGCGGGCACGAGCGCGGGCAGGACTCCCCGACGCGGGCCGAGGGGGCGAGAGGGCGGCGAGAGGGGGTGAAAGGCCCGAAGGGAGGGGTGTCCTCGGCCGAGTCCCTCTGGGCGCGCCTGCCCACGGCACGGGGCACGGCCATTCCGCTTTCGTTCTCCGAGACAAGCAGACGTGTCCAAACCACAGCAAGCGGGTGCATCAACAGCAGCATGGCCCCTACCGTCCAGGGCATCATTGTGCCAGTGGCGAGCTCCGGCTCTGGAGGCAGGCGCCCACCAAACCCGCCGAACAACAAGAAGCCGTCCAGTCCACCCACGGCGCTGTCCTGCTGGAAGTGCGCCAGGTGCAGCGCCCTAACCCAGCGCCCGCCCAAGGACGGGGAGGCCACGTGCTACACCTGCTTCAAGAGGGCCAAGGCCCAGAAGCGTCCGCACTCAGCCCCGAGGACCCCCAAGTCTGCCCCGGCCACGCCTGCCCCGGCCACGCCTGCCCCGGCCGCGTCGGTGGTGGCAGCGGCAGCAGGGACCAGCGGACCGCTCCTCCTCACGTTCGCCGTCAAGGTGGGGGCGGACGGCACGCCGACCATCGAGGTGCGGGGACCAGCACCCAGTCAGACGCCATCTCCGCCGGCAAAAAGGGGTAAGCGCCACGGCAAAGCTGCTACAGCCAACGCCCCAGCCGCTGGGGCAGCGGCTAAGCAGCCGCCAAAAGTGAACGCCACCCCTGCTACCCCTGTCGCTCTGACCAAACCCAAGGCTCCAGTTGCTGGGACCGCGGGTGCAGTCGCGAGCCCGCCCATCCTAGCCAGGCCACGGCAGCACAGGCTAACGCTCCAGCAGCTGGAGCCAACGCCGGCAAGAAGCCGAAGTGCGGCAGGTGCAACCGTCGCGGGCACCGCCGCGCCGACTGCACCTACGAGCAGCGGCGGTTCGCCTCCTCAGAGAAGGCCACGAGAGACCAGGCCGGGCCTACCGCAGAGGCCGCCATCAAGGCCCCTGTCGTGGTCCCCGTCCAGAACCCCGTCGAGGCCCCCGTCCAGGACCCCGTCCAGGACCCCGTCCAGGACCCCGTCCAGGACCCCGTCCAGAACCCCGTCGAGGCCCCCGTCCACGCCCCCGTCCAGGACCCCGTCCAGGACCCCGTCCAGAACCCCGTCGAGGCCCCTGTCCAGGACCCAGTCGCAGTTGCACCCTCGTCGGGCACAGAGGCCATGGACGTCGAGGTGCCCGACGACTTCCTGGCGGCCTTCGCAATCCAGGAACCCAAAGGCTGGCTGGACAGTGAGGAGGGGGAAGACGAGCTGCTGATGCAGGGTGACTGAGGCTGTAAAAGCATTATTTTCTATTACGGAATAGAAGTTTTGTATGGTTATACCAAATCCTGCTGTGTTGTGTTCCTCTTTTCCCTGTCACCTTGATTCCCGCAGAGATGTGATAACCATTGAGATCAGTTGATCCGTTTTAATTTTAAATGAAATTGGCAGCTGCTGCTGATAATTAAAGTGAAAGGTAAACAACACTTACTCATGGAGAATTCTGGGTTTGACAGACTGCTGTTAAGCCTAGCCACAGCGGGAAACATTGACACTTAAAGGAGAGAGAAAGTTTTTGAAAACACAGTAGTTTCACTGATAGTCTGCTGTTGGCAAACAATCAGGAATGTTCTTACCACTTTGCTGATGATTGGGACCGAACTCTAGTTACTGGAGTTGTAAACCCTGTAGCATGAGATGCTTGTGCTGACACAGGATTAAAACGGTCAAAAGTCATGCTTGGGACAGAAACTAAAATCGTTGATAGCGGCCAGCTCACTGGCGCAAATCAACGCGATTTAGTTTCGCCGGTATGGGACGCCAAACACAAGAACGGGGAAGTTATATCACTTATGGAATGAGCCTGGGTGTGAACATGGGCCGGGGCAATGAAACAGCAAGCTGCAGCTGCTGTGCTAGCTTTTCTAACTAAGCTGCTCTGAGGTTGCGTTGCCTGAAGTACCAGACTCTGGCTTGCCAACAGTATGGCCGAGCTCACTTGGCTAGAACTGGGCGAAATAGCTTGGGTACGGAACAGCAAGCCACTCATGGACATGTAAGTCCCGGTCATGGAGTGCTGCTCACAAAACCCCCCATGACCGAGCAACGGTAGAGGCGAGACAACACCATGACATGGGCTGACCACGGAGCCGAGTCCTTCCCGAGCAAAGCTAAGTATTGGCAACACTCCCCATCAGCGAGGCACGCAGAGGTATCCCATTGCAATGCGGTGGCATACTGCGCAGCTATTTAAATCTACTAGGACCGCAAGCTGCTCGGTCATACACTAGCCTTTGGCCCTGAGTCCCAGAGGTCGTTATTTTATGGCAGGGCCTATCAAAACTTTGAGGTACAAGTTTGGTGCGCCAGTGGAAATTGTGTTCTAGGTTCTTCTTTATCTGAATTCGGCTGCACTCACACTGCACCTCACCTGCTGCTTCGGTCCACTGCTTGACCCCGCCTGAACTTTATGGTGGAGCATAGACAACATAACCTGCAAAGGCTCGCCGTGGCGAATGGACTGGAACTTCATTGCGGGCTATGGTCTTGCGACACCGGCTGTCATGTTCGCTAGGCTCTGCTGCTAGACACTGGCACTGAGCACCACTAGTTGGCTGACACTTGCTAGGGCTGCATAACCTCAGACTCGGTACAGGGTTAACTCTTCTTGACCCGAGTACACGTCTTGACTTCCTGGACAGAGTCATACGCGATAGGGAGGCGCTTCTTAAGAAAGAGGGGAGGTAGTGTTGTGATGTGAGATTCTTGCATCCTGACGTTACCTTAAACTCTAATTACAAGCAGAAGCAGACCGGTCGCGTTGCGCGTCGTCTGCCGGTAGTGCCGATAACGGCTGTACGCCTACAGAGGCACCTCCCCTTGAGGGACGCCCTCTAGCGGCGGCGGAGGGAACTAGCACCCGCCGCGCGCTTCGCGCCACGGGTCTACCCCCACCCCGACGGGTAGCCGCCGTTGGCCGCCCCCCTACCGCTGCCCCCCGCGCCGGGACGAGGACCGAGGACCGAGGACCGAGGACCCAGCTCAGCGCGGCGAGACTCGACACAACTACGCTGGCGTTGCTTCGAGTCGGACGCATCGAGGACATCGGAGTTCGACACCGCTGCGACGCCAATTGCCTCTGGCTGAGCCGCTTGGCTAGAGAGGGACGCTACCAAAGGATATTTGAATAAATACTCCAATTGTTCTAACATCTCCTGCTTCCTCATTACTCCTGAACCAATCACGCCAGATTAAACCAACCGAATACGGGGTTTACAACAATTCTTTTTTGGAAGTTTTGGAAGTGCGGACGGCCAGCCCTGTACTCCCGCGGGCGCAGAGCCCACCGGGGGAATGGGATACGTGTGTGAGTCCGACGACACAGGAAATGATGCCAAGCAGGCGAACCTATCCCAGAGTGCTGCTGCCCGCCGTCCGCGCGCGGTCGGTGCCCCATCGATTGGTGTGGGTATCTCGCTGGGGACAGGCTGGGCCGGGCCGGGCTGCCTGGCTTTGGCAGGGGCGGGTCCAGAGAGGTGGGTGGAGGCCGGGACGTGCAGGTTGCCGCGCAACGCTCCGCCACGCTCCATGGGATAGGACCTCCATGGGACCGGGGCCGCGCTGCTCCGCGCTGGAGGAGACCCATCCAGACACGGTCCGCTGCACCTCATGCAGTGCGCGCTCCAGAAGGTACCATACACGGTGGCATCGCGCCGTGGGCACCCGCCCCGCGGTGGCGCGGCGTAGCGCGGCGTAGCGCGGCGTGGCGCGGCGTGGCGTGGCGTGGCGCGGCGTGGCGCGGCGTGGCGTGGCGTAGCGCGGCGTGGCGCGGCGTGGCGGCGACCACAGGACCTCTCTGCCTTTGGTCCCAGCCGTTGGTACGGCCTGATGACCCAGCAGCACCGCTTTACCCAGCTAAAGGGGTACGCGCGGTACCTGAAACAATTTTTTTCCGGTCAGATTCACCCTCATCCAGAAAATCGTTTCCTTGATTCAATGAAACTCGGGGACAAGGGAATTTTTTACCTTGAATAGACGGAGGCGTGAGGTTAGGTAAATTTTCTAGTGTATGAAGGAAACTTTTTTCAAATCAGAAACTATTTCATTGTTCTCCCACGTATGAGCTTCAGATGAAGCTCAAACTCTGGAAATGTCAGGTCAGTAGGAGGCAGGGTAGCTTGGCACGTAACAGATCAGAGCACAGGTAACAGGTTAGGTTAACAGGTAGCAGGTAACGTGAGCAAGGTAATAGGTTAGGAGGCACTTTTTGAAGTGACTTATTTATTTGCTTATTTGTTTCGTGACATAACACACTGTGGGTCTTTAGAGGGAAATAGCATACGTTTTATCACAAAAGTTGCAAAAAGATATTCCTAGATCACTCTGCAATTTGCCCTAATTTGTTTTACGCCCCCCCCCCCCCCACCCCCGTTTCAAACACACGTCCCGATATCCAATTTTTGCCGCAGAAAATTTCAAGCCAATGCCATTACAATCGAGCAATTAACACGTCTATGTGACCGGTCCATTACGCGATATCCCGCCCCTCTGTCGGCTGTAAGCAAGAGCCCGTATACAAACCATGCGGCCGCCGAGCTCACTGGCTACGTTACGTCGCTGCCGCCCTCACACACACACACACACACACACACACACACACACACACACACACACACACACACACAGAACAAGGTGCAAATGAATCCCCTTGCTGCTCCCCGACCACTCTAGCTCTGCAGCCCGTCTAAATTGGACACTGATTAATTTTTATTTTTATTCGCCGCGCGGCTTCGCCATTATGGGTCCACGCGTGATGCACAACAAGGTGCGGCGCAGGTCTCTCACGTCAAACACGGCAACAAACTACTCACCCTTCCCTTCCCCTGCGGCGGCCGCTCTAGCCGTGGGACCTCGTGGGACCCGCTGATGCCATCTCCTGCTGCCCTTCCCTGACCGCCGCAGGGGCCCGGCCCGGCCCCCCCCCCCTCAGCTAGGCGTGCGGCCGGCCGCCGAACAAATTCTGAATCGGAAAGCAGCAGCCGGCGAGGTGAACCTGTTTTTCGCACACGGGAAGTGTAACCGGCGAGCGTCGGCCGCGCCTCGACCCCCTCGCCACAATTAACCGACGTCGTATTAATGCGCACTTGACAAGGGAGGCGCATCAAACCGCGCG
This sequence comes from Odontothrips loti, assembly GCA_038380765.1. NCBI lineage: Eukaryota > Metazoa > Arthropoda > Insecta > Thysanoptera > Thripidae > Odontothrips > Odontothrips loti. The sequence continues at coordinate 15,210,921 of CM076255.1, read as the reverse complement.
GCGCTCCCGCGCTGCATAAAGGGGGCCGTGCGGCAGCCAACGTGACTCGCACTCTCATCCCGTCTTGGGGTTCAAATTAATCCTGCATATAACGCGAATATTACGCCTGTCGTTTTGGAAAAATTACTGTCAAACCGGACCGTTTTGTCATCAGATATGAGCGCATCATGATATAATCTGAACGTTTTGGAACTAAAAATAGAAACGCAAAATGGTCGAATTTAAACGAATTGTGATTCAAGTTCTGATAATTCACAGGATCATAATCCATTGTGACTCACATTCTTCGTTTCAAGGAAAGTCGGAGTGCGTGGGTGAGGTACTATGATTTACGTTGGTCTGGAATGGTGTAGGTTAGTGCGTGCTAGAACCGTCAATGGGAATCGAACCCACGAACACCTGAAGTCACAACTGTCGGAGACTCAAGCACGCGCCAGCGACAGTTTGCTCCAGCACCATGGAAAACCCTCCCCAATTAATTACACAGCAGCATAGGGTGGGGGGGGGGGGGGGGGGGGGGGGGGGGTCATCATGCGTCCAAGTCCAAAACACTAGTTTCGGAAGAACAAAACCTAGAGCTAGTCTAGGCGTGAGGGCGCCTGGTAGGTAGGCAGCTGCCCCACCATAACATACACGCGTGTCGTGCAGGCTGGTGCTGGCCTACCCTGGCATTCGCAGGCGCTCGGCGTCGCCGCTCGCAGATCGCAGATTTCACTAAAGGAAAATTTGGACACGTGTAAATTATGGACGACGCGCGTCGCGTCTGCTAGCACGCGGTATTTCCAACTGCTAAACGCAATTTCAACTGCTAAACGGTAAGTACCCCGTTTTCGAAACCTCGACGCATTGGATGTCCGAGCGTGGGTTAACACCCAGACTTGTGGCGTAGCGTAGTTTATGGACGGCCCCTGGTTCGAGCGAACGCACTTACGAGGTTACCCGCAGGTGGCGGTGGCTGCCGGCTGGGGTAAACGGACGCTACTTGCCGCACCCGGCCGGCTGTCGGCACCGAGAAAGATGGTAACGCGATAACATTTAATAAAGCCTTGCATTTCTCACATCAAGAAAGAAATCAATAGTCATACAGTTCTTTATTCCGGCAGCGACGGCGTTCGCTGCCCCCCCCCCCCCCTCCCCGGTCCTCCTCCGTCTGCTGCCTTCTCTGTCTCTCCCCCGTCCCTCTCGCCCTCTCTCTACCTCTCTCGCTCTCTCCCCCAGAACACGGTGGCGGTGGGCAGAAGCGGCCTTCTAAGACGAGGCGGGCAAGCGCACGGCTAGCAGGCGGGAGACACCAATTTTCTCATATCACATATCAAAAGTGAAGCGATCGCGAAAGGCGGTGAAAATATATCACGCCATTAACGTCATTTTATTCGATAGCGGCAATAACTTGTTGGCGCCCGCCCGCTGCGCTGCTCGCTCCGGGCGGGGGGAGGGGTAAGGTGAAGGGGGGAGGGGGACGATGGATAGAATGTAGGGACCTCCGAAGGATTTGAGTTCCGCATTGGGAGCATGAGGTAGGGAGAGGAAAGAGGGGGGGGGGGGCAGGAGGCGGGAGGGAGGGAGAGTGAGTGAGGAGCAGGGCCAGCAGGCTGGAGCAGAAAGGGCTGCCCAGGACAGGGCCCAACTCCAACTTCGCTGACATGAGTCGCTCCGTCTTCCCTCCGAATCCCGCTGCCCCCGGTCTTATCCCATACGAGAACGGATCGTAAGGAGAGGTCGGCTCTGGTCCGATGTGGAGAGTAAGCGGCCTGCACTCCCCCCAAATAAAAAAAAAAGGTTAGTACGCTTGCATCAAAGCCAGGCGATGTTGGCCGCTGGTCGCTTATCCGCTTACTGATTCAAGCACCCTGGTAAATACGGATGCATGTCTCGTACGCGAATACTGATAATTGAAGCAGTCGTAAAAAAAGAAATAAAACAAAAAAAATATATAAAATAAAATATGGAAATGAAATCGGCAAAAACCAATGTGTCTAGAAGTATTTTTTGATCGAAAAGATCGACTTGTGTGTGGGCACATGAACTAAAAAGTTTTGACCTCTTCATTTTTGCTGTAAATTTGATTTTTCTTTGCCTCAAAAGAAACTGCAAGTTCGACAGGATAACTGGCAAAATTCTATGGCTGCCAAATGTTGGCAAGCAAATTTGGGCAGACTACCATTCTGGGACCGAAATTTTGGCGTGCCTTTCCTGCTTTCCAATTTGTGGCAGGCTGTTCCTACTTCCCATATATAATTTACCACCATACAGCTTGCAAAAAAGCAATAGGCGCTTGCCGAAATTTGCCGCTCATCATGGTGGCAGATTATTGTAAAGGGCCGGCCCTGAAGTGGTGTATAAATTGCACGCCGCAATACTGGCGCGTTTACAACTAGCCACATAAAATAGTAGAGTAATATTGAAGAAGAATCAAGCACACTTTTTTTTTTTTGAGTGTATGGCGCTGCGTAGTGGGCCTCGAGAGGGTCCGTCCGATACGATCATCGGTGCCGCAAGTACGGAGGCGGCGCGCGCCGCTCTGACCCCGCCGGGTCGCCTAATGGTGCGCCCCGTGCCCCACCGGGGGCTCTACTCCACCGAGGGGGTCCACCGGGGGCACACGACAATTATGACCCCCGCTGCCCTCGCCCCCCACGGGGCCCACGGGGCACCACGTCGGCACCCCGCCGCGGGGCGTCGGCAGCAGCGCCAGGCACTCCAACACCAATTGGCCACATCTTCACCGCCGCACGCCGCGCCGGCCTCTCGCCTTGTAGGTAGAGGGCAAAGCGGGACGGGAGAGGGGAGGATGGCAGAGGGAGAGCAGAAGGGGGAAGAAAAGGAGGGGGCGCGGGGGATAGAGGGGAGGGAGCACTGCAGCTGCAGGTGCGGTGCGGACAGCGACGAGTTATTGCTGCTGCAAGCGCCATTCCCTTATAAATCCCTGGAGGGGGGGGGGGGGAAGGTCGGCGATGACGACTCTATCTCCCTGCAGGAGAAGATGTAATAAATGCACTCTTCGATCCCTCGGAAACGGAGCGCGGCGCCACTGGAAATATCTAGCGGGGAGTGCGTATTTCGCTGTCCAAAGTCAGCATATGATCTGAAGTACAGAGAGACAATAAATTAGCCTGCGATAGTGGGATCGTTGTTGTAGGTTTTAGTTTTAGAAGTGAATGCATTTGTCCACTGGCCATTGCTCCGGGCTAGAACCTCACTACCCTGAAGTGTAAAACTGTGAAACTACATTCCATCAACAATTTTCTGGGCTGTGTTCGGGTTCCAATCCGGAGGCTGGCGTTTCATAATTAAATTCCCGACCCATCGCCTTGCTATGACGCATACATGAACGCCATAATGTCTAAAGACCAGGTCTTTACCGGTACTCATCATTTTCCAAGGGGGGGGGGGGGGAATCCTCCCTGGGACTCGTCCACAGCTCAGCTGACTTCTCATTGTGTAGCTTTGTACTATATTTAACGAAAACAAATCTTATCGCTATGATAATGAGGATATTTCTATTAAACAAAACCTAACCTGTGATTTCGTTTAAAAAACAAAAACGAAAAGAAACTGGAAGGTAGGCAAATCCGGGCCCCCTAGCCGCTTTCCCCGCCAGGCCGTTTGGGAGCTAGTCCACCCATGGGATCGCCTGGTTTACGTAGATGAGAAGTTTGCTCAGGACTCGGCGGTTTGTAATAATCTACTTCCTAAGTTTGTATTAGAAACGAAATTGTATGTAACGAAGCCCCAATATCCATCCTCTGGAAATTGTGCGTAACACAACTAATACAAATTGTTGAAGTTTCTATTTACAAACAATTTAAATTGCATAAGCGTTACAAACTTGAGATGTATGTAAAATGATGAGAGCGTGGGAGAGATTTAGACGGTCGGCCGATCGTTGGGGTAGACGCATCCGTCCTTGAACACAGCCCTGGCGATTAGGGGCTGCGAGGCGGCGGCCGGCGTAACCTTTCGCGCGAGGCATAAACGAGGCGTCATTGAAACGCGAAGATGACAGAAAGCAGAGGGGGGTGTCGGACCCTGTTTCCGAATGCAAAATAGGTGAAAACGCTCCGCAGAGGTGAGGTAAAATCGCGGTCCACGCGGTGCAGAAGAAAAGAGAAGGGTGGCCCGGTATAATATGCCACCGCAAAAGCTGGACGCGAGCGTGGCCTGGAATTTTTATCCGCTCAGCATGGAAATGTACTCAACGGGTTGTTCTGTGATGTTCCCATGAATAATATATCTATATAAACGGTGTAACAAGATCGGTGGGGTGTATTTAATGCGTTCGAGTCCCCCTTTAAACGAAAACATGAAGACATGAACGCCGTCCAAAGAGCGAAACCTAGTAGAGCAAAACTACCCCATATCCCCTCCTATGCACGCGCTGTCCTCGAGTACACCCCTAACCCGCTGTCACCGAGAGTAGTCATATTCATCGCCCAGTTTCTGGCGATAAAGGACTTGAAGGGGCTGTTTCCAAACTTGCCATTTCATTACATCTGAGACCTGATTTGCCGCCCGGATTTTAAAAATAGGGCACAAGACGTTTTCTTATGGGAAATGCAATAGGATGCGGAGTTGAGGGGGCTACGGCATATCCTACCACTCTTCGTATCCTCATTTTCATTCGCAATAGAAATGCGATCCCATTTTTTAAATTCTGGTTACGACCGGATCGGACTCATCTATCCAATATTAAGTGGAACATTAGTTTGCGAAAACAGCCTCTTCAAGTCTTTCATCGCCCTGAACTGGGCGAACATCAAACTATTTCACTCCCAGTGGCTGGCTACAAGTGCACGGCCACCTCTATGCACAACGCTGTCCAGTGCACGCCTCTCTCCACGGATGCACCTCGCTGAGTCTCGCGCTTGTGCTAAGTCGCTGTATAAGTTATGCAGCCTCCTGCCCTGCTGGCTTATCGGAGTGGGTGGGAGGGTCGCGCGGGAAATGTACGCTGCTGTGCAAGGAGAGCAAAATGTCATGTCCGCGCAGGTAAAAGTAAATATGCGGTGGGAACAAAGAAATCCGTGCTGAAGCTGGCATTTGAACCCATGACCGTAATATGCATTTTTCCGACCAACCATAGTGAGCTTTATGCACAGTGTCAACGAGTCTCGGGTGTCCCAGGACGATTTGGGTCCAGGATCGTAGAGTCCAAGGGTCCGTCCTGGGAGTTGCTCCGGGAAACCAAGGACACCAGAGTTACCGGCTTTCAAGAACTACGTAGTTCTTGGATTCAAATAAAACACAGCACTCCTACAAATATCCGTGTCGTTTCCGACGATCCTACTCTGTGTCTACAATAAAAGAATTATGGTACTGGTTGAAAAAATTTGCAGTCAAAGGCGGGGAGCGTTTTCTTTGTCCATTCATCCATTTACCAATCTTTCTTCCACCCACAGCTTTACTCTCTTCCCTTTCAGAATCCCCCCCCCCCCCATTCCCCCTCGCCCACCTCTCCTTCCATCTTCTCTCTCTCTCTCTCCCCCCTCCCTCCCTCTTTGCGTGGGGACCCCAAAAGGGATACTTACGTCCGTCTCGGAGGTAATTACCATGTCAATCGATTCGGTGCGACATGACCAATGCCCGTGAAACTCATGCCACCACATCCGGCACGGCGGGGTCCGTGCCATGCCGTTGATGTCTGTGTTTCTGATAACTTTCTTCTGACATACAGTTGTTATTTCTACTTAAGTTGGACGATGTGCTGTCCTCAAATTCGACTTCCGGGGGCTCAAAACTGCGTCCGAGCCGATTTTGAGGTCAAAATTGACCTATCTCTCAATGCGTCTGGAATATGTTTAGATATAGCCCAAAACCAAAAGTATTTAAAACAGCCTACTAAAATCACTCCAAGATGCCTCAAACCAAATTTTAACTCGATATCGTCAAAAGTATGGAAGATATGGCCATCGAAATTCGAGACTGAAAATTTATCAGAAGTTTCAGATGGTCTGATACATTTTTCCTGATTATTTTACGGGTCATCAGAAACTGCGAGTGGTCTGATAACTTTTATTCTGATAACAATGAAAACCATCAGGAAAATTTCGAAATTCTGATAACTTTTCTCTGATAACTCAATTTTATCAGAAAAACACCCAAACTATCAGAAAAAGAGAAAGTTATCAGAAAAGTTTGTTCCCATAAAGAGGTGTGACGTTGTTTGTGAATGCCCCCACAAGGCGTTGATGGGCTGTTCGCTCCTCATCGCGTGGAGGCGAGACGCCCCCTGCGGCCACCTCCGCACCGCCACAGGTCCGGGGGGCCAAAGGTGAACCCGACAGGTAAAGGAGCGGCCTGTGCGCTGAGAGGGCACGGCGTGGCGTGGCGTGGCGTGGCGTGGCGCTGTCTGGTACGTACGGCTGCGCCCACCAGCTTCCGTTTCGGGGCCCACCGTCGTCCGCCGACAGTACAAAGGTGTGGCCCCCTCCGGCCTATGTGCGTTTGAGCGCAATTATCAGGCAGGTTGATTTATTTTAAATTAAAAGGAGGCTCCGGCCACCTGTCCCGCGGCGGGGACGACTGACGTGGCGAGCGTGCGCCCGACAAAAGAGCCGAAGCCGTTCTCAACCGTGGCTGTTCGGAAATGACATGAAGATACACCGAAAAGTACAACACAATAGAAATAAATTATTTGTAGATATTCGTTGAAAATCACGGGTACTGAAGATACATGACCAGGGTGCATCCTCGACAGTCTGTTCATGACCCCCTGAACTTTTGTCTCGAATTATTTAAAGTCTATTTCCGCGGTGCTTTCACTAAGGATTATTTTCCACGACGACAACAACGGAGAATGAATTCGGCCGACGGCGCAATATAAAGCCCGAGGGTCCTCTTGGTGGACACCCATCCCCCGACACAAAATGTGGGGCAGATTTCTATCTAGAGTAAATCTCCGGGCGTCCTGCTTGTGAGTGACTGAGTGGCAGAGCATAAATTATTTCTTTCTCTCGCCTCTTTCCCCCTTTTTCCACTCTTTCGTCCGGCGCGTAAATTTGAAAAGTGGACGTGGAAAGGAAACAGCGTGCGCGGCGCGGGGGCTCGCGGCGGCGCGTCCCACCAATCCGCGTCGAGATATCGATTCGAGAAGTCGACCACTACTTTTCTTCATCGCGAGACGGCGCGTCGCTGATTTCTCTCGGCGACAACGGCTGACACCGAAGGCGTGGCGCGGCGCGGCGGGGGGCCTCCGGGCCGGGCCGAGGGGCCGAGGGCCGGCCGCGGCGTGGGCAGGTACGACATGCGACCGCATTAGGTGGCTTCGGGCGTGTGGGAGCATCCTATAGGACTACCGACCTACCGCGTTCTTTTAAGGGCCACACACACGCACAGGCACACACACATGCGCGCAGAGAAAGAAAGATACAGAGAGAGAGAGAGAGAGAGAGAGAGAGAGAGAGAGAGAGAGAGAGAGAGAGAGAGAGAGAGAGAGAGAGAGAGAGAGAGAGAGAGAGAGAGAGAGAGAGTTACGCAAGACTCTTGCAGCTCAGCAGAGAGTGGCAGAGAGCCCCTGTCCTCTGATCTGGCATGCAAGAAGATAAGTAGTCAAATGAGATCATGCGCCCTTTTAGCGAAATAAAATAATATCCGCACTTTCAGTTGTTGTCTGTTTTTATTTGGCGTTCTCATTGTTTTCCGCGCGACGACTGGCCGTCTGGCACACAAAAAAGGATCACGTGAGATTACATTTCGGTGACATGATGCCCCCAGCGGCGGCTTGGTCGGCCCGACGACGCCACGTCTTGGAAAATAATGCCGAGACTGTTTTATTCCTTCTCCAAGGAGAGACAGAGGGACACACAGAGAGAGAAAGGGAGAGAGAGACAAGGGGGTGGAAAGTGAGGGGGGAGTCGAACGTGCACTTTGCCCCCCCCCCCCCCCCCCCCCCGGTGCGCTGGGGAGGGGGAGCGTCCATCCCCTGACTCAGCGCTCTCCGCCTAGGGGCTGTTTTCCAATTTACCCCCGCGTCAACCGCCCCCCTCTCCCCTACCCTCTCCCCTGGCTACCGCCGCGGGCTGTCCGGTCGACGCGTCGTCCTTCCTCCACAACCCTTCCCTTTCCTTCCCCTACGAATGTGGGACAAAACGGGATGACGGAGTATCGCCGGCAGAAAAACAGAAGAAAATGTTATTAGTCAGGGGACAAGGCGCTTGCTGCGTACCGCTGTGCGTAGGCTCGGTCGAGTGGAAACACTTTACAGATTTCTCCCCCCCCCCCCCCCCCCCCCCCAGAAGCGCTTTTTTCTGTCATTCATTTCCCGCGTGTCGCATCAATTGCTCCGCTGTTATGGTGACGTGCGGACACCACGGCGCGTGACGGTGAGCGCCATCCGGCCGATTAAAAAGAAGCGGGCCTGCCGCCCTACGAAAATGGGTATTACGGATCATTTAAACTGGAATAAGCGGAAGAAAAGAGTGATGTGCAGTTGTTTAGCACACTGTTGGTCAAAAAGGTATTGCGGATCACACGGAGGCATGTGGTATGAGTCTTAGCAATCCTTAGCAAACAAGGTGCGGGCCATATATGGCCGCCCGGCGACGTTCAAAGCGGTGCCACTCGAAATCCAAAGCGACGACCCCCAAATTTTGAACGCTTATCTGAAATCTAATGAAATGGCGCATCTGTTAGTGTCAAAAAATCAGTACTTTTGACTTGGAAATATTCGAGTTATTTGCTGTTTCTGATTCTGAACATCGGCGTTCAATGAGTTTCTTGGCTCTGGAGGTCGCAATTTGTACAGGAATGGGATGCAACTGGTACCGATATCTCTCCTGTGTATTCTTAACAGCCTGCCGCTTCAACCGCGACGGTATCTCAACTAGCTCTCGATATATAACGAGTTTTCTGAATGAAAGAGCACGGTCTAAAGTATAATTCCCGCAAAAAAAAACTAAAAAATCCACTTAGCCAGTGGCTTGAAAAGGCAGCAGCAAATACAAGATATTTAACCAAATTTTACAAAAAAAAATTACAAAAAACAACAACAAATTTTACAATTTCTTTTACAAAAAACCTAATCTTTTTATGTTAACCTTAGAAACCTAACCTAATCTTTTCATCTGAACCTTAGCAACCTAACTTAGCCTTTTTATCTTAACCTCAGCAACCTAACCTAACGCTTGTAAAAAGCCACTCAAATGACTGTCTTAAAAAAATCCCCAGAAAAATCTCAGGAAAATTCAGAGTTTTGACTTTATCCTCATATTGGGCTTAAGAAAGAAACATTCCTCCATAAGCCCTGCATGGGCATAGAAGATGGCTCTGCCTGCGGCCAAAAGCCAAATCCACAGGCGGCACCCTCCCGCCCACACAGAGCGGGTCAAATGGGTTGCCTAAGCGCACGGCGGTGGGACCAAACCCATGCATCCGCACTGCACTGTACCCGCTGTTGACTGATAAAGACATGGCCCCGCGCAGGGGTCCGCCCCCCCCCCTCCCCCGCTACGTCGCTAGCCCTGCGCCCCGCGCCTCCACACACTCACAGCGAGTCCTCTTCCCCGCCCCCTCCCCGCCTATGCCTGGCATCGCTCTTTCTCTCTCCCGTCCACTCCTTCTCTCTCGGCAGAGCCTCAAAGAACATTTTTTTCAAAATCAATTCAGAGATTACTCCGGCAATATCATTTATCAGACGCAATTTTGTTTTGTTGTTTTTGTTATTTAGTTTTTAAATTGGTTTATTAAATTGCAATAGCCAAGGAAAAGGACGCAATGGATGTAGACATTTCAACTCTTGCCCGTGGAAATATACGCCGCAGTGTGTTTTCTAAACGTAACGGATAAAATTCACAGCCCGCAGGGTGCAAATATTGAACCGGCAAGGGTCGAATTTCATTTGCTGAAGGGTGCGTCCGTGCGAGCCGCGGTGTGCCATTGGGCGCTGTAAGGGTTGAGATTCACGCCCCGAAGGGTGCATTTCTTAAATCCGCAACGGGGGAAATTCGCACCTCTCCGGGGTAGGTTTTATCTCCCCAGAAGGTTACTACCCATACCTTTAGGGTTCGGTAATAAAGAGTCACACCCTATAGGGATACAGGTAGGGTACGTTTTTGGTATCACCCCTAGGGGTGAAAATTCTCACCCTCACGGTTTACAGTGTAGATATATATGATGGTGCAAGCCCCAAAAACCTCCTGAGGGGGAGAAAAGATTTTGTCTTTGTGACAATTTGTGGACGCACTGCCCGGATGATCCTGAAGGAGACTCTAGTAGCATGAACTAACGGGGCTGCAGACGGGCTGCCTTCGGATAGCAGACGGGAATTGGGGAGAGGGGCCTATTTCCTTCACGATCAACATACGAGACAAAAGGAGATCGGGCGAATGGCTTCGAAATGGCGGTCAGATTCGCGAGATGGCAAGACGCGAGTATCGTCGGGGCAGGAGGGGGGGGGGGGGGGGGGCTGTGGGATTTTTTCGTGAGGCCGGAGCTCTTCCAACATTATTTGTTGTGTTTCACTTTTCTCTCGGGACGCAAAGGACGAAGCGAGACGCGGAATGAGGGAGAAGCAAGGATTGGAAGGATGGATCAAAACAGCACGAAGAACGGGATAGGTTTCTGTTTTCTTCTTTGTTTTCGTTATTTGGAAGAAATCGGAAAACGGCTATAGATCACGGCCGTTTTATTTCATCTCTGGGCGGAACAAGTAGAAGCCAACCGTGGAGGCAAGGATTAAGGATATCCCCTGCAAAAACACAAACAAAATTCACAAGAATGCAGTTGACAAAATCGCTACGCAAACACGCCATAATATGTATGTTTTGATGACATGACTGCCGCATGCGACCCCTTTTTTCGCAGTAACGTGAACTGTTTACTACATTCTCGTGCCTCCCCCTCCCTTGGCTATAGGGTCCTCCCCTTGCTATAGATGAAATGCAAGTTAATTAATACAATCCGCTGTCAAACGCACATTCTGGTGAAGCTGGCGGAAGCGCGCAGTGCATTACTGAGGGGCGGGAGAGACCGCGCCATCCGGGTAATTTCGGATTACAGCCGTAACTTGAGGTGCCGGTGGCATTTAGTTTCAAACGACGGTACTTGAACTACATTATGCTGAAATCAAAAACTCGTTACTTTTGATCGCCCTAAAGAAACGCATTATTTTGTGGATCCAGACAGCCATTTTTGAAACTTCCAAGACGTGGATCCATACTTTTAAAACAAGAGCTACAGGTACGCTGTCTTGATCCCGAATGTTTTGAAATATCTGCTAGTATCCGTTCTAGATGCGACATTGCGACGCTAGTTGACGCTACGCCGGCAACGCGAGTTTAAACAAGGGGACGCGCAGCGCTATCGATGCGTCACCGCCACGGGAATAAATCACGTATATAGTTTCCCCCGCAAAGGCAGACTTAAAGCAAGGTTAAGTGCCCGCAACTTCCTTTTGATGAGATTTATCGCCGGATCTTTGGCCATTCCCATGCTGGACGGCTGGCTGCTACCTGCCGCCATTGCCGCTGCCGCCGCCGCCCGGGCCTGGCAGAGTAGTTCGTCTTGGTACCCGCGGTGAGGCCGGCGGGGCCGGGGCCCTCGGCGAGGACGCACTGCCCTGCTGCTGGCGATTAAACGCAACACCGCCTCTCGCGGATCAGTGCCCTGGCCGGGTTCCCAAGGGCAGGATGGGAAAGCCTTGAGAGCACTACAGAGGAGTGTACATGGCCCGAAATGGAAACCTTCCTTTCTTCCAGGAATACTCGAAGCCGTACCTACTCAAGGGTAGTTCGGTTCTGATACTGCAACGTCACACTTTTGGGGGTAAGGACTGGAGGTAGGGGGTAGTTAGTGAAATGTGACTGCCCCACGACAGTAGAGACGAGTAGAGACGTTGGGGTTAAAATGAAGGTCACAAATGAATGGTCAGATTGAAGGGGGCTGCTGCCGTACGCTACGAGCTCTCACCCCCCCCCCCCCCCCCTTTCCAAATCTCTCTATCTCACTCTTTTTAACCCGCGGCAGCGACTCACTGTCTCTTTTCCGTCCTTGCTGGCTGGTATGTAGGGGCGAGCACGCAAGTGTTTGTGTGTGTGTGTGTGTGTGTGTGTGTGTGTGTGTGTAAGAGAGGGTATAGAGACCGCAGACCACGTTATGTAGAGCATCATAGCGGGGCACGGTGGTGGGGCATGGCGCTATAGGCGGCCGCCCAAAAAGAACCGGCCGACTGTCGAAACAAAAGGCTGCTGCTGCAGCGACCAACCAGATAGCTGATATAGATGATCAGTGACGCGGATGCTGACGCCTGCCACCCCTGCCACCACCCCTGTACTATCCACACCCACGTGTTTGTATGTAAATACACACAGACACAAATATATTTGTGTACATGAACACATGAAATTGGCCTCCATTCGCAGAGTGCGCAGTCACCACTTTGACACACCGCCCTCCCACTATACACACGCAGACGTCTTAGCCCATTATTGCTCTTCTGTCATCTTACATTGTGTTCAGGTCTTGTTAAGTCAAGTGTTCATCGCCCATGAATGAGTTTGAGGAGTGTGAGTGAGCTGTCTGAATACCGCAAATTGGTCCAAAGAATATTGTGGCAGTTGTTGACCCTCGCTGCTAAACCCCGCACCATTCACGCTAGGATAATTTTGTATGATCCGAAACGACGGTGTGCGGGGTGCGGGGGGTGCTTAGGAAGGAACTTACAGACCGTCCTCCCGTCAGGGCACACTTCCACACCTGGCTGTACACTTACCGACTGGCGCGGGGCACTCGGCAGTCGGTCGTATCTGATGTTCCTGACTTGGCAGGGTTGCATTTTTCGTCATGTGGGGGTGTCGACGAAGGTCTGTCTAAAAGTCCGCTACCCGTCGCTCTCGCTCGCTCTTTTGCATGGCAGGCACATAGGTACACGGGCTCAACTTTTCCATGAGTAGCAACCTCAACCTGCCAGGAGGAACACAGGGCCAAAGCAACGGCCAAAAGCACGCTCTCTATAAGAAAACTTCGCTCATCGCCAACTTTCCATTCCTCAACCGAACACGAAATTAAAAAGTCAGAAGGGCAGCGGCGGAGAGGTGGGGCCATCCACTGCAACAGCACACACTTAGCCAAGCACACACAGACACACACAACATATACACCAGTCGATTGAAAAGTCCACTTTGATCATGGTCAACAGGATTAGGGTGCAGTGGATCAGTAGGGATTTACGGGAGAGTACAAAGTTCACATTGCACATGGTTGAGTCAAAAGTCGTGTCTACATGGAGCGATTTTAAGATTCTGCCTTAGGTGCTTGAAAACATTTTAACTAACATTTGCACTAAATGTCTGCAGCTACTTGAGTTTTAACGTATTCGTGCGGTGAGTCAGGGCAGTTAGCCTGAAATTTGTTCCGGACAAGCGGAACAACTTACACCAAAGTCGCGTGAGAGACGTTCAGCAAAAATTGCCCATCATTGTCGAGAGCTGCCCTCCAAGTCCGCAGACAGACGTTGGCGCCATCCCCAGACCTTCGGGTCGATCGTCTGGCTGCGAGCGAAACGTCACGCTGATTGATCCACCGTGAGTCACTTCCAGGAATCGACAATTAGCGAAAAAATTAAGGACTCGGGGGCCTCTTGGTGCTGCCGCGATGGGAAGGAGAGGCAGGAAAGGCTTCGTACTAAATGATGCCGTCTCTCCCTCACTCCCACCACCGGCGCCATTTAGGGACACAGCGGAGGGGCCTGGCCTCTCGTCGGGAGCCTGGCGCTCTTTCGTTCATTTGTTTCATCCAGCGGCGTAAGCCGGGACAGAGGGGCTCGCCGCAGAAGGAAGCCGCGGCCCACGGCACGGCTACGGCTGCACCTGCGGCGCTGTCCTCTGGAGATCTCATCAGAAAGGATCTAAGACCATGCATGATGTATACAAAAGTTTAAATAGTCCCCCGCGGTGTGCGCCTCTTACCCTCTTGCTTCATATATCAGGACGGTCTTGGTCATCAGACCACCGCACCTTACAAAATCATTTACGCGGACCTTTGAACGCTGCCGTTTTCTATCTTAATGCGTCGTTCACACTAAATTTTAAAAGAGCAATTTTCAAAAAAAAGCTGGAGTTAAGTTACTAAATTTTAGTGGGTTCTAGAGTTTATTGGCCGGAGCACGTGAGAGCGCTTACAATGAATTTGCCGAGAAACAATTTAAACCGACTTTTCCTCGAACGAAATATCAGTCTACAAAGTTTCAAATGCCGACTCCCCTTGCCGGCAATTAGGCAAAGTACTGTAAAGTACTCGCTGCGGAGGAGCGACTCCTGAGCTCAGGGGTCTGCCCAGGTGGTGTGCGCTAAAGATCTTTGCTCTCCGCTTCACACTCTGCTTCCCCCCGTTCCCCCCTCCCCCGCATCCGCACTCCCCTCCCCCCTCCTCCGTCGCGTCACGTGACCATTGTTACGGCCCCCGCAGATAGGTGCGGTTCCCACACTCCCCCCACCACTTCGGTTCCCACCGGCGCGGGGCGGCGCGGGGCGGCGCGGGGCGGCACAGGGCCTGTGATGACCATCGCGGTTCCTCCAAGTAGATGTTATTCTTGCTTCGCCGCTCATTACGTTTTTATCTTTTCCCTCCTTTCTATCTTCCCCCCTCCTCCACCGCCGCCACCACCACCACAGCGGCAGCAACAGCGGCGGTGACTGCAGCAGTGCGCGCGCGCGCGCGTGTGTGTGTGTGTGTGTGTGTGTGTGTGTGTGTGAGTGCGCGGAGGTGGTAGCGGCAGCGATGCGGTTGGCCTCTCGGGCTGCTTCGCGGTTCAGGGAGCAAACGTCTGAAAGGAAACAGGGCAAAGGAAGGAGGAGAGGGGGGGGGAGAAAGGAAGCAAGGGATGGGAGGAGAGGGGAGAGACGTGAGAAGGGCGGAGGAAAAGAGAGAGAGAGAGAGAGAGAGAGAGAGAGAGAGAGAGAGAGAGAGAGAGAGAGAGAGAGAGAGAGAGAGAGAGAGGAGGCCGACGGAGGTGGCGCTCCGGCCATGTGGGGGCAGGCAGGATGTACCCGGAGGCGGTGGTGCCGGTGGTGCCCGTGCACAGGTGACTCACGACGCCGGACGGGCCGACGGCGGGCGTATCTCTCTGTCTCCGTCCCTCTGTCGGCGGGGTTGCCTACGCGGCAGGGGCCGCACCTGTCCGCGAGCGCACAGGGGGCGGGGCGGGGAGGAGCGCACAGGGGGCGGGGCGGGGAGGAGCGCACAGGGGGCGGGGCGGGGAGGAGCGTTGCGTCCGGTGCTAAGCGATGGCTTGATGCTCCACTGCTCCTCGAAATGTGCGCGCATGGAAAGGAGGAGCCAAGTGGGTCCGGGATAGGACCGGTGGTCACCCGGTGCTTCTTTTCTTTCTTACCCCTCTACAACTTCTTTTCCTTGTTCCTGTCCACGTCCCCCCTATTTGCCCCCAGCTAACTCGCACTGCGCCCGTGTAGCGCGAGGATAGTCGCTGTTTTTACACTTCCGTCGTTTTTCTGCCTCCTTACGCCCCTGCTCACCTGCACTCTCAAAAAACGGTGCAGCGTGTGTGAAGTATCTGGAATCCAGCTATTAGCGCAATCGGTTGAATTCTGTATTGGTTGATCTCGACTTCATTTTTAGTCAATTTTGTCACTCCTGTCCTCTCTTCTCTCTGCTCCTTGGAGTTCAGGGGGATTTTACTATCCCTACCTTCAAGATATAGTTGAATTCCTTGTAATCCACGCGCTCATAAAGTGCGAGCGTACTGAGCTCATGTCAGCCTTCCAGACAAAACTCTTTCCGTGTTTTCTTCCTCGCCACCATTTTTTATTGCACCACTTTCCTATTTCACTGCACCACTCTGGTGCGGTCACGCGTGGTCTCCGAGCCCGGCGCAGCCAGGTGTGGTGTGACGCCTAGGACCCCCGCAGCACGAGTAGCGCGCCTCATCAGATTGAGTAATTAGAGCCTCTCTGCCCCGCGGGCCTATTTTGCTGGCTGCGTCGCGTCTTCATTTCGCGCTCGGCCATCCCGCCCTGAAAATTAAATGAGCGTTTTTCGCCCTGAGGGGAAAGAAAGAACCACGTCGCATGTATGTAACATAGTTGTTATCACCAGACGATATCAAGAATTTGCTTATCTTTGACATATGCGTTGCTGACAAATTTATGCAAAATATTACCATAAAGTAATTAATTTCTAGCTCTACGCTCAGGAAGGTTTTCACTTAGACAAACGTCTAAGAGACCTCTTCACCATTATTATTTTTTGAATCAAAATAAATAATTTCTGCTAAGAACACCTACATAAAATTGCACTCGGAGCGAAAGAACTCTTTGACAGATGAAGGGATCAGAACGGTGGTGTCGAACCTTGCTGACGCTCCATCGTGCCCTCCAAAACATCGAAACTTTCTTCGAAACATGTGTGTCCTTTCACAAAAATGGGGACATTTTGAAATGGTGTACTTTAAAGTATTAATCTGACCTGACCCGCCGGAGGGCACGCAGTCGCAGTACACGCCTTAGACTTCTGTGCAGAGCGCGGAGTCATTGTCCTAGACCTGTTCTCCTGGCCGGAGGCTCCTCCCCCACCCACACGCCACGGTGGGAACAGAACACGGAACACGGCGAGAAACAGAGCACTGCGCGGCGTGCCTGCTAACAACAGTGCGTCTTCGCGGTCACTCATACTGCGTCACCCTGCGCTACGAACACAGCGTGTTGCACGAAACATGGCTCTGCACTGGTACACCGGGGTTCGAACAATGTAGAGCATTTCAATGTTTAAGACACTGCTCAGTTCTAATTATTACAGTTGACAAGGTCAGGACGTGATGTCAGTAACGCAATACACTTCTGAATTTGTGGTCGTGGTTTCTACATGGGACAATCCGATCATTTTTTTGTGATGGAGTGTCACACTTTGCTCTCAGGGTCGTTGGTGTGTAACAACTGCTGCAGGGGCGGACGGCAAACTTCGATACTTTTGTTCGGCGCATACCGGCGTGTCCTTCGGCAGGATCATCGACACGAGCAGAAAGGAAAACGTCATCGATTCTTCCTCCTCCATCATTTCATTTCCTTCCTTGCGATGCTGCCCCCTTCGCTCCCCTTCCCCGACACCTGTAACACCCGTCTCGGCCGCGCATGCACAACAAAGAAGTGGTGCTGGCCCGTTTCCGGCAATTAAGGAGCCGGCCTGGCATATACAAGGAGGGAAACACTGACTGACCGACGTGTGTGTATGTGTGTGATACCTTAGTCAGCTACTGTGCTGCTCTGCAGACGGCATATTGGTTTCGTTCAAGGAAAACTGACGCATGGACGCAGGGACTCATGGTCACGGTGTTTGCTACAAAAGAACTTCATCCCTCAGCTCAGCAACTCACAACTAACATGTTAGAAAATTAGCAGACTGAATTTCAAGTTGTTTTTCTGACGGCCCAGCAGCATACCAAGGAAATCGATGGCGTTTTAATGCTCCATCAGTGGGCTCTGAATCCATAAGTATTAAGGCCTCAGCAATCGTCTTTGCATATAAGTTCAGAAGTGCTCAATGGGAAAAGAAATCAAATTAGAATTCTTTGTTGGCAACGGAAGAAAGGGATCATATCAAAAGCACCCTTGCAGAAAAGTTATAAATTTTTTTCGGAATTGAAGCACAGGTACATAGGATTCCACAAAGTGAAGCAGTAGAAGCTCAACTCTCCTATTTGATGAACTTGGTCATGATTTCGACCATTATGATCTTGGACAACGCATCCGGCACCTGATGTATGTTATGCCTGTCAGGCTAGGCACTGACCGCTCGCCGCTTGCCCGTCTCCGCCCACGTTTGGTAAAGGCTCGAATCGTCCCGCCTACCCGATGTAGAGCTCTACTGTCTGCCTGGTGATGGGCGTTTTCGGGTCTCGCCAGGCTGCTGACGGGACAGGCGAGGGGCAAGAAAGCAGGCGCATCGACAAGTGGACAATGGCGAAACACATGTCTGGGGGACGCAAGGGGATGCGCGCCAACCCATCTCTTGTCCTGCCCCCATTGTTTTCACCAAACACTATCAGAGCGGCTCTGCAAAAACACGGAACATATGGGACAAGGGACGGTCGTGTGTTATTGCATTGATGCGTATTGGCACGTTCTCGCGGCACGTTGTCAAACCGTGTCCCTGCAGAGACACTGCAATTCACGGATAGAAATGGGTGACAAATGACAAAGCATCGTGGTAAAAAAAAAGTCTACCAAACGTTGAACCTCCTTCCACGCAAAGTTTACGGTGCAAATAAAAGAGCAAGATAACTGTTTACAATACGACACGTAGAAGCATACCAAAGCATTGTGCCCAGGAAAACACGGGCACGACTATAATATTAGATTTTTTAACCGTGTTTAGCGGAAAATCTAAAGTTGTTTGTGGACATGGTGCGGAGGTTTGGCGTTGGGTTGCAAACGGCGTGGGTTGGTTGTATTTGGGCCTTGCTGATATGGGCCGTGTCCCAAACAAACTAGGAAGCAGGTCTCTGGCGCCGGCAAACTTCTTTTTTTTTTTTTTTGCTGCTAGTCTCTCCCCCTCTGTCTCTCCCCCCCCCCCCTCTCTCTCTCTCTCTCTCTCTCTCTCTCTTTCTCTCTATCCTCTCTCTCTCTCTCTCTCTCTCTCTCTCTCTCTCTCTCTCTCTCTCTCTCTCTCTCTCTCTCTCTCTCTCTCTCTCTCTCTCTCTCTCTCTCTCTCTCTCTCTCTCTCTCTCTCTCTCTCTCTCTCTCTCTCTCTCTCTCTCTCTCTCTCTCTCTCTCTCTCTCTCTCACTTGTTTAAGATACAGAAAGAGTTTGTGTCGCCGAAGTACGGCAAACAAGGGCAGGGCGCGGTAAAACAAGGGCGGGCATTTTAGGGAGCGTGAGAGACGCGGAAAAGGCGGAAAGAAGGACAGCGCGAGAGGTGTACGCGCTGTGCCGTTCGTGTTCCTGGCGGTTCGTATCGAGTTTCCTGACATCAGCGGATGACACTATCTCTCGTCAAAACTGATCAGCACAAAGACTTCCCTCGTTCCTGGGTGGGCAAACTATATTTCCGTGATGTCAGGAGTTGGGGGTCTTGAACTGCCAGGAGCTGCACGCCAGACCTCGAAAGATAGTCTTTGATTGCATCAGAACATGTCGAACTACGATGACTTTATTTTGGAAAGGCCAACGAGTTCACCGACCGGAGTGCTGTCGCTAACGTCTTTCCAGATTAGTCGCCAGAGTAAAGTACATCCACTATACTACCTAGCCAGTCGCATTGTGTCGTGTCATCCCCCTATGTTTTTCGCAAGTGCCCTAAGTACTGTGATATTTCAGAAAAATAGAAGACTGACGACGTTGTTGATGTGTTTCCATTTATCCAGTTTAGGCGACCAAAACAACCACAAAGCAGTAAATTTGAAAAAAAAAATCTTTAATTTTTTATTTTCATCTTTAGCCCCAGCCCTACCAAGAGGATATGTGTTGGCCACTCGCATGGCGTTCACAGCCTTTACACACAGTTTCCCCAGACAGCACCGCCGCACGCGGCCGCACGTCCACCACCGTCATGATCGGCACGGGGCTCTCCGTGTGAACAGCCGCGGGGGCCCAGATCAGCACGGCCGCAGACATCTGGGCCCCTGCCACCGGCGACGTCATCGCCACGCTTTGGGATGCAAACATATTCATATTGTGCGCGCGCAGAGCGGTGGTGGCGCTCGAGCCGGATTCAGATTCGGATTGGCTCACCGGCCGGGGAACCAGGCCAGGGAATATCCCACTCCACGGCGATGCGCCGCCGAGCTCAGTAATGCACAAGTACAAGACAGGAGAGGGGGATGAAGGGGAAGAGGGATTTTGAGGTTGGATAGGGACGAGTGCAACGGGGGATTCGATGTCTGGGATAGCAGGATAGGGGGTGCAGAGGAGGAGGATGGAAGAAGGGAGGAAACGCGCAGATTGCCTCGATAGGGTCAATGGAGTGCAATAGGGGGAGCAGAAAGCAGACCCCCGATTTAGGGGGGATCGGCTTGTCTAAGTGGAATGTATGCAGATTGGATTGGTCTGTGCCCCATAAGGACGGGCGCGAAGGTAAAAGGATACGGCGAGGGGATGGGAGGGGGCACAGAGGAAGGTGGGCGTAAGGGACCGGCAGCCTGCTTGCCGAAATGAGACCCGCGCATGCACGCCCCGGAGGCCCCCCCCCCCCCCCCCCCACCAGCCAGCAAGTGAATGTCTAAGTCCCGTAATGAGTGAATAAGGTGCACCGCCCCTGCAGCTCTTCTGCGCGTTCGCAGTCGGGGCGCCCGCCCAGTAGGCACACGTGCACACATGTGTGGGAGCAGACGACCCGCTCAGGAACAAGTGATGAACAAGTGATGAAGAGAGTCTATCCTATTTTTGTTGGGAAAATTTTGGCGTTTATCGAGAAGTGAACAGGCGTGGATGTGTTCCCCCGCTTCTCAGCGCTTAAGGCGCCTGGTGGGTAGGCAAACTCGACGCATCGACGCAGAGGTGTTGTGCGGGCTGGCCTACCATGGTGTCTTGCAGGCGTTCTTCGTCTCATGTTTGTATTTCCTCGCGCATTTATTAATTTAAATAGAAGGAAGTACTTTTAGGAGCAAAACAGATACGTACCATCAAAGGGCTGAATTGGATTAAAGGTAACAAGAAAACTTACATAGTACAGTCTTCGTATTACGAAGACTCGGCGCTTCCTACGAAGAAATTCTTCGTTGGGTTTTAACTGTAGAGCAGCATACGAGTTCTTGGTGGTTCATGGAGTACCCTGGTTCTCCCGGGGTGATATCCTCTCTCTCTCTCTCTCTCTCTCTCTCTCTCTCTCTCTGTCTCTCTCTCTCTCTCTCTCTCTCTCTCTCTGTCTCTCTCCCTGTCGCTCTGTCTCTCTGTCTCCCTCTTTCTCTCTCTCTCTCTCTCTCTCTCACACACACACACACACACACACACACACACACACACACAATAGAATCACCCTTCAGCTTTTATTGAATTACAACCAACAATCCAACGTTTCAATATCGCATTCTGGGTTAGTCTCACTACGGTGTCAATACGTGCTAGCGTGCTAAAGCAACCTCCGTGCCAGTCATGTTCCTCCAGGATATAACAATCAGCCACTACGGTTTTTCTATTGTTTAGTTCTTTTCAATCGTCAATTTCTTAGCAGCTGGGTTAGCATCCGGCCGCCCAGAGCAGCTCGCTTTGCGGAGCTTTGCCCGGCTTTGCCGTGCCCGTCGTTGTTAGTCGAAAAAATTGTAAGACGTTCACTGATTACGTTTGAATATTTTAACATATTGTAACGTCACAATATTGGAACACATTTCGGGTCGGAAAAGTTTCATTTTCAGATCGAAATACCGCGCGCACTGAGAAAAATCGTGCGTCCACTTCGACCTTACATCTAAAACGTGTAATTTTGTATGTCTAAACTCAACAGTGCTGTGCCTCGAGCGGCTAGACACGGGAGCAGAACTCTTGACACAGGCGCTAATAAAGAGGTTTCCAATGAGACTTTGGAAGCGGAAGCTGATTGGAGATTAGTTACCTTACTTGGCGAGGCCGTTGTGCGTCGATATTCTCATACCTAATCTCAAGTTTCCGGTCTGGAAGAGTTTTCGTTCTTCAGCTTCCGATTCTGAGCCTTGTTGGAAACCTCTATAGTTTAGTGCGTTCCAAGACTTTCGGCCTTGGGACTAAACGTCCTCTGCCCAAGCACCAAATTTTTTCTTAGTGCGTCGTGCAGGTAACTTGCAGCTTCTACATGCTACAATTTGCGGGAACAAAGCAATATTTGTATCTCAGCATATTTGCAATGGATGTCTGTGAAAATAATTGCGAATTTTTTTTAATAACGTCCGTACGGGAATAAAAAATATACTGTTATACTCTTTGTCTTGTGATCTATTTAAGTATCAGCAGGACCAAAAGTACTACGAGTAGCGTGAAGTCAAGATATTTTATTTTGTGGGGGCTTTTTATTGCTTTTCATTTTATTGCATTTTAGAAACCATAAAATGGCTGAGCCGTTTGTGCGGGCTGGAACTGAGTGCGCGAGGTAAGAAAGCAAGAGAGAAAGAAGAGAGATACCTTCAAGCGCGGACGGCAGTGCAGAGTACCGTCCCTGGCGTTGTGATAGGCATTTCCTATCAGGCTCGGAAACGGAAGTGAAAGAACAAACCAAGTAGTTGGAGATATCACACAGTACCTACACTACCACTTCTAAATATTCGCTGACGATATATCTTGGTGTGTCACCGTGCGGTTTCTCATGCTAGTTGAATCCGCTATGGAAGTGTCTTAGTGTCTTTTCTTCTTTCAAATCGACTGAAATACCAACAGACTACAGTGTAACAAAAGGAAAACTTTACGACTTCCCACCACAAACAGCCCCCGCCTACCCGTCCAGGTATACGTAGACGAGCCACAGAGGGGATAGGGACTGAAAAGAGGTGGCTTTAGAAGGTACGGAATGGTAGGAAATGCAAGGGGTATGGAGCGGGTAGGGTGCTCTCCCTTGCTGGCCCGTGTGCGCCACGCGAGTTGTGAGAGTTTGCTGAGTTGGCCGGGGGGTTTTAAGGCGCCCACATAGGAGGTACACGTGACGGGAGGTGTGCTCCAGCTTCCTATCTTCCGGTCCTGCTGCCGCTCCCCCACCGGTCCCCACCACCGCCGCTTTAGTTTAGCGGGGAACAAACAGGGCAATTAGTTTTACAACAGCGGCAAAGAGGCAAAGCCGAAAAATTTATGCACGCGCGTACGGTGCACAAAGAGAACCCCACTACCACCCAGCAGCGGCGTGCCAGCTCGTGCGCCGAGCGGGACTTAAAAATTTGGTGAGGGGGGGGGGGGGGGGGTGACTGAACCAACCAATACAACACGCAGAAACGGTATCACATCACTGACGGCTGTGAGACCGAGGAAAAGTTGCAGAGTGCTTATTTCGCTTTTTTCTTCTTCTGTAAAAAGGCGCAGCAGAAACGGGTCAAACGAAATTCGCAAAAACTCGTGGTCCGCTCGTCTAACGATGGGACCTTCTTTTTCGGCCCGGAAAACGCTGATCGAACGGTATGTAAACGCTGCTAGGCTGGTCTAGTATGCGTGGCCAACCTCGTTCTGCTAGGACGGCAGGTGAACGTGTGTGCATGTGAGTCGATGCATGTGTATATGTGTGTGTGCGCGTTGCGCAATCAAATGTGTTCCATGTATCACAGCGGGGATATATACGGCCGCCTCGTTGGGCTTTTAGGGGTTAAGCCGCTTTGACGACGTAGCAGACGACCTCCACTACAGCATTCGCCGCTGCTGCTGCTGCGGCCCGCTGGCCAACCACAGCGATATATGCAGTGCGGTTCGGCCTGCGACAGTTACCCCAGGGGCCCGACTACTACAGCCAAAAGGAGACAAACATGTAAACCTATCACAAGCAAAAACAATGAGACGTGAACGGTGTTTTGTGCGTCGGGATGTCCCAAGGGCGCAAGAAGTATTTCATATGCGCGGCCTCGACTTCTTTCCCCCAGGGATTTTGCATCGTTACCAGCTCAAATTATTTTTCCAAATATTCTTTTTGTTTAAAAACTTTGTTTGAAACATTTCAGTGCATATCAATAGAAATTTGCAGCATTGTCTGCAAAACTAACTCAAATCGACGAACAAAATCAATCTAATTTTGATCCATTTTTCGACCAAATTTTAGGCAACACGATCGAAAACGTCCGATTTAGGGTTCAGTTGTCCGAAAGGTACCGAACTGACTGCAACGAGTTGCAAAGTTTCTGTCTTCTTACTTTAATTTGGCTGCACTCTCAGAAAAAAATAAAACCATATCTACTACGAAAATCAACACAACTAAAACTTTCCGTAGATTGACAGTTTTGTCCAAAAATAATTCATTAGCACTAGAAAGACAGTCGACAGACTCTAGACTCATAGCAATATTTATGTCCCCATGCAATCGTTCTTATTTTAATTCCATCCGAGTTTTAACCGATGTTCTAACACTTTTCCCAAAACCGATTGTAGCAGTGCGGGCAGCCATCGCTGCTCATACGCACACAGCCAAGTCCAGCCCCTCGGGGACGGTCCGGGACGGTCGGTGCACCGCGGCAGTGCCTATGGCAGTGCCCATGGCGGTGCACCGCGGCAGTGCCCATGGCAGTGCCCAGTGCCCATGGCGGTGCACCGCGGCAGTGCCTATGGCAGTGCCCATGGCGGTGCACCGCGGCAGTGCCCATGGCAGTGCCCATGGCGGTGCACCGCGGCAGTGCCCATGGCAGTGCCCATGGCGGTGCACCGCGGCATGGCAGTGCCCATGGCGGTGCACCGCGGCAGTGCCTATGGCAGTGCCCATGGCGGTGCACCGCGGCAGTGCCTATGGCAGTGCCCATGGCGGTGCACCGCGGCAGTGCCTATGGCAGTGCCCATGGCGGTGCACCGCGGCAGTGCCTATGGCAGTGCCCATGGCGGTGCACCGCGGCAGTGCCCCAGTGCCCATGGCGGTGCACCGCGGCGGTGCGGTGCCCATGGCGGTGCACCGCCGGCGGCAGTGCCTATGGCAGTGCCCATGGCGGTGCACCGCGGCAGTGCCTATGGCAGTGCCCATGGCGGTGCACCGCGGCAGTGCCTGGCAGTGCCCATGGCGGCAGTGCCCATGGCGGTGCACCGCGGCAGTGCCTATGGCAGTGCCCATGGCGGTGCACCGCGGCAGTGCCTATGGCAGTGCCCATGGCGGTGCACCGCGGCAGTGCCTATGGCAGGTGCCCATGGCGGTGCACCGCGGCAGTGCCTATGGCAGTGCCCATGGCGGTGCACCGCGGCAGTGCCCATGGCAGTGCTATGGCGGTGCACCGCGGCAGTGCCCATGGCGGTGCACCGCGGCAGTGCCCATGGCAGTGCCCATGGCGGTGCACCGCGGCAGTGGCGGTGCATGGGCAGTGCCCATGGCAGTGCCCATGGCGGTGCACCGCGGCAGTGCCTATGGCAGGTGCCCATGGCGGTGCACCGCGGCGTGCCTATGGCAGTGCCCATGGCGGTGCACCGCGGCAGTGCCTATGGCAGTGCCCATGGCGGTGCACCGCGGCAGTGCCTATGGCAGTGCCCATGGCGGTGCACCGCGGCAGTGCCTATGGCAGTGCCCATGGCGGTGCACCGCGGCAGTGCCTATGGCAGTGCCCATGGCGGTGCACCGCGGCAGTGCCTATGGCGGTGCCCATGGCGGTGCACCGCGGCAGTGCCCATGGCGGTGCCCGCGGCGGTGCACCGCGGCCCATGGCGGGCGGTGCACCGCGGCAGTGCCCATGGCAGTGCCCATGGCGGTGCACCGCGGCAGTGCCTATGGCAGTGCCCATGGCGGTGCACCGCGGCAGTGCCTATGGCGGCCCATGGCGGTGCACCGCGGCAGTGCCCCATGGCGGTGCACCGCGGCAGTGCCTATGGCAGTGCCCGGCATGCCTATGGCGGTGCACCGCGGCAGTGCCTATGGCAGTGCCCATGGCGGTGCACCGCGGCAGTGCCTATGGCGGTGCCCATGGCGGTGCACCGCGGCGTGCCTATGGCGGTGCCCATGGCGGTGCACCGCGGCAGTGCCTATGGCAGTGCCCATGGCGGTGCACCGCGGCAGTGCCCCATGGCGGTGCCCATGGCGGTGCACCGCGGCAGTGCCTATGGCGGTGCCCATGGCGGTGCACCGCGGCAGTGCCTATGGCGGTGCCCATGGCGGTGCACCGCGGCAGTGCCTATGGCAGTGCCCATGGCGGTGCACCGCGGCAGTGCCTATGGCAGTGCCCATGGCGGTGCACCGCGGCAGTGCCTATGGCAGTGCCCATGGCGGTGCACCGCGGCAGTGCCTATGGCAGTGCCCATGGCGGTGCACCGCGGCAGTGCCTATGGCAGTGCCCATGGCGGTGCACCGCGGCAGTGCCTATGGCAGGTGCCCATGGCGGTGCACCGCGGCAGTGCCTATGGCAGTGCCCATGGCGGTGCACCGCGGCAGTGCCTATGGCGGTGCCCATGGCGGTGCACCGCGGCAGTGCCTATGGCAGTGCCCATGGCGGTGCACCGCGGCAGTGCCTATGGCAGTGCCCATGGCGGTGCACCGCGGCAGTGCCTATGGCAGTGCCCATGGCGGTGCACCGCGGCAGTGCCTATGGCAGTGCCCATGGCGGTGCACCGCGGCAGTGCCTATGGCAGTGCCCATGGCGGTGCACCGCGGCAGTGCCTATGGCAGTGCCCATGGCGGTGCACCGCGGCAGTGCCTATGGCAGTGCCCATGGCGGTGCACCGCGGCAGTGCCTATGGCAGTGCCCATGGCGGTGCACCGCGGCAGTGCCTATGGCAGTGCCCATGGCGGTGCACCGCGGCAGTGCCTATGGCGGTGCCCATGGCGGTGCACCGCGGCAGTGCCTATGGCGGTGCCCATGGCGGTGCACCGCGGCAGTGCCTATGGCAGTGCCCATGGCGGTGCACCGCGGCAGTGCCTATGGCAGTGCCCATGGCGGTGCACCGCGGCAGTGCCTATGGCAGTGCCCATGGCGGTGCACCGCGGCAGTGCCTATGGCGGTGCCCATGGCGGTGCACCGCGGCAGTGCCTGGCAGGTGCCCATGGCGGTGCACCGCGGCGGTGCCCATGGCGGTGCACCGCGGCAGCCTATGGCCCCATGGCGGTGCACCGGTGCCCATGGCGGTGCACCGCGGCAGTGCCTATGGCAGTGCCCATGGCGGTGCACCGCGGCAGTGCCTATGGCAGTGCCCATGGCGGTGCACCGCGGCAGTGCCGCGGCCCATGGCGGTGCACCAGCCCATGGCGGTGCACCGCGGCAGTGCCTATGGCAGTGCCCATGGCGGTGCACCGCGGCATGGCAGTGCCTATGGCAGTGCCCCATGGCGGTGCACCGCGGCAGTGCCTATGGCAGTGCCCATGGCGGTGCACCGCGGCAGTGCCTATGGCGGTGCCCATGGCGGTGCACCGCGGCAGTGCCCCATGGCGGTGCACCGCGGCAGTGCCTGCCCATGGCGGTGGCGGTGCACCGCGGCGTGCCTATGGCGGTGCGGTGCACCGGCGGTGCCCATGCGGCGGTGCACCGCGGCAGTGCCTATGGCAGTGCCCATGGCGGTGCACCGCGGCAGTGCCTATGGCGGTGCCCATGGCGGTGCACCGCGGCAGTGCCCATGGCCGGTGCACCGCGGCAGTGCCTATGGCAGTGCCCATGGCGGTGCACCGCGGCAGTGCCTATGGCAGTGCCCATGGCGGTGCACCGCGGCAGTGCCTATGGCAGTGCCCATGGCGGTGCACCGCGGCAGTGCCTATGGCAGTGCCCATGGCGGTGCACCGCGGCAGTGCCTATGGCAGTGCCCATGGCGGTGCACCGCGGCAGTGCCTATGGCAGTGCCCATGGCGGTGCACCGCGGCAGTG
Organism: Odontothrips loti; assembly: GCA_038380765.1. NCBI lineage: Eukaryota > Metazoa > Arthropoda > Insecta > Thysanoptera > Thripidae > Odontothrips > Odontothrips loti. The sequence continues at coordinate 15,183,562 of CM076255.1, read as the reverse complement.
CCTATGGCAGTGCCCATGGCGGTGCCGGGGCACCGATAAATCACACGCAGCCAGCCAATGAGGGAGAAATGGAACACTTTTCCGCGTGGCACCAGTGCATTTGCTCTGCCATGGCGGCCGTGTGTGTCTGTGTGCAGGCTTGTGTGTGTGTGTGTACGTGTGCGGGAAACACACGCCACACCACATACGGCGGCAAGCTCCGTCTCCGGCCGCGCTCGGCAAAAGGCGCGAAATAACACCCCGCAGAGGAAATGGACTCAAACCGCGCCCCCGGTGGTCTCATTACTTTGTGATCGGTCGATCCGACGTAACTAAGCCATCACACGCAGATGAAGAGTGCTCGACCAGGGGGTCGCACGTGCAAATCGCGGGTAGCGAAACACTTCGCCCCGATTGAAGCGGAGGGTATACCGCATCCCGTCGCATATTGGAAACGGGGGGAGGCAGGCGTCGATAGTGCAGTGTTACGAGGACAGCTGGGACAAAAGAGGAGGATGTGACCAGAGAGGCATATAAAAACTTAGAATTGCAGTCTACATGCATGCGCGCGCACACACACGGACACACACACACACACACACATGGGGTCGGTACCCATCCCACACCGGTGCAACGCCCCCTCCCCCTCCCCCCGTCCCCTTTTTCCCCTGGCACCAGAGCGGGGCTCGCGCGCAGATAGTCATAAAAATAAATCAAAAACATTCCCACACGGCACGTAGAAAATGTGTGTGAAAAATATATGAAGCGATTCATTAGTATCGACACATGCATTACACACATACACACCCACTGTTCTTCTGGGGGCGGAACAGCAGTCTGTATCGCGCCCTTCCCTTCCAGCGTCGGGGGACTTCCCTCCGACCTCTTCCTCCTCTCAGTTGTTTACTAGTAATGCCCTTATTTCAATGACACCTCTGTTACCCACCTCCCGTGGGTACCACACTGACACACGCACACACACTGACATATGCGCGCACGTACCCCCCCCCCCCCCCCCCCCCCCCGCACACACCGGCACATACACACCGGCTGCGCTTGATTTGCGTTTTAATTGAAACAAAACGCTTTTGCCGTCCGAAGCCAAACCTGCCCAGGCCGGCAATCGCTTTGCGCCCGCTTGCGCCAGTCTGTTACCCACATCCAACAGGACAAAAAAGTCTAAAAATAATTCTGGTAGTTACGGTGGGTCACTGTGCCAGGCCAGGCGCGAAAAACGTTGAAGTATACAGAATTACTCAAGATCCCAATCCAGATTTCCACACTAACCATCTGGATTTCTACAATAACGGTTCATACGGTGACAACACTGGCCAGTGGTATGAAAAATATTTCTATCATGCACCAACGTCACTAATAGCCCAATAGCATTAAAGTAAATTTACTTACTCATCTATTAGATACGTATACGAAGATATTGCCGTGAGTAGCGGACCTTATATCCACAGTCTGCGTATGGCGCCTGATGCAGGCAACCAGGACTGTTGCATGCACTCGTGTCGTGCGGGCTGGCCTACCCTATGGTTGTAGGGTGGCCCACAGCCATGGGCTACAGCCATGGGCTACAGCCATGGGCACAACGGCCGCCACCGGGCAAGAGAGCGGCGGCGGCGCTACGGCGCCTAAACCTCTTAGACAGAACACACAAAGACAAGTCAAACAGCAAGTGGAAGATGGCAAAAGCAGCCAGCCCGACGCGCGGCCCAAAGCCCACCCCACAGGCCCCGGGGTCACCACCAGTGCCGGAGGGGTCACGGAACACGAGATTATGCAAAAAGTTTTCACCGACGACTGCTATTTTTCGGTGAAGAATTTACTCAGTTCGGGAATAAAATGAAATCGCGAATGCAAAATCCGAAACGATTGAAAGCTCTGACCTTTACGACCCCAATTTCTGGTAGTTCAGACAACTAGGGTTTTATTCGAATCGATTTTCAATTTTAAGAGTTTCCTCATTTATTCGATTTTTCTTTTTGCATCGTCATCAGACCCGGCTTTTCTTAAGACACACAAACCCTGCGCACTTGGTTGGTAGGTTAGGTGTCCGGTCCACACACACACAGGTGAATCTGAGTTGTCCAAAGATGTTTCGAGTCCATTACGTTTCGATGCTGGGATGGAGCACTTTCTGCGGGACCTCAGGGCGATCGCTATTCAACGAGTCTATCAACCGGGATCTATCTTCCGGGATAATTAAGAGGAACAGAGCCTGTAGGATTTTCGGCCTCATACCCGGCGTTACTGATTCACCCCGTACATTTAACCCTATACCGTTTCGGAAAGCGATTTCTATAGTGTTGAGTCCGAGAGGAACGCCAGCCTCATCTTAAGTACACGTCGCATTTTTTAACTGCCGACATTTACAATCGCATGCTGTGTTAATTATTGTGACTTTTAAACTGCCCAACAACATCGTATGACAGCGTGCGCTGCGTGTTGTATTCCAAGTAAGTGCTCCACCCTCCTCTAGCACACCCCGCAGTATCGGGTATATTCCATTAAATTATCACGATTTCATTCTTTGAATCGTACAGTGTGAGCTCATTCGGTTATGCTTCTCGTACCTACTGTTAACCAGATTTTCACTCTGTTGCTGCTGTTTTGTGAAAGAAAAGATGCTTCAGTCAAACACCAAAATTGAGGGTGTACAAATTTCCCAACTTATCTGACAACCCGGACGCGCGAGCGGTTGCGGGATGAAGGCGAGGATGAGGGGAGGGGGAGGTTAAGGCTGCTCGGCGCGCGCAGCCCGCCCCCGCCCCACTCGCCTCTAGCGCCTGACGAGCGGGACCTCGGCAGTGCGCCCAACACGGCTGTCGGAGGGTTGCCTACCTGCGTTCGCTGTCACTGCTCAGGCCGCTTCAAGGCCCAAGGCTGAGAGTTTTGATCGTGCCCCATCTGCAACTGATGGTTCTGCACGTAGAGGGGAGAAGATTAGCCTACCATCCCAATCCTTCCTGATTCGATGGGGATTTCTACATCGCAACAAACGAGTACTCATTCCATGTAGTGTAGGAAGGCCACTACCAGGAATCGAACCCGAGACTTGTCGGACTGGTTACGGAGAACACGATCGAACTGCTCCTGCTGCCGGTGGATGCAGGCAAACGCCGCAGCTACTGATGTAATGCGCCCTTCCCCCAAATACCACTTGTGTACGCGGGTAATTTGCATGGCAAAACACTTTTGGCCTGCGGCTGTGTGTGTGTGTGTGTGTGTGTGTGTGTGTGTGTGTACAGCCAACCATACGCGCTTGGTGCCCTTACGTCGTTGTTTACAACGAGCCCTGAGTACCAAAACTTTTGATCGAGTGCACCGCGTGCAGGCAGCAATGGGAGGAGGGAGTGGAGGGGGTGGAAAAAGATGGTGAGGGGGGGTAGGTGGGGGGGCAGAGCGGAGAAGGCGCAGGTAGTATTTGAGGGAAGCGTGAGGGAGGTACTAGCGCTCGCGGAGGATAAGCAAATGCGTCGATATAGGTCAGAAAGGAGCACTCGGTGAGGCGGGAAAAGAGAAGGGTGTGTTGCGTGAGTGTTGCCAACTACGGGAAGGGAGGTGCAATAATCATGCAGAGAAAATGCACGAGGCTGGGCAAGAGAAGTATGTGCTCGAATGAGCAAGAAGAAGTTGGCTGCGAATGCCTGCCAAATGCGGTTCGAATGAGGCTTTCCGGCATTTAGGCGGGTCTTAAAAACAAATAACGACATCCATACAATTCACCATTAGCACCTCCAAGCCCCTCATTGTAGAGATCGGACTTCCAAAGCCAGAAGGTAAAATAACGTGTGTTTCTGGGACCAACCAACGTTTTTATTCACAACAGTATTGCAAAAAAGAAAACGCCAAAAACAATAATCCTTTCCCGCTGACCACCACTTTCATTTTGGAACGAAAAAGGGAGAGGGCTGCCGTCTGGTGCGTGGAGCAAGGACACCCAAGGGCATCAGCCGCCGACATGCAAATGGCCGTCGAAAACTCTTGCGTTAAGTATGGAAGTGATTAGGACACCGAAAACAACGCCGTGAAACGGGCGTCGGAGGGAAAGAGGGTACGAGGGAGAGAGAGAGAGAGAGAGAGAGAGAGAGAGAGAGAGAGAGAGAGAGAGAGAGAGAGGGGGAGGGGGGGGGGAGGGAAAGTCCGTGTCACACTAGCGGATTTTCTCCCCAACTCTTTCTCTCTCTGCTCCTTCAAACACACACGCGCACACACACACACACACACACACACATACACACACACTGGGCTCGCGCGATCGCGCACAGAGAGAGAGCATTAGGAGCGAAGCACTGCCTGATGCTAAAGTAGCTCATAATTTTGAAGTCATTGCGGAGGGGCGTGTGAACATGAACAAGGTGTGTGTGTGTACGTGTGCTAAAGGAGGTTGCTGTTGCTTCTGCTGCAGCTGCTACTGCTAAGAATAACGCGCGATGGAGAACGCACACCAACATTTTCGAAGAGATTAGTTTTCCGCATATGGGGAAGAAGCAAGCAGCATGAACCGTATACGCGTATAGCCATACCACAGCGTTGTGTACGCAACGAAAAGCGAGGTTGCAGGGGAATGTACACACACACACACACACACACACACACACACACACGAACTGTTGATCGTGTTTGGCGCTGCTCGTCCGTGTTCGGTTGCGTTCTAATCCCCAACCAGGCAAATGTTTTCCTCAGTCCAGTTTGACCTAAACAACTGCACACTTGAAGTTTATTGGTTTTTGTCTGAAATAAAACCTCGCTCCAAGACTTCAACCACGTCTTGCAGTCTTGGATAGATGAAGCCAAGTAGTTTTTCTGTGTCTGGATGCTGCATCCCGCTTCCATCTTGAGTACTCATAATCAAAAGAACGTTTTGAAGTTTAGAGTCTTTTAAAAGTGCTTCAATAGAAATTACGGTGTTACTATACCAAAAATTCGGATTTTCATTCAAATTAGGTAACAATCGGGTTCTGCCCAATCAGAGTGAGCCGGAGTGAACCCATGTGCGAAGAGACCCCCGGAGACCCCTCAGAATGCTGCACGCTAGAACAGAGGGACCCGTCAGTCTGACTGTCCGGCGGCCGGCAGCACGAGGTCCGATCCATTGCTAGGGGTTGTAGTAGGGGCGGGGGAGGCAGCGGCAGTGCGGCGGGGGCACGGGGCCCCCGAGGGGATAGAAACTTTGCTCATAGCTCCAAGTTTGAGGGGAATAAACGGAATAAGTCGCCTTCTGATCTTCAACTTGGCCGAACAAGGCATCGCATCGCACATCGGCCATCGCCCTGCCCGCCCCGCCCCGCCCGCCTGAGTGCAGTTCTCGCTCGGACGGAAGCTAACAAAGACGAATCGGTGGCCGGGCCGGACTCGCACCCCCAGCGGCGTGGCGGGGCGCAGACGCAGAAAGAAACACAGACTAAAAGGAAGGCAAACGAGGGCAAAGCGGAGACCAATACCGGCCAATGCAAAGTGGTGGCGCAAACAAGGAAATGAGTCCTGGCGGGGGATGGAGACGGGCGGCAAACACCCTGCTCAGAACAGACTTTGCTGGGAATAGCAACTACCGATCTACCGCCCTGTTTGGCAGTCCCGTGCTATTTTAATGAGTGGTCAAATTGTGAACTGTTTTCGTCGTTTCTATTTGGGCAACAAAGTGAGTATCAAACTATTGTAATTTCGTGTCCATGTCGTGTCAAAAGTGCCCAACTCTTGTCTACAAACTCATTCTGACAAGCATATTAGTCCTGGTTCTACGCAAATAAAATAAAAAATTGTGCTAAAAAGATACTGCGAAACAGTAGTTCAAGAAGAGGTATTATCGAATCATTCACGAAATTTTCAGACTTTTTTTCTTATTTACTCAGACTACTTTTCCCGGCCCCCCTGGTGCCGTGAGGAGCATGCTGCAGACGAGGCCTTGTTTACTGTATTTACGCCGCGGCGCCGGCCTCAGCCTCCGCCTGCTCATATCGGCGGTATTGGCGGGCGCCGTGCGCATGCGCGGCCCGCCGTCGCGCCGCTCTCCATTTAAACGACCGGATTTTCCCGCGCGATTTGAACGTGGCGGGCGCCCGGCGGCACGGGGTACGACCGGGACCGCACTGGGGCACGGAGTCCCCCCCCCCCCCGCCTCAGGCTTCCAACTGGCGCTGACTGAGGCGTAAGGGGTGGGTGGCAGTGGCAGGCATCACAAGGAGGTGAGCGGTGATTTGAGTTAAGGTGCTGTTGCAGCTGCTGCTACTGCTGGTGTGCGTTCGTAGCCGGCTTCCGTCGCGTATCACGCAGTCTTCTTTGCGCACATTTCTGCCTTCCCCCCCCCCCCCCCCCTGCCCTCCTCCCCGATCCACCCTCAGTTTCCACCTTGCTTTCTCCCGCGCACATCGCGTGTGCATATCTACTCCCCCCACCCCTGGCGTCCCGCTTATCTCTGCCCCCGTCCGCCCTCCCCACCCCGCTCATGTGGAACTTGAGGCTGCGTCATAAAATATTCGGCAGGCCGGAAATAATTCATAATAAGGCTACATGCCCACAGCCACCTCGGGAGTAAGGGAAAAAGAAGATGCAGGCAGGGGTGGTTTGGGCGGGATAAGGATGGCATGGGAGAGAGGTGTTTAGCGGGGGGGGGGGGGGAGAAGGCTGAGTACGAGAGAGTGAGAGAGAGAGAGAGAGAGAGAGAGAGAGAGCAATGGGCAGGGGGAGGGGGGAGGGGGTTGAAAGCAGTCACGTCTCTTAATCATGCAGCGCCCCCTTTTCAACAGGCCGTGCGGAAGCGGCACGTAAGTAAATTCCTATATCCGGATTGATCCTACCATCCCCTATGCCCGTTTTCCCTCGTCCCCCCCCTCTCTCTCTCTCTCTCTCTCTCTCTCTCTCTCTCTCTCTCCCTCTCTCTCTCTCTCTCTCTCTCTCTCTCTCTCTCTCGCTCCCTCCCCTTCTCCTCTCGTAGGTATATCTACGCCGGAGAAAGGACGGGGCTGTCTTCGGCAAACAAACAACTTTCCATTCAATCTGCAGCCCCTTCCTATTTTTTTAATTAAAAATCAACGCAAAAACAACACTAAGTCCCGATCCCCCCATGTTTTCCTTGCTTCCACTACTTGCAATTTTGTGCTGATCTCCGTAGTCCGCTCAGCTTGTCCAAACCAGCTAAAAGTCACCCAATGTTAACCTGCGGCATGGTGACATTGAGGCAAGGAGGGCTTTGTTCCCAGCGTTCGGCTGATCTGCTTAGATAACGCCTGCTGAATTTTGATTTGGCGGGGTTATGGGTTTCCCGAGTAATGTTTCGAATCAATATTCCCGTGGTTTTCATCGCCATCTGTGTGTTTTTAGTTCTCTCTTTCTCTCACTCTTTGCCTGCTCTTCAGTCCCGCACCACACTTCTCACGCCATTCTGCTTTATAAAGGGGGGGGGGGGGCGCTTTTAAACAACCACCTACCTACCCATCCAAAACACAAATACACCTTCACCAACACACACACACATGCATGCACAATCTCTCTCACACACACACACACACACACACACACACACACAGAGACACACACACACAACATAACAACACGCTCGCACACAGACTGGGCCGTAACCACGTGATATCTGGCTTCTGCTATCCACCTTTTGGTTTGGAGGCGCCGGGGGAAGTTTAAGCAGAAGGTACGATGACGCGCCATGCCCGTTGTTGTTGTTGTCTAGACGCACTCACACGTGCGAGGGACATAGGAGGGGGTGGGAAGGGTGTACGGGGAGGGGGGGGGCGGTCAATGGCAAGCCTAGGGTGGGAGGGCGTACGAGATAGCCCGAGAACCAAGGGTTAGCGGGAGACGGCCGAGGGGGGGGGGGGAATTCGAAGCATAAGGAAGCAGCCGAGAGGGTTGAGGACGGAGGGGGGGGGGGGGCTGTAAATAGGCGAGGAGGGGAGAAGGGGTTTGAAAGAAATGAAAAACATGATTTCATAAACCCACGACGCCTCACGACACGACCCCTCCGGCTACGGGTCACGGGGTAAGCCCCCCCCCCCCCCCCCCCCACTACCACAACCACCATGTGGTCTTGGCTTGAGCCTCACCAATTTCAGGACGGATTACCGGGTGGGTGGAGCGGGGATAGATTGGAGGGAGGGGGAGGAAGCCAAAGGGCGCAGGACAACTGGGGAGCCCTCGGGAGAGCCCTCGCAGACAGGGAACACCATCACCACCTTGCGTCCACACATCCCGCAAATATTGCCTTGAGTCATCAGCCTGGTGTCAGATACAGATGTGTGTTTCTAATAGAGGTTTCCAATGAGACTTTGGAAACGGAAGCTAAAGAACAAAAACACTTCCAGAACAGCAACTCTCGACGGCTAGTAGGAGAAACTTGAATGGTGTTCTGAGTGAATTTGGAGGTCATTTGCCATTTTTGGCGGGACCCTAATACATCGATATTTCTCATACCTGCTCTCGAGATTTTCCGGTCTGGAAGTGTTACCATCTCCAAGTCTCATTGGAAACCTCTGTTTACGCCCTTGTGGGGTATGTAAGTTTAGCCGGTCTATTTTACTCTTGCCTACCACACACCATACCCCACACCCTCTTCGGTAAGATACAAGGATACGAAAGAGCTGTTCTGGCGGTTTGGACTGGAGAGACAACATGCATTCTGAGGCATAACCACGCCCTCTGCCTGCGTGTGGTTGGTGATTGTTCCGGTGTATTAATGAAGGATATATATCGCTTCCATTCGGTTCAGCAGTGTGTTAAACAGCGCGCTGCCACGCTATGTTAGGTTGGGAGGGGTGATGGTCCTGATAGGCATAGCAGTGGTCATGGTAGTGGTGGTGGTCCTGATAGGCATAGCAGTGGTCATGGTAGTGGTGGTGGTGGTGGTCCTGGTAGCCGTGGTGGTACAGAGTAGTAGTGGCGGTGCAGAAACGCGCGCGCACCGAAGCGAGATTGTTGTCTTGATTCGGGATTTGCGCGAAGCGGCACACGACTCATGCTAATGCAGCCTTGGCACACCAGCGGTACACTACAGTATGCACCAGTTCGCCCCTGCCTCGGAAAACAACTGGCTCTATGCACCTCCACTACTCACAAATTAATGCAGTCTTGGGGTGGCAACAACGTGTGGAACTTTTTTTTTTAGCGGCAATGTAACCGGTCAGTATTTTAGTTTATCCGGTTAATTCATATTGCGCGATTATTTCGCATTTTCACTACAAAGGGCACATCTGTATTCATTTGGCTGTCTTTTCAAGGGACCGAGTGTATGTATATGTAGTACGGTTTCTGAAGGATCGGCTCAAGGTTTCCAACGAGGCTCAGAAGCGGAAGCTGAAGAGCAAAAACACTCCCAGCCCGGAAACTCAAGGGAGCAGGTATGAGAAATTTTGATGCAGAAGAGCGGCGCCAAATTCACTCAAAACGCCATTCAAGTTTCTCCTGCCTTCCCCCGAGAATTTCCGGTCTGCAAGGATTTTTGTTCTTCAACTTCCGTTTCCAACGTCGCATTGAAAATCCTCTTTTCTTCTTAACTCGATTTTCTTGGTGACTTTTTCCTTTTTTGAGCCCGAGCGGAGCGAAGAGCTCTCTGCATCTACTATTCCGCTTTTTTATTTTTCTCCCCTCAGCAAGTGTCGTTGTTGCCGCATTCTGCATTCAGTTTCATTTCACTATCGCTATGGCGCACAAAAATGGGCGGAGCCATGCTACCGTTCTGCTTACTTTAGAAATTTATATTCAGTTCAAAAACATTCAATACTGCAGTATGTTGTGCCCACATTATACTTTACACCTTTCTTATCATAGGATGTAACTGAACTCGTGGTAACTAACTGCATATTAAGACAATGTGCAACATCTCAATGTGGCTGCTTCATGTTTCAAAATGACACATTGGCATTGCACGTAGCGGGCGGAGCACCTAAAACAATTGTACCAATATGCCTATAAAAATAATTCCCGTTTATTTTACAGAAGCAGACTTAACCAATCTCCTCTAAGTCCAGAGTTGCCCATGTGATCACATCAAATCCGGTTGATTTTAGAGTGGCCCCCAGTTCAGTGAGTAGGCCTGTTGTCGCCAACTCGGCTGTATATTCGCATCGTTCTGCGCTTTGGTTGGCGCTTCGTACGGCGGCAGTGGCTTGTGATGGTCGGCCACGAAAAGTCTCGTAACAATGTCGGCTTGGTCGCGCGGTCAAGTGGACCGCTTCACCGTGTAGAGAGTGACCGGTTCAAAAGTTAGACCTGTCCGTTTTCATTTCAATTTTTTCTTCACTTAAATTTTCAAGCTGAGATTGACTATTATCAAAACATATCGTTCGGTTAACGAGGGCGACTCAGTGCTTGTAGCGCTGGAATTTTTTCCGCTGCATCATGACCGAAGTCGTCTGGGATACCCACAACAGCAGTAACGCGATGAATGGTCGCGGACATTAGAAGGTCCGGCTTGCAGCCCGCGGCTTCCAGCCCCGGCCAGGCCAGACGCTCGCCGGCTGTTAAGGGCCCAGGGGCCCAGGCCAGGGGCCGCCCCAGGCCCGGGGCTAATGAAGGTCCTCGGAAGCTGTTTGGTGCCATAAAGCGCCTCGTGTCATCAGACTGAATAATACCGTTGTGGTGCGATCCCAGTGTAATACCCCTGATCTCCTGGTTGCCACCGGCCCCCTTGTTCACCCCAATGGCCACCACAGGGCCAGGGTGCGCCTAGCCGGACACCCCACCCTATATTTTCCTGATGTCGTGCCACATTTTTTGTGGAAATTGTGCCGTCCGTTGGTGATTTGGTGTGGTTGGATTAAGAAGTTCAGACAGTTTCGCTCAAAGAAAGTAAGTAGAGGTGCAAAAATCACAGCAAGCAGGTGAAAAAAAAATGAAAAAAATTATAGCGCTTAACACTGAGTCGCCCTCGTTAATCGAATGAAGAGTGCGTGCAATAAGCTTATCAAACACTTAACGCATCTTTTACGTACAAACTGAAAATTTAAATATTTTAAATTGAAAGAACAGAAATCTTGTGAAAACTCCACCATAGCTGAAGGTGGCACCATGGTTCCTATACGAACTGCACTCGCTGCGAGGAGAGGAGCAAAAATTTCAAAGCAGCAATCACTGAGTCACCCTCGTTAACCGAACAGTGACTGTTGATAATAATATCGACGGCTCCTATCCAAACACAAGTTATTTTTTTGCTCGGATTCAAACCCTTGCATTGGCTCTCCCGCAGTTCCAAACCATCGTTATTGCATGACTCGTTCCAAACACTCGTTATTGCAAGGCTTTACCCGAACCCTTGCAACTGACATTTTTAGGTGTTTCGAGTTACAGCTTGCCACCAAATCTACATTGCATTCCGAACCTGTTGACACCCTTTGAACAATTATTGAGTCGGTATTTCTCCCCTAATAAAGAATGGGAGATATGAACATAACCTCAAAGACAGGCTGGTTTCCGTGCCAAAGCCTAGCAACTTCACTTCGTCCGTGGTCGCCTTCATTCTACTTATTTATGTGTTCACTGATAGGATTCCAAACTTAAATGCATTTATATCAAAAACATTGAAGAACATATTGGACGACACTTTGATTTATACAAATCTGCAACTTCACAGAGATTCTTAGCCATAATATTCCGAATACTAGAAGAGAGCAGACGATAAGTCTGATCATAGAAGTGGGTTTCAGTTAATGTGATAAGAATATAAATAGAAAGTTTCTTACAAGTTTAAGCTTCCAAATTAAACTATGCAGAGTGAAAGCAGGGCATTCATAGTAATTATTAAGTGTTTCACACTCACCAAACGAAAACAGTTCCATGGAAACAAATCATCAGCGGGGTTAGGCTGGACAGGCCGTCGTATTTTCCGTTCTTGTACGCATAACACGCTTTTATCTGGCAATATGATGACTAGTAAGCATTCCCGAGACCCTAACTCATGCGCAGGGATGATGCAGGGAAATAAATACACCACTCCTGAATTGATTTCTCAGCTGAAACTTTCTTTTCTGTTTTTCTCGAAACCACCGAAGTGCTAGTTGCTAGGGTTTGAACCACGCATTGCAATAGCAAGTGTTCGGAGCGAGTCATGCAATAACGATGGTTTGGAACTGCGGGAGAGCCAATGCAAGGGTTTGAATCCGAGCAAAAAAATAACTTGTGTTTGGATAGGAGCCGTCGATATGTTATCGATAACTTGGAAATTAAAGTTTTTTAAAAATAGAAGAAAAACGGAAAGGCCTAACATTTGAGAAGGGTCTTATTTTTTGACATGCATGTGATACTTATCCTGCCCTTACCCTTCGCAGGGGCTGGGATTTGAACCCACGGATCGTCTGCGGCGTTAGGAAAATAGGGTGCGCTGGAAAGGGACAAGATCAGGAGTGTTGTGGCGGGTGCGGATGGTAGTGGACGGACGGACAGATAGGGGGAAAGAGTCAGGCTGACGGAACGAAATGACTTGTGGGACCAGGGAGACGACTGCTACCCCGGGCTGGGCCGGGCCGGGACGAGACGGGCCGCCGGGCCGTCCCACTAGGGCCCTGCCCCTGCGCTCTGTGTGATGCATTCTAGCAAGTGGCTGGCATGTCCCGCCTTGACAAATGCAAACGGGACGACGTCTGCCGCAGTGCCCCCCCCCCCCTCCCCATTCCCCCTGTCTCCCCATGCAGACTCCCCCCCCCCCTCCCTCCCGCACTCTCCCACCCCCGCGCCGCATCGGGCCCGCGCAACCCTTGCAGGGTTCTGACGAGTCGCGCCCGCTGCCGCGTCTCGGGGGCGGCATTCCGTTGAGGGATAATGCCGTCAAACCGTCGGCATCGGCGTGGCGGGGGAAGGGGGGGGGGGCACCACCCCCAAGTATCTCCCCAAGAGCTGGACTGCCGCTCCGTCCCTCCACACATTGACTACTGCGATATGGTATATTCGAATCCAGTGCAATGAGTGCAGTTGTTGCGGTCTACTAACTCTTCATGTCACTTTGTGTGGCCACTAGTAAGTTCTTGCAGGAAGGCGGTGATACTGCCGCCGTCACAAGTCAAACGCATTACTGGGTCCGTAGGCCTAGCCTTCGCAATACACGCGTGTCGTGCGGGCTGGCACACCCTACACTCCTACAGCTCGCAGGCGCACGGCCGTCACTATCTGCGGTGACAATTGGACGACGAAAACTCAGAAGTATTTTTTGACCATGTCCACTGTACCACTGTACCCGACTGTACCCGACTGTACCAAATATCGTCGCTACTTTACCCATGTTGGCCACTGAGCCAATACTGTCCACAGTACCAAACTGTGAGAATAATTTGTTAAGTAATAAATCGAATTGACACAAGTAAACACCTAAGAATCGAGTCAGCTTAGCTGGCTTACTGGCATTGCTTGTCAGTTTTGGGAAGTGTGGTCTCTTACAGGTTTGTTTAGGTAGTACCACCTTAAAAACAAAAAACAGATCAGATATCTCTTAAGGATTAAACGCTGAGTTCTATTCAGTTTTAGTTCCTTGATGTTAATCGAGGGGGTTTTCACTTGCGTAATACCCTGTACACCTTAACAAGGTATTACGCGTAATGTAATACCGAAAAATAACAAAATATGCTCTAAAATGGTAAAATTTAGGGAGCAATACATCTTTAATACCAGTGTAATACCGGCGTAATGCCGCGTAATACACATATTATGTAATACACTGTACACGAAAATCCCGAGTGAAAACCCCCTCGATGTTAATGCAGGCTCCATGCTGTGCAGTGCATGGTTCCTATGCCCGCCACGAGCCACGCCCACCCTCTACTACAAACACCGTGGCTCTAAAACGAGACAGCGTAATGTTTGCGTTCACATAGCCCCATAGTGTGCACCCTTTTTGACATGCACGTCTCAAGCTGCGTGTGCTAGGCGGTAATGGGGGTTGGGTGTCCCGTACATGCACGCATGTGTGAGTGTGTGTGGGTTGGTGCGCATATGTGTGTGCGTATATGTGAGGGGGCGCATGTGGGGTGTGCGTGCGCCTAGCATCTCTTCTCACGAAAAAAATAGTTTGGTTCATCTTATTTTCTCCGGTTATATTTTGTATACTTCTTAATATTACATGTAATCTTTTTCTACATTTCCCTGCAATTATTCAGTTAACAATTATTGCATATATCATTCACCCACATTGATCGTGTAGCCAGCACATGGCAAATGTTTTTGTCAAAATTTCAGCACCGTAAAATATTGCTAACCACGCATACCTATTTTTGAGAGAGGCGACCGCCGGTGTCGAACTGACACAGCGCAGGGTGCGGACCCACAATCCTTGTCCCGTGTAGTGGTGTGTTGCCAGAACGGCAAGTTGGGGGGGGGGGGGGGAGTGGAGGCGGTGATGTGAGGAAAGGGGTTGTGAGGGGTAGCCCGTGGCCGCCATCATTAAAACGTGACTTTTGTTTTGATTGCAGGGGAAAGGTGAAAGGCGTGTGCTGACTGCTGTCGTGAGTGGGGTAGCTTTCGTGGAGAAAGAGGTCAGAGTAAAAAGAAGGTGAAGTGTGTGTGTGTGTGTGTGTGTGTGTGTGTGCGCGCGCGGTGCGAGTCGGGACGACGGAGGAAGGGCGAGGGGCGAGGAAGAGGACAAGGACGGGTGTAAGGTTGAGGAGCAAGAGAGAGAGAGAGAGAGAGAGAGAGAGAGAGAGAGAGAGAGATGGAGAGGTTTCGGACATTGCCGGTAAACAAAGGGAGGAGCGGCGAGCGGGTAGAAAGAGAGTGGCCTGCTCCCGCTGCGCAAATATTCGCCGTGGCCTGACAGGGTGGCGCTGCGCCGTGGCCGTGGCAGTGGCAGGCAGCCAGGCAGGCAGGCAGCCAGCCAGCCAGCCAGCCAGGCAGGCAGCACCAGGGCAGGAGGGCCAGGCCAGACCGGCCGGCCCGGGGTACTTTAATACCAGCCGTGCCAGTCTCGGGGTGTGGAGCACCGACGTGTCCCTTCAAGGCCCTCCCCCCTTTCCCCCTTCATCCCGTTTTCCACCCCTAACCCCCTTTCCCTCCCGGTCCTAGTCACATCCCAACTTTCATCTCTTTCCACGTCCACCGGAGGCGGGCCTCCAGCCGCCTGCGCCATGCCCGGCCCTCGGCCCCGCACTGGGCCCCGCTAACACCCGCAGCACATGACCTCGACTGGCGGATCAGGACCCACCCGGAAACAGCAGCAGCACCAGCAGCAGCAGCAGCAGCAGCAGCAGCAGCAGCAGCAGCAGCAGCAGCAGCACCGGCAGCAGCAGCAGCAGCAGCAGCACCGGCAGCAGCAGCAGCAGCAGCAGCAGCACCGGCAGCAGCAGCAGCAGCACCGGCAGCAGCAGCAGCAGCAGCAGCACCGGCAGCAGCAGCAGCAGCAGCAGCAGCACCGGCAGCAGCAGCAGCAGCAGCAGCAGCACCGGCAGCAGCAGCAGCAGCAGCAGCACCGGCAGCAGCAGCAGCAGCAGCAGCAGCAGCACCGGCAGCAGCAGCAGCAGCAGCAGCACCGGCAGCAGCAGCAGCAGCAGCAGCAGCAGCAGCGGCAGCAGCAGCAGCAGCAGCAGCAGCACCGGCAGCAGCAGCAGCACCGGCAGCAGCAGCAGCAGCAGCAGCACCGGCAGCAGCAGCAGCAGCAGCAGCAGCAGCAGCAGCAGCAGCAGCACGGCAGCAGCAGCAGCACCGGCAGCAGCAGCAGCAGCAGCAGCACCGGCAGCAGCACCGCAGCAGCAGCAGCAGCAGCAGCAGCAGCAGCAGCAGCAGCAGTACCGGCAGCAGCAGCAGCAGCAGCAGCAGCAGCAGCAGCAGCAGCAGCAGCAGCAGCACCGGCAGCAGCAGCAGCAGCAGCAGCACCGGCAGCAGCAGCAGCAGCGGCACCAGCAGCGGTCTAGCCTCTGTAACCCCCATTCCATCCCAAAACTAAAAGGAAACAGCTTATTCCTTTTGGCGGTCCCCGCAGCAGCCCGTCAGCAGACATGTTTTTCCCCATTCTATTTCCTCCATCGCGCGGATGCAGTGGCGGCAGTGCGGTGACCGCAGTGGCAGCAGGGGCGGAGCAGCGGCGGCGGCGGTGGCAGCTGCAGCGTTTCTTGCCCGGTATGACGGTCGGCGGCCGGATTGCACCGCAGCAGTCGCAGTCGCGGCCGCCACCACCGCCGCCGCACCACGGACGCTGCGGAACGGCGATGGGATGGCCCCGCGAAATGTGGGCCAAACCGCGCAATCAAATCCCCTGTCCGGTCCGGCAGCAGCGCACAGCCGCTGGCCTCTGCGGCACAGCGTCCTGCAACGCGCGGCACCCCCGCCACCGCCACCACCGCCCCGCGAATGTGAGCAGAGACAAGGTTTTGCTCCCATCGGCAGACCGTATCCCCGGCGTGGCCCCGCGGCCCCTGGCCGGGTCATGGCCACGGCACGGCAGCAGACGGCGGCAGCCCAGCGCCGCGTCCTTCAGCCCGGCCCTTGTCGGCCACGACCCTCACGGCCACAGACCTGCCCACCTTACTGTCACATACGTTTCATCCGAAATTTTTCATGGAAATAATCCCACTTAGTGTGTAGTTTGAAAGCAAAGCACTCAGTGTGTAGTTTGAAACTTCAAAAATTTTAGGATTTTTTTTTCAAAATTCATTATGGCATTGCAGCACTGAAGTCTCAAGATGGACCACACCTGGAAACCAGTGAAGTTTCCACAAATAAGGACTCAATTCATGATCTTCATTGTTTTCCAAAACTAGGCAAGTCCGGCCGGAGACTCCAGAATTTTTTTAAATTTTACAGAAATATTTTGAGAAGTTGGCAGAAAACTTGCGGTGGTTCCGTCGGATAATGAGAGAAGCCAAGCGACCATACGGAAGAGAAGTGAGACAGAGACGCGGTCGGCTCGGTGTCGGCTCTGATGGCCACGGCGGCGCACCTGCCGGCGCTGCCGCGGTCCTCGGGGTGCCGGTGCCACTGCCTCTAGCAGAGGGGCCTACGGGCCGCGGACAAGGTCCGAACCATCGCGGCCGAATGGGCCCTGCCGCGGCTGTTTGTTCGGCCTGTCGCGGGTCGACACGGTGATGGCCACGCCCCCACGCCCCCACCCCCCATCCAATTTAAAAAAAATTAATTATAATCCGATTTAATTCATCAATTGATGTCGGGTCGAGCAATTCAGTTACTTTCAAAATCTAACATTTCGTTGAACAGCAGCAGCGTTTTGCACCCAAAACGAACTTTTTGGATGACTCCACGAATTGTCAGTTATCGCAACCAAATAATTCATTGCTTTATCCGGAAATCAAGGAACAAAATAGTTTGGGCAAGTCATCATTCCTGCGTGGCTTCCTACCTGCTGGCCCTCACTGTGGCGGACAGGGGCCAAAAAACCTCCCCGCAAATAAGACGTCAGCCGCACTTACACAATAAACTAAAAAAGGCGTATAATATAACTTCCCGAGATCATAGTGTGAGATTACAGATCGAACGTAATTTTTTTAAATCTAGGAAGACATGAATTCAATGAGCTGAGAATAATTAGATTGATGAAATTTTGTAAAACGTTGAGGGCAAATTATCGGCATACACCCTCTTAGAAGCTCATATACATTTTTGGTAGGCACTTTTCATGTTTGTTGCCTTGTTTTGGCTCACTAGTTTTACACAGTTTCGGGAGGGCGAGCTCACGATTTTGGGGGCTGGCCCTTTACTCGGACAGGCGTCCAGAACGCGCCCTTTGTGTCGAGGGCGGGCCGGGGGCAGACTAGGGGGCAGTAGCCCGGGGGCGGCCAAAGGCACTGTTGTACTGTCGACTCGACTCTCCCACCCTGGGGACCCATTCTAACGCCTCGTTCTCAGGCTCATACTCAGCCGGCTCCACGGCGGAGAAGGAGCTCGGGGGTAGAATACGCTAAGAAATGCGACGTTTGAAGAAGAAAATGACTTGGTTCGTGTATTTATTAACTTATTTTTATATTTACTTTTTATCTTTTTTTTTTTAAAGAAATCGCAGCTGTGGCGCGACGGGTGGGCGATCACAGTTCCGATCAGGTAGACGCCGACGACTTCGCATACTTTGCCTGATTGTCTTTTCCTCCAATCGGTCCAAACATTTCGCAATTATGACGTATTCATCCGGATTCATCCAATTTCATTGGCGTTTCGCAGTACAGAGCCCAATAATGCGACGCTTCGGCCACATGACCATTACATTCAAGTCCGGCAGCGGCCCCGAGGAGTGGTGGCGAGCAGCGCGGCGCGGCATGGCGGTTCGGAATGGCAATGCTATTAGCGAGTGAATGAAATGGGCCGAGGCAACGAGCACCTCGTCCGTTCCGTCCCTCTCGCACTCGTAGCCCGTGCGCCGTGCTG
Source organism: Odontothrips loti (assembly GCA_038380765.1). Classification (NCBI taxonomy): domain Eukaryota; kingdom Metazoa; phylum Arthropoda; class Insecta; order Thysanoptera; family Thripidae; genus Odontothrips; species Odontothrips loti. Next base: position 15,165,277 of record CM076255.1, on the reverse strand, counting down.
GAGCGACAGAGACGCTGGGAGGAGGAGAGGGGCAGTGAGAGCAAGTGAGAGGCAGAGCACCTAGCACCCCCAGGACGCCTACGAAATGGGCAGCGCGCGCTGGACAAAGCAGGTCGCGTGGGTCCGAATACACCGAGCTCGTTGTGCTTCTCGCTCTCGCACAAAAACACACATGTGAGGTTCTGGACAGCGAGAGAGAGAGAGAGAGAGAGAGAGAGAGAGAGAGAGAGAGAGAGAGAGAGAGAGAGAGAGAGAGAGAGAGAGAGAGAGAGCGAGAGAGAGAGAGAGAGAGAAAGATACCGGCTGATTCGGCTGCAGCGTACGATGATGATAGGGAGCACAACTTGCACGACGTCAGGTAGGGCGACACTTCCTATTTGCCCTACGAGGACAGTGCACGGTTTATTAGCCCTGGCACCAGCCGTGCTGCGCTTATTTTTTAAGGCTGGGTATAAAAAGGGATAATATCCGTTAAGTACGTCCATGGTATTGTCGCAAGGACAAACCCTAAGCCCCCGGCCTACAGCCCCACGGCCTACAGTCCCACGGCCTACAGCCCCACGGCCTACAGCCCCACGGCCTACAGCCCCACGGCCTACAGCCCCACGGCCTACAGTCCCACGGCCTACAGCCCCACGGCCTACAGCCCCACGGCCTACAGCCCCACGGCCTACAGCCCCACGGCCTACAGTCCCATGGCCTACAGCCCCACGGCCTACAGCCCCACGGCCTACAGCCCCACGGCCTACAGCACCACGGTCTACGAGCTCTGGAGAAGCCCTCCGGCCCTGACCGTCCCGCCCCGTCCTGGCCGTCCCCGGGCACTCACGCCGCGCGCTCCCTGCGCTGAGGTCTGTTTACACCGAGGCAGAAGTCGCCTTTGGATTGGCGCGCCGGGAATGATCCTGGCAGGGCAGCCGGTGGCGCAGCGCCCCGTACACAGCAAACACGTCGTCCCAAGTGTTTACAGCGGCCGGCACCCACACACGCACACACAGACACACACATAGGCACATAGACATCACAATACAACAGTACAAGCACGAGTACAGCGTACACACGACGTATAGTTTTGTGAGACAAGTCATGGCCAGTGTCACACTCAGCCGGAAGTTGAAAAGGGGTTGGGGAAACAGTGATAGTGGGAGAGAGAGAGAGAGAGAGAGGGGGGGGGGGGGGGGGGAGAGAGAGAGAGAGAAAGGGGACGGGGTAGAGCGGGGAGGTGGTGGTGAGAAGGGGCGGTTAGGAAAGGGTCCAACAAGAGTGGGGGAGAAGGGAAATATTGCAGTCACTGCTCTCGCTAACGAGTCTGCAGCGTCCACCAGCGCTCCCGCTGCCGCCGCCGCCCGGCAGCACAGCCCTCCTCTACGCCGCTGTCTCTGCCGCGACATCCGAAATAAGGAAATGGTCGGAGGGAAATGGGACATACGCGGCACGACGAGAGTAAAAGACATACGCCAGGCTGGGATTATTTTTGTGGGGGAACTAATCATAGGCCCGGGGAGAGGCTCATTAAGCAGCCGTGCAGCAGCAATGTTTACAAAATAAAACCGGAGAGAGGGGGCGAATCAATGCGACAAATCATGAAGCTTCGCGATATCGCATGTTATTTTCTGTGATGAAAAGTGGGGGTGTGTGGGAGGTTTCGGTCACATCATTTCCATACCCCCCGAGCGCCTGTGAACGGAAGGCTAGGCCAGCCCGCACGACACGCGTGCATGCAGGGGTCATTGCAGCCAGCAAGGCGTCAATGTGCACAGACTTCACCCTCAATTCCGAATGCTTCAATCAAGGCTCAAATACTCTTAATAGGTTCTTCTCATTTTTCTGCCAAGCAAAGTATCTTTACTGCGAGCCTTGAACGTTCTACCCAAGTACCCCATTCGTAGAGCAAGATGTGGGATATTCATGCTACAATGTATACAACTGTAAGAGTAGCCAAGAATATCTCCTACCCATCATATTATGTTTGAGCAGAGTATTCAGAATTAAGGATGTGACCAAATTAGATTTCACCCCTCCGATAGTAAAACCGTGGACGGATCCCGCTTAATGTCAGCGAACCCATCGAGAGGCGCTACATGGTTCGTGCACGGCCCCACAGCCCCTTGTGGGCACGGCGGCCGCCTTGGTGGTGGCCGCGCTGGCAGTGCTGGCAGCCACACGCAGTGGGATACATTCCAGCTCGCTTGTCTGGCCCATCCTATCCGGCCGGACCTAGGGGGGACTCATTCCCTCGCAGACCTCACCCCTCACCCCGCGCGCTCGTAATTTATGGGCCACCCCTACCCCCGCAGGCCGCCTCATTTTGAACGTCCCGCGCGCGCCCTCCTCCGGGACGACGTCGGCATTCCTCGGGCGACAATCATTTGTTTGACAACAAAAATGCCCAATATAGCACGGCCTACGTTCTTTATATGCGCTCGATTCCGCGCGTGCCCCGCCCCTCTCCACCCCTTTAGCAGTGTTGTTCTCCTGATGTAGTGTGCCGCATAGTAGTCACTGGAAATGAAAAGGGCTATAACGGCAAATACCCCGTAAATACTCTGTTTTTCGAATTTGGTTTTTCATGCGGAAAGGTTTACGGCTGTAACCAAAATAAATAAAATAGATTTACGGAAAAAATAAATAAATGGCTGATTCATGCTCAAACAATTAATTTCGCGAGTTTTTAGTAGTTTTGTGTTTCCTAAAAGTAGTAAAAGGATTGAGCAAAAAAAAAAAAACAAGACAAACTGTTCCGCAGGGCCACCAGCATGCATTAATCACTTGATATGTTGGTCAGTGACCGGGGCCCTCACGGGGGGCAGGTGCGTGTGGAGACGGCCACGCTTAGGCCCCTCTCGGGAACGGCTGTCTTCCCTCCGCCCCCCGCTCTTTTTTCTCCCCCGGGCGCCACCGTGATGGACCAGTTTGTTGTCCACCCAGGACCGATTCGGACAACCCCTAAAAACGAAATAAAAATCCGCCGGCCCTCCTCTGTGTTCTGCGCAATTCCCGCGCGGACAGCAGCACACCACGACCGCACTAACGGACGCCAGACCCGTTCCCCAGCCTTTACAAAGATCTCGGCCAATTTTGACCGGGGCCTCGCCTTGCTCCCGCTTTCCTCAATTCTGTCTCGAGACTAGCCGGGGCCCGGCACATCGGGCACTTACCACCGCCGTCTTGGCTGCCACGCCCTCGCAGGGCCTCGGCCCCGCCGGCCTCCACCAGTCTCAGCACCGTGCGTCATCCTCTCTGGGCTGGGCAGTGCCGGCCTCGGCCACGGCCTTCCCGGGCCCTGCGCCGCCTCCGCAGAGTATCGTGTAGAGGAATCCAATAACGCGCTCTGTGACTTTCTTTGATGTCGTCCGCAGCGTGGGGCCGGCCAGGGCCCTGTGTGGTGTTCCCTGCGGTAGCCCACACTCACCGTTCGTGGCCCATCCCCCGTACCCCCGCATGACCCCAGCAGGACCCCCGCAGGACCTCCGCAGAAGAGGAACGGGCCTTCGAACAGCGCCCGAGGAGCGAGGGGGCCGGAAGAGGCGCACTAAATACGCCGCCTTGCTTTTTTATTAGATTCCCCACCCCCTTCATACCCCCGGCCCGCAGCCCGGACTCGGCTTGTACACCCACAGAAACCGCCGCCACCCTTCGGCGGGACCAAGATCACTACTAAAGCAGTCTTGGAGATTCCCAAGAACACGTCGTTTCTGAGCAACATTTTTTCCCTAGGCGGGAGATGAAGAAACAAGCGCTCTCCAGACGCGGAAACCCGAAACTCCTGTTATGGGCAAGGGTAATTATTTATTCATAAATATCGTCCTACAGTTATGAACACCTGACTGGGTGTAAGAGATCATTACCAGCTTCGCTATCTAGCTGCATTTTTGGGGGTGTAGGATTTAACAATAAGAAAATGTTTCTCGGCGTGTTGCGGTTCTGATGGTGGTCGAGGGACGAGGCACCCTCAGCCAGGCCACGCTCGGAGCCGCTCCAACCTAAAAAGCTCCACGCTTCACGGCCAAAGCAAACGCCATACCCCGGCAATTACGGCCCGCCACACAGAGGTCCGATAATACACGACCACGGGAGCGCTTCACGATCCGGGAGGCGCTGCAGAGACGGTCGCTCGCCGGAAAACACACTGTTGCCAGGAGATGGGGGATGGCAGGGCAAAGGTTCCGCAAAGGCAGGCCCGGGGGTACAGCAGGTACTCCAGGTACGCCCCAGGAACGGTAATTTTGAACAGGGGACGTGCTGACAGCTTCCTACTCTTCTGATGTTCTTCAAAAAGGGTCCCTAGGAATTTTGTAACGAAAGTAGTAGACCAACTTCCATGGCCTCGGCCGAGGAGGGCAGTGGAGATGGGTTGAGGTGGCAGCCACTCTGGAAGAGCCGGAAGTTGTGCGCTTCCTTTTATTATTCTTACTTTCGTTTCAAGATTCCTTGGAATACCCTAAGGAATGTCGGTTTTAAGGAGCTTCTGTTCCTTCCAGGTGACCGAGGGTGAGATCCTGGTGCATAATGTAAGGTAGAAAGCCAGTTGGGTCAGGTGGATCAATTGTAGTCACCCTTGCAAACGCGTTAAGTAGTACAAAGCTAAATTACTGAGATTGCAAACCAACAATTGATGCCGGTGACCTATAATTGATTTTCTTTAAACTTAATTCTGGTTATAGCGGTTCAACATGGTATCGCGGATAGACACCTTGTACACGACATTACGCAATAATTGGAAATCCCTTGCTCGCGTGAGATCCTTAGAATCGATTAAACTACGCTAACTCACAGGATTATTTAGGCGGGCGGATCGTTACTCACACGTCCCCGTGGCATCCCCTGGTGCCCCGAGTGACCTCGGGTCGGGTTCGGCGTTATCCGAATGAAGAGAGTGCCACCGACGGACCGACCGACCGGGGGGATTCCCGGAGAGGGGGGTTGGGGTGGAAACGGAGCGCAGGGTAGTAGGGCGGCGGTGGTGGGACGGAGAGGGGGCGCTGTCTGGCTCCTGGAGATAGCAGACGCACCCTCTGCTCCAGTAATTTGTCAGTTGGTTGATTTCGATTGGGAGCGTACCCGGGGACGTCCTTGTTTACCAGGTCGCCCCGGCTGTTGTGCGCGCCCCGGCCGGCACCGCGTCTAGAGGGAGAGCAGAGGAAGAGCAAGGAAAGGGAAAGGAGACATGAAGTAGAGAGGGTGGGCGGAATGAAAAGAGAAAAAGAGAGAAAATGCGGGAGAAAGGGATGGCCGCCGTCCAGAAAATCCATTGGCCCTATGGAATTCACTGCTTCGTCTCCCGTACGAGAAATACAGTCTTTTCCATGAGGGAGTGCCTGTTACCAAATGCGCAACTTCTCCTCGAGACTCAACTATGGGATTTGTGTTAAAAAGTCAAATTTTCTATTGGGTTCCTATGGAGCGCCACCGGATCGACGATGCGATGGGGAACAGATTGCACCTCATTATGCTTCCCATTGTAATATGCCACGAATAATCAAAGAGTCGAATAATCGAAACGAAACCTATAACCCATTCCTCTCGGGGTTTTTGGGACTACAGATAGCAAGGGGGAAAAGGGAGTGCCAGACAGACAGAAGCGGACGACTAGAGCGGATTTCTTGATAAAAAAAAACAATGGGTATACGTCGTGCCCTCAGAGGTACACAGCAAGCGCACAGATCAAATTCAAATTACTGTTTGCTTTCCCGCTCTCGACTGTGCTCCGCTTTCACTCCCATTCCGTTTCTGCTAGAACTCACAATAGAGCCCGAGGCATGGGAATGGAACAAACGCCCCTCGTCCCACATGTGTGTTGTTCCGCGTGCGCAGCACGCGTGCATCTGCCGCGGGGCTCACTGTACGCTGCACATACATGAAGGTGTCACATATGGTCACGTGGGGGCAGCGACGGCCCCTCCTGCAGAGATATATTGCCAAGACGATGAACTCTTACAGCAGCAGGTATGGGGCGTCATCTGCTGTCAGAGCGAGAGGGGAAGATGGAAAGTTTTCGGAAGAGGGAGAGGGGCTGGTGACAGCGGGGGTGGGAAGGGTGGGATACAGAGGGAAACTGAGGGGAAAGAGAGAGAGAAAGGGTGGCAGAGAGAAGAGAGAGAGAGAGAGAGAGAGAGAGAGAGAGAGAGAGAGAGAGAGAGAGAGGGAGGGGGGGGGGCGATGTGTACACGGGTCGCCGCACTCCCCGAACCGGGGCTGGAGGGGGAGTGAGTGAGAGGGGCGTAACGACACAAGCAGTACCCATATGCGTCCGCTGGTGGCGGCAGTGCCACGTCGCACCCGGCCAGGGAACCGTTTGTGAATTACGTATCACTGGATGGGCAACAGTACGGGATACGAAAGGAAATGCACGGTACACAGAAAACTCCACATAGAGTAAGCAAGCTGAAACGATGTGGTATCTCCAGTGGTGGATAGGGACTTCCGGGTTTCCTGTTCCGCACCTGTGCCTTCTGCGGTCTCTCCATCTCTTTCCCACCTGCGTTTTGGTGGAGAATAACTATCCCGGGTACTGTCCATGTACGATTTTCTTCTTCGGCCTTTTTTTTACGCCGAAAAGAGATATCCGGTGCCTTTCGGGCCGCTCGAGTTCGCAGTCTCAGACTGGATGCTTTATTTTGCAGCCACGCGGAGATAGCATGACGTAATTTATAAACGGCCTTAGATCGCAGCTAGCGCCGTCGGGGAGAGCTGCGCAACTCGAGACAATCAGTGTACACATTTTAAGACAATCAAACACAATCATCAATAACATAAAAAATCTGGAAAAATGCACTAGAACTACAGTAGGTTCAATCAAGCTACACCATAGCGCTTAAATAGGACGTAAAAACGCCATTGATTGACTTATAAATTTCAAATTTTCTGCAAATTAGTTGCAAACAATCGAAACAATTAGTTTACACTTTGGGGCTGAGTTGTGGATGTGGACCTCTCGGTGGAGAGGGTAGGGCATGGGCTGGGGGGCTGGGCGAATCGGTTTCGCTCTGAGACTTTCGTTTCCTTTTTGCAAAGCGCGTGGGGTGGCGACTTTGTTGCTCCTCTTAGCGTCGCGCGCGCGAAAAATGTGTTTGACCGCTGTGCACTTGGTGTGCGGTAACGCCTGTCACGCTGTCAGCCCCCGCTGCTCCCCGCTGCCTTCCTGTGGCGCTTCTTCGTGGTAATGGGGATAGTTTTCCCCTTGGCTCCCCACGTCGGCTGCTGCTCCGACGGCCGGGTGCGGCCCGGCCCGGGCCAGAGGGGCACATGCCAGAGCCGCGCGGTATCACAGGGATTTCTCGCGTCCGTTTCAATTATCCGAAAGAGAGACGCACGGGTCGGTGGGGTGCGCTTTGGGACGCCGACGTGAGGGCGGAGAAAGGCGAGGGGGCGGCGGGAAGAGGAGGCGGTGGCGGCGGCAGCGGCGGCGCTGTCAGGACACGTCTCAGGTCACGGCGGTGTCAGTTTGTCGCGCGCTCGGAGTAAATATCGGGCCGAAATGAACAAATGAACGAAACGGCGCGCGCGTGAACGCCTGCGAAAAAGAAAGTAGGCCATCTGACAGCCACCGCGGGGCTGCGGGGGCGGCGGGGGGGCCGGATCCCGTGTGACGTGTTGCCTTATTGCCGCCGGCCTCGCCGCACCGCTCCGCATGACTCAGGCTGGCAGCCCGCAGCCCCCAGGCCGGCCAGCACAACACAAAAGTTTGCCGATAGCTAATCATTTGTAATGGTTTTCCATGGCGCGCCGATGGAGGAGGAGGAGCAAGAGGCAAAAGTTGCTGATTGAGAGTAAAGCCAAAAACGGGGATGGAAAAACTTTGGCCGGCGGCGGCGGGCCGGTGATTGATGTAAGGTTAGTCAACCTGCTGATGGGCTGCGCTGTTGCTGATGACCGGACAACGGTGCGCGGGTACCGGTGGGGGTAGAATAGGGAGGGGGTATGAGGCTGTGGAAGGGGGCAGCAGAGGAGAGGGGTGGGGGGTGCAGAGTGCAGTACATGTGTGGTAGAATTGGTGAGAGGGAAAGGGAAGCAGTACAGGTGTGGTGTGAGGGGTGGGGCGAGGAAGGGGGTAGCAGAGATGTGGTGGAAGGGGAATATGCAGAGTGAAAGGACAACCGTGAGCGTGAAACGACGCGGAGCCCAGCTAATGCGCTGCGAGCGGGCCAGCACATACGCTACCGCCCCCTGCTCACCCGCACTAGACACTATTCCTTTACCCCCCCCCCCCCTCTCTCTCTCTCTCTCTCTCTCTCTCTCTCTCTCTCTCTCTCTCTCTCTCTCTCTCTCTCTCTCTCTCTCTCTAGGCCGCGGTCTATTTTCCAGGGCGTTGCTAGAGATACGTCCTGTGGTGGGTGAGGGGTGAAGGATGCAGTGAAAGGGGTATGTGAGGAGAGAAAGAGAGGGACAGGGATTGAGAAAATGGGAAGGAGGGAGGGAGGGAGAGGGAAAGAGAGGAAGCGAAAAAGGGCGGAACCCTGGCGACGGCCCCCGCGAGGGCTGTAACGCCTCAAGTTGCAAGTATAACACACTGATGGGAAATAAACGCGGGGCAATTTGGGATGGTGCGTACCGTAGCCGCGGCGCCACGTCCGGTGCCATCACCTTTTACCTTCAACACCTCCTACCTGCCGCCCTCCGACATGACCTTAGCCCTCACCACCCGCACTACAACAGTTCTGCCCCCCTCGGCGTGCGATACCTTGCGTCCTTCGGCTGCACCTGTGTAGCCTCAACATTCTCACTTACTCTCAGAGTTTGTACATGTCACATCGTATTTCCATGCCGCACACGCCGTAAGGTAAGATGTTAGGGGTTCATATTGTCGCCAGTACATTTTTTCGTGAAAGTAGAAAGCCTCGCCCCCTAATACTGGTGTCACCCAATGTTCTACCACGTGGATGGTAGAGGCTAGTATAGTTAGTATACCAGGTGTCCCATTTGTCCAGTGCCAAGGGAAAGATCGCCAGACCCACAACGCACAAGCTCAGTCTCTTCCTGCCTCACGCGTCTGACCGAGACAAAAAGAGACTGAGCTGGTGCGCTGTGGGCTTTGCCTATCGTCCTCTTGGCACGGGGTAATCTTTACCAACTTACACTCTGCTACGATTGGTTCTAAGAACAATGTCCGATCTCCCGCGCGCGCTTCGACAACGTCCAGTCTCATTTGCCCTCCACGCCCCTCCGCCCGCTTGCACGTAAGGGGCGAAGAGGGCGAATGAGAAATCGAACTTTGTTAACGCGCTCTTTGAGATCGGACGTTGTTAAAGCGCACCCACACCAAAAAAAAATTTGGGCTCTGGGCACAGGCATTTAGTGCCCAGGCAGAAAGTCCGGGAACGCACTAAAAGATTAGCGCCAGTTAGCTACCGTGTCTATAGAGTTTAGACCTACGGATTAAACGTTTTAGATGTAGGGTCCAGGTGGAACGCACAAAACTACCCTTTTCTCAGTGCAGAGAAAAGCTTTCATGTTCCAACTCTAGTAAATGTCTACATTGTGGGTACTGAACCAGGCAAAATGAATACCCTCTTCGAACAAGACTTTCTTGGCATTGGTTCAACAATTTTACAGACTTAGTTATAACAATCCCCAATGGGGGTTGGATCATGTAAATTCTGCTTGTTTCAAGAAACGGTTTTCCCTGATTGCGCGCTTGGGAGACCGACGTTGTTCTTAAGACCCATCGTCCGATACCCCCATTCCCTCAGACACAAAGTATAGACACCCAATCCGTTCATATATCCTTGGTAAATTTTGCAATGATCATCGCAGAATCTTGCAATGATCAGCGCAGAATCTTGCAATGATCATCGCAGAATTTTGCAATGATCATTTTTTCATTTTGTCATTCTATCATCTATTGTATTATAATCCCACCTCATCGACTACACACGCCACTGCCCACACGCGCACACCCGCACCACCACCACTCACAAAAAGGGTGTTGGTCCAGCCTCCACCGCCTCCATTTCCTTTTTTTCCCTGTTTTCATTAACAAATTCTCCGAAACCGCGGGAGGCGTTCGTACTGTACTATACCTGCCCCCCCCCCCCCCCCCCCCCCATAATCTACCGCGCCATTCCTACTAATGCCTCCCCAGCCGGGAATCATTTGGGGCGCTTCTGTCGTCACCTAGGCGGTCCCTCCACGGCCCGCCCGCAGTCCAGCCTCGGCCGAGACCCTGGTCGTCTCGGACGCCCCCGGGCCCCGTGCCGTGCACGCCCCATTGCACGAAGGTGGTGCAAGTTTTCCCTGAGGGCTTTATTAAACTTGCCCCCTGCCAGGTGACAATGAGTCCCCAAAGCACCCTTTCCCTTGCAAAGGAAGTCTGTACTGTACACTGCCGACAAAATTGGTGCTGAGGAATCTGCAGTGGCAGTGCCTAAGGAGAATGTGAGTATTTGCTAGCGAAATGGTTCGGAGACATCACCGAAAAGTCGATAGACCAAGGGGGGGGGGGGGGGGGGAGTGGCTGTGGAAGTGGTCACACAATGGAACCCGCAGCGACGATGACCACTCTTACCTTTTTCTTCCCCCTCAGCCTGCTCCGATCCTCAATTTCTTGACGCCCGTTTCCTCTCGCTGTCTGCGCCAAAGTGGACGTTAGCTGGACACAGAAAGATTCTACACTTCTCCGAAACGATAAGCGGACGTCCCGTTGTAGGTCTAGAACTATGCCTGCACCTTACAAGCGTCGTAAGAGCTGAGGCACGGGTCCACTGCTACGGTACGGCGACGAAGGTAATATGTCCCGCCGCTGAGGTCGTATGGCTGGCCTCTGATGAGGCTCGAGGACGAGGCCCAGGCTCATGGGGCGCGATGCCAGGGCCCCGGGCTTGTGGCCCTTCGCTACAGAGCCTTAATGTCCACTTAGTATGCACCGCGCTTGCCTCTACACCCGCACTGCAGGGCCGGCGGATCGGGCGAAAGAGTGTTGATCGACAGTGACAACGGCCGGACAGCGAGCCACGCAAAAATAAAGCGAAAGTAAACCGAAAGGGGGAAAGCGCTGGGCCAACGGGCTGCAAATGTATGGAGGCGGAGTGTCGGGCAGGGCTGGGAAGCCAGGACACTCACAAGACTGCGAGGAAAAGTTCATAAGTAAGACAGAAAACAATTTAGGAAACAAATAAAGCGAAGGAATGAACACGCAAAAAAGTCGCGCCGAACTAAATAAAAATTAGTACCGTTGCTAAAAATTTTAGTACCGTGGCTAAAAATTAAGCACGGTAACTAAAAAGTTAGCACCGGTGCTAAAAAATGTTAGTTAGGCGTATACTACTAGAAAATTGGCACCTGTGCTGGCGATTTTTTTGCCTGAATGAAAGAAAAAAGGGAAAGGGAGGAAGGAAGGAAAAGGGAAAATGAAAATGGATAAAGTGAAAGTTATACGTACTTTGCTTTCACCATTTCACTTAAGACCGCAAAAAACGGCAATTAAGGAACGGCCTCAGCCTTCTTTATGTGACTGAGAGAAAAAAGTGACCGTGGAAATAGATGAAAATCGTTTCCGAAAAGTGGGGCAAAATGACAACGGACACCTTATGCAACGCCTCTGGCGTGGTTCCCCCTCCGCTTCCCGCGTGCGAGCGAGAGGAGAGAGCAGCAGACGCACATGCAGGTCGACACGCCAGTTTGACGGGCGATGCGTGATCCCGGGCCAGACGTGAAATAGGGAACATCCTGGAGTCGGCCAACTTGAAACGGGGCTATGGTAAAGAAGTTTGCGCCAGCCTGTGCCCTGCGCAGTGTTCCGCCCCGGCCTCCCCCCGGCCGCACACCGGCTTACCCTGTCCAGGACCAGTTTATTCCTTTTCCGAGAGAATATTCTTGCCAGCAGCAGAGGAACCTTACGCCGTTGCCCCGTTCCACTGCCTCAAGGTCCTCCTTCCGCATCTACTGCTGTTGCTGCTGATTCCACCACACGATGCACGAGGCCTTTTTCTTTACCTACTGCCTGTGTATTTGTTCAAATTTATTCTGCACTACCGCGCTTCAGTGTTAGATTATTAATTAAGAAGTAAATAAATGAGAAAAGGCAAATTGCCTACTAGGAGCCAGCTATCTAAATAGAAGATTATTTTTTTGCATGCAAAACGTTGTGCGGCAACGTTCCAAACTCAGCTCCATGTTTGGGATTAAGTGAAGAGATCAATTCGATACAAGACCAGAGGTTTCCCTTACAGCCATTGCTCGGCTCTCTTTGTCCTCCTTCTTACGACCCCAGCTTTGTCGGTTTCCTTTCACATCCTTGCTATTTCCCAACTGTGCAACCACCCATCTCCACTCGCTCCCGCGTTTCTCCTTATTCTCGCCCTTCCTATCTGTCCTGAAATTTAACTTTTCTCCCTCTGCAAACAACCTCGTGGGCCCTTCCAGCTGCCGGCCCCCTCCCCTCATTCTCTGAAAGCCCGCAGTCCATAATTCCCCCTTTGTTTATTTTCTTATCCCTAAAAATAAACCAGAGGATGATAGGCGCAAGCCTCGCGAAAAAAGGAAAGAGCGTGCAAAAATCAGCGAGCAGCGAGTTATCGGTGCAAAGTTGCATACCAAGAAGTGAATCATTTGACAAGCATAACAAATAGGAACGTCTAGGAACCATTCACAAACTCCGGACTTTTAACGGGATTTCGTCTTCAAAAATACCGACTTCGTTACCCAGCGAGAGCACACTGTCTATCGTCTACTGCAACGAGATGCCATTAAATTAAATAGCTTTTGTGATTCATTTACCGAGGAGCAGTGATATCCAAAAGCCTGTGGTGGATTGGACAAACGAGCTGTGCTGCCTCCCTTTGTCGCAGTGTTTTGCCTCACTTCTCCCTTCCTTTCATCCCGTTTCAGCCCATAAATCGCCTCCGTAATCCTAGCGTCCTGCGACACAGTTCGGTTAGTGGAAACTTACCGTTTCACCTCTCATAGTTCGATTTTTGACGAAACCACGGACACTACCCCAAAATGCTTATTCATCAACTTCGATAATTCTTGATTAAATTATTTGCAATGGAAAACACTGTATTCCTCGTTCCTGCAAAGAAATGGGCCACTTATGTCAAGAATGATATTGCCTTGACTGAAGTAAAATGTTCGCGATATGAGACAAGTCTTATTAGGATAGAGTCATGGTTGTAATGCTTGCGAGCTCGGCAGTACTGCAACTCTCCCCACTTGCGGATGTTTACAAAGCCTTCATATTGCACTCGATGTTTCGCCCACTGTATCTCAGGCCCCGCACTTCCTTGCTGCCGCTTACGTCCGCTCCGGGCCAGGCTTTGGACGAGCTCATCTCGAACTCATCGTGTATACCGCTGCCGGAGCAGCTGGGCTCCTGGGCGCTGCGGAGCCGTGCGGAGCGAGGCGCGTGGCCAGTTTATGTTCACTTTACCTGGAGTTGGGCGGCCGGCCCCCTCTGCTCGCCACACCTTCTTCCCTGCGTTCGGCGCGGCGCAGGTGGTGCTTCAAGTCCTTGTTTCGCACTTGGCAATTAAATCTGCGCCATCCTCTGAACTTATTCGGCGCGCCATATAGCCGCTTCCGCCCGCACTCGCGCCGCCGGCGCGCTGCTCCCGCAGCTCGGTCTTGTCGCCTCGGGGTTATGTTGACGCAAGCGCGCGCACAAATACAAACTTCTCGCGAGTTCCCATTCAGGCAGCGACGGGGCAGGCAAGTATTTCGCGAACGGAACGAGGAGTATCAAACAGTCTGGGTCGCAGGAGGAGGCCACAAAGGAAGCAACATGCGAAGGAGCTCGCGGGGCGCGCGCGGAGTAGTTCCTCTATACGTCCAGTGGCGTAGGAACCGAGGGGGATTGGGGGGGGGGGGGGGGCGCCCCGGAGGGGCGCCGTAACGTGCCCCGGAGGGGCGCCCGACGCGCCCCCGAGGGGCGCAATAGGCGCCCACAAGGCGGGCGACAAAGGGACGCGCGGTAACGCACCCTGATAGGCAGGCGCCCCCCGCAGCGCAGTGAATCTGAAGGGGCACAGTTTACGTCCTCCGGAAGACGTACTTTTTATTTTGTGATAATTATTGTCACGATGCGTTTGTGAAGAAATGGCAAAATTTTGGATTCCGAACGGTTACAGGACAGTGGCGTAATTAGGGCTGATAAAAGGAGGGGGCGATGCTTTACATGTTGCCTACCTTCAGGGGAAAAGCTTTACGGGTTGCCTACATTCGGGGGCAAAGGTTCCCTTCGGGGACCCAAAAGGGGGGGGGGGGGGGCGATCGCCCCCATCGCCCCTCCCCTAAGTACGCGCCTGTTACAGGACTCATAGCTTTTCGCTCACTTCGCTCGCGATATCGGTTATTCCTATCGGTTATTCCTATAAAAAACGAATCGGAACAAAGACCGTAGCGCAGCGCACTATATGAAAAAAATTAAGAATACATGGATTCAATAAATATTGAGTTTAGTACGATCAGTAGGTATACCTTTTTAAGATAAAGATAAGTAAGTGGACCAGACCAGTGATGCCTACTGTATCAACTATAGACAATCTCCTGCTTCAACCCAGTTTCGAAAGTTAAATTTAAATTCTCCATTGTGCGCATACCTTCATGCCACCACTGAAAGAATCTACTTACACCAGACGTCTTTGCGGTTAGACGTCGTCTATGGGTGGTTGTCCACGTGGACAGTAGCCACGAACCCACCCCCTCCCGCCGTGGACAGTCGTGGACTATCGTCGATTCCCCCCTCCCCCCGTTCAGCTGTCCACGTGTATTATCGGACGCGGCCCCTTATTACAGAGAAGGCGTTGCGTAGGGAACTCGAGAGCGCAGTAGCGTCATCCGGGGTTGACTTAAAATCCCTGTGCAGTAAGCAGAACAGTTACGCTTCATTAGAAATGATGTTACCACTGTAGGTGCATCTGGCGGCACAAACGGCTCAGCCTTTCCATGTTTTCTAAAATGCAACAACATTCTCACTAGTTTTAGAAAAAGAAAAAAAAAACATGGGTGCATGCTACTCGCAGTACTTTTGGTCCTGCAATTTTGTGATACTCGATCAAGTGCTACTTATATCACAAGACGAATAGTATAACAATGTATATTTATTCCCATACTTACGTTATTACTCATTTTTCGCAATAATTTTGACAGTCAAATACACTGCGACATAAATATTGCTTGTGTGTTCCCGCAATTTCTAGCATGTAAAAAGTATTGCAAAGTTTTCAGAAAACTTGGGATCTGTTTTTACCGAGCACAAGCCACCCCAAATCCAATGCCGTAGCTGCAGTACGCACGTGTGGCCCTTGCGACATGGTGGCGCGTTTCGAGCTTTGCGTCTGAGGGATCCATTCGCCACTGCTAATCCCGCATCCGGCCGTGCATCCGGGTTATCTTGTCCGCTGAGCTCGATCATGACTCAATCCCATGGCAAGCCACCCCTCATTGGTGCGCCCCTCCTCGGGTCTGGCCAATCACACGGACTAATCATCCAACACGCGTCCACCAGCAGCACCATGACGTCATCTAGCAGCCTGAGAAGAACCTCCGGCATCCCGTGATAAATCTCTTGCGCCTCAAGTTTCTGAGAGTAGAGTAAAATCCATCTTCCCGTAGACTGGAATTTAAAGCGTGGAAACTAAAACAGTCGCATTTCCAAAATTGTGATTTTAGAAAGAGGTCAGCATTACCGATATTAATTTTCACTCAAGGGAACTCGTCATCGAGATAATTCAATTGCTTAACAAATAAGTTGATCGTGCACAGCATTCTGTTTGTTTTCCTCCTTCGCCACGATCCAAAGTGTTGTCATGGAACGTCATCCGCCAGACACCGCTGTAACAAGCCCCCTCGTTCAGAGCACCGATAGGCGCCGTACAACACACTCAACCCTAAACGGCCGGGACAGTGCAATAAGACTGGCCGGAGCGCACGTATAAAAAGCAGCCCCCGACGAGGGAGTTCCCCGCGGGCGCAGTGCCCCCGCCGGCCGAGGCCGACGTCCCTGTCGTTGGTGTCGGTGCCGGTGCTGGTGGCGGTGTCGCCGGCCGTGGGGGGCCGACAGAGACAACGAACCACAGCAGCGGACCCGAGCGGACCGCAGCGCGCAGCCGAGTGGAAAGATGATAGGGGTAGGTAAATGGGGACAATGTAAGTGCTGAGGGTGCGTCGCGTTGCGCCGGGGACGTGCGCCAAGGAGGCTGCCGCCACTGCTGGGCGTGGTGATGGTGGTGCAGCTGAAGGTACGATGGTAGTGTTATTGGTGGTGGTGGTGGTGGTGATCATGATTTTCATGGTGATGATTCTCATAGGGATTTTCTTATAGTGATTATTTAGAGGTGGTGGTGTTGGTTTACGGTGACTTCGTGGTGCTGGCTTTTCGGCGGTATGCTCGGTATTGTATGAAAAACAGTGCTTGCAGTTTACTCAGATATGCCTGATCATGACATTGGTTCAAACAGCCCACATCAGAACAAGCACATGAAGATAACCCTGGTGCAGGTATGCGATGACAGGTACCGTTGGTAGTGCACCGGTTTCCTGCCGCTCCGGGCTTTCCACCTCGTCCGCAGTACCCTGCTTCGCAGCTTCGGCATCCCGTCCATCGTTAAACTAGATCGAGCAAGATGTCCCGATTCGCAATACAACGTTTCCGCCAGAGTCGTAGAGATTGACTGATCCATAACGGTCCAATTAGGGCACTGGCGTGCTATTTTGTCTAACGACCGCGCCACCTTCACACAGCGCAGCCGCACTCATGCGCGTAAACGCACCACCCCCTCCCGGCAGATACGCCGGTGTGGGCCACCGACCCGCCATCGAGACGCTACTCCATTTGGCCGCCATTAAAAGCAACGGCCGGCGCCCAAGTAGCCTTGATTAGCGTTCCGCGATTGATTTAGCGAAACAGGACCTCGATTCGGCGTCGCGCTGCCGCCGCGTTGCCGGAGGCCCCCGGTGATTAGGCGCCTCGAGCTGCCCTGGCTGTGGGCCCCCACATCACCCTGGTGGGGCCGCCCAGCCGCCGCCGTCCCTCCCGCCGAGTCCTGCCGCCGGCCCTGGCCGTGCCTATAAACGATCTTGAAATCTCATTCCGCTTTATTGCGACATGGCTGGCCGGCCGTTTTCGCTCCCGGGCACCGCCACGGCCACGCACACCGCGTCCAATCGGCGGCCGTAGGTGGACGCGCGCCGCCCCTGACGGGGGGCTGTCCGCTAGGGCCGGACAGGGGTCATCGGCAGCGTCCTTGAATGACCAGAGGGGCCGCCACCGCCGGCCGCGCTCTTCGGTTTCGTGTCCCCCGACGGCGTCCGTCGACGGCGATGTCACCGCCGCTCTCCTCCGACGATGAGGTCCCCGACGGCGCGTTCCGGCTGCATATATTAGAGCTTGCGCCTACGCCACTGTTCCCTCTCACCGCCGACCACCATCGCCGTCCAGGCGGCCGAACGCCCTCGGCGGAGTCCATTTTGGGTGGCTGGTGAGGCGACGCCGCCGCCGTCATGGGGTTCGGATCGGTTCGGGCAACGGCCGTGACGTAATGGAGAGATCGGGGACGGACCGCCGCGCCACCCTCGCCAGACGGCGCGGGGGGCTAAAAAGGAACGGGGCCTCGAAAACAGATGGGGGTTGACACTTTCAGGAAAGTTACACACGACGTCGAAGAGAGTCACCCCAGAGAACAAATGCAGGGGTGATCCGCCTCGTTCTAATATTCTATCCACTCGAATGAAGGTTTCCTACAAGGCTCAGAATCGGAAGCTGGAGAACAAAAACCGTTCCACACCGGAAACTCTCGAGATCAGGCATGAGAAATATCGACGCACGACAAAGGCCTCGCCAAATATGGGAACTAAGCTCCAAATTCACTCAAAACGCTATTTAAGATTCTCGCACCTTTCCTTGAGAGTTTCCGGTCTGGAAGAGTTTTTGTTCTTCAGCTTCCGTTTCCATAGCATCATTGGAAACCTCTACTGTGACAAAAAGCAGATTTATTTTTTTGAAACGCTGATGATATGGTGCCACCTCTCTCTCTCTCAATCTCTCTCTCGGACACCTGGCTGGAGCGTGACATTACACGGCGTGACGTCACGCAGCTCGTTCATCTCATTTGACAGCCGTGGTGACGCCATATATCAAGAGGCCGGCGGCGGCCCGCGACGTGCATGCCTCATCCCGCGCGCGCCGTTTCCACCTCTGGCCGCGCCGGGCCGCGTCCGCAAACACAAACATCCCCGCTGCGACTGAGCCGGCCTCACTGTGGGGCAGACAGAGATAACGGCGCGACGCGTACCCAGACGCAGCCGCGTCCGACTGCTGGGATTTCTACTTGTTATCTCCGGCTGTGTTACCCCCCTCCCGCTCTCTCTCTCTCTTTCAATCTCTCTCTCTCTCTCTCTCTCTCTCTCTCTCTCTCTCTCTCTCTCTCTCTCTCTCTCTCTCTCTCTCTCTCTCTCTCTCTCTTTCTCGTTCTCTCAATAGGAAGTAACGTGTCAATTTTGCGAAGTCTTCCATGCCACGGGGCTGATAATAGTCTGTCAGCCGGCTGAATGCAATGTGCGGACAATCGGGGCAAAGAAATAGTACGATGTGATGACATTGGTGAGCGACGTGGCGACATTCTTGAGCTCGGGGATCGGTGTTTGGTGGATGTACCTGTGTTTAGTGCCCCAATCCAGATCAGGTCGGATAACGACCACAAGGGCAGCAGCATGGCTAGGCTGGATAGGCTGCTAGCTGGCCCGAGTCTGCCAGTACATAACGGCCATGTTTTTGCAGGGGGATGGGACATGGACAGTGAGGAGGGGTTGGGAGGGGGAGGGGTCGGGGCAGAGGGAGGGGTGCAGGCCGGGTCCAGACTGCGCAGTGCGCCTGTACCGCCGGCTGCCCTACTGGGAGCCGGGCAGAGCCGGGCCTTGGGGCTGCATCCGTGGGGTGACGCCAAGAAGAGAGAGCAACGGATAGAGGCGAGAAAAAGGGAGAGGGAGGGAGGGAGGAGGAGGAGGAGAAAGAGAGAGAGAGAGAGAGAGAGAGAGACAGAGAGAGAGAGACAGAGAGAGAGCAAGGGAGCGGGCGACCGGGGGTAGCCAGGCGTGCAGAGGGTCCCTGGACGCGTCACGGCCACGCGCAGCGTCGGAGAATGAATGGAAGGGAAGGCTGTGCCTACTCAAGTAGAGCCCCGGCCCGGCCCGATGCCCCCCCCCCCCCCCAGCTGGGCCCCAGGCAGGCTGCCATCCCGAGGAGTCTCCGCGCCACCAGCATGACTATGCTCGATGCATCAGACGATACGGGACGATACGGAGAGTAAAATGCGATCGACCAGTATTAGGCGGGGCTCTTTCAAGAATACGCAATAATCGCTGTAACATCTTCGGAGGATATGGTCAGCTAGAGCTTAAGGCGTCGTCTGCAAAGTGCTCCCGAACTTCCTCGATCGTGCCTGAAACCACGCGAACCACCGAGCGCCTGCGACTGCCAGGCTAGGCCAGCCCGCACAACACGCATGCATGCAGAAGCCGTGGTTGCCTATCCGGCAGGCGCTATTCGGTCGCTTACTCTGGCCAAATTAGGTTTGAACTAAGGTGTACTCACGCCTTCCGGATATTTTGGCTAACGCAGCTGCTAAGCCAAACGAAACGTTCGCTGGGTATGTGAAAAAAATTGCTGGATTTGCCAGGGAAAACGTGTGGATTATGGGTTTCATTCCGTATGTCATGTGCCGTGTGTTCCCTACTTCTATCTGGCTCCGTAACCGCTTTCTGATTCTTCTTTGAACTTCGGTCCGTGTTAATATTGGGCCTGCGCCTATTAACAGTGTCTAGTTTTACTCTAGACTCTTCAGAACTCAGAGCCAATAATCCACACTGCTGAGCGCACCGGCGGGCCCTGCTAGAGGGCTGAGGCGCAACCGGATACTACTCTGTCGCTAGTTCCTCCTTTGGCGCGCGAATATGAATTTCGTCTCTCGACAGTCCGGCTCTTCCTCGCGAATAACCTATTGGACCTGTCGAGCTGTTGGGCAGCGCAGGCGTGCCGTCGCGGCCAGCGGCGGCGGCAGAGCGGAGGGAGCAGCGGCAGCAGCAGTGTGGGGGCCGAATGGTCCGCAGGTGTTCCTTACAGCAGGCTGGCTGGTGGTCGGGGCGGGTGGTCCGCGCCTGTCCCGCCGCTGCGCTGCGCACGCTGCGCCCTCCCCGTTCCGATGTCCCTCCGCCTCAACTTCTGGGTACTCATTTCCGAGCCAGCGGGCGCCACCACCAGTGCGGTGGGTGGCGGCGCACCGTCACGGGATGGGGGAGGAGGACTGTTCCCATTCGCAATGCTGTAAAACGCTCGCAGTATACGAACGAACGGGGCTTCTCCCGCGCGGGGGGTAGGAACCACCGAGGGCTGTCAAGGACAAAATGCAAAAGCTATGGGACTGTGGAAAACCGCAAAATTCAAAATATGGTTGCCTGCTGTAGAGACTAGCTCTACATATACATAGCACTACGTCTAGCCTCGGCTCTGCCGACTTATTGCCGCCTCCAGCGCGGACCGCGCCGTGCGACCGCAGGGGCTACCATTGATGCATTGCGTAGAGCACTTGTTTTCTCGGTGAATTCAATCCCGGCATTTCCTCCGGAAAACCTGCGTCTGACCTCCGACATGTTACTACCCAACGACCGATTGCAATGGGGCGACGATATTCGGAGCCCAAGATTCATGGCGTTTGTAGACGGTGCGGTGGTGGTGGTGCTGCTGGTACGGCCCGAGGCCCTCTCTGCCCCGCTCGAGGCGCCGGCTGTGCTGGCCACAGTGCTAGCGGGTACCCTCGCGCCTGATCCCATGAGCTTGTCCCCGCCGCACCGCCACGGAGGCCGAGGCCGCCAACCGCGGGCCCGGCGCACATATTTCTGCCGCGGCCTCGGCGAGGGCCTCGGCGAGGGCCTCGGCCCGCCCGCAAAGTGTCACATAAACACCATAATTTGGGGGATCCTGGACCCTCTGGACGACGCGGGAGGCGGACGCCGGCGGACGCGAACCCTACCTTATCATCGCGACACGCCGGCCGCCGACCCGCGCCAACGAGTGCGAGAGAGACGACGGCAACAAATAATTTCCAGCGCGCACTCGCTCACTCTCACGGGGGATGGGCGGGGTATCGGAGAGGTGGTGCGGTGCCCGATGCGGGGCCCGGTCAGGGCCGGTCTGGACCGAACTCACAAAACCCATGATACGCGGGACGCGGGTGCTTCAGAACGACGGCTTTGCATTAACTGAAGGCTCGCATGGCTCTTTGAACTCGGCACTCTTTTCCACCCCTTTACGCGATGCTCAGAGAAAAAATTCACCCCCTTTCAAGAACAACAGCTTTCAAAGCAGAATGGGTACTCCGGAGTAGAGCTTGACCGGAAACGAGAAGACGACAAGAATCACAAAAGCGGATACGGAAATCTACTGTATGAAAACTACGCAGCACGCAGCGCCGTCAGCCACGAGCCGACTCGAAAATTTGGCAGGCTTAGCTCTTTTCGCTGACGATAGTCACGACCATTTGGTAGGGTCAGACAGCGCCGGCGCTACTCCGCGCGGCCTAAGAATGAACTCCCCGGCGCAGCGGCGAGTTACACCCAGTGATTCCTGAGGTAAATCTCGCATTCTGCCCCCTCTTCTTCTCAATTTTTTTTTCTTTTCGTTTTGGGCTTGGATCAACCAAGACAGGTACCGGGACGTGCCCAAGGAAGACACAGACTGACCACCTTGAAATCCGCGTAAAAACGGATGAAAGGGAACTGGGGGATCTGACGAGGGCGACCGCGCGCGTTCTTCAATTACGCTTCGTGCACTACGTAGACCTTTCTAACGATTTTGAGTCGGCTCGTGGCTGACGACTCAAAATCTCCTTTTCACCCGCGCGGCACGTGTGCTGCGACTAACTTTTTTACATACACGTGTCGTGCAGTAGACTTCCGTAACCATGTGTACCAGCTCGGGCAGGGGTCGACCCCAGCGCGCAGTACCAGCTCGGGCAGGGTTGCAACAAAGATACCCGGCACCGCCGCCCGCTCCAATCAAACCCCCTCCACCGCCTTGCAAATTCAGTTTCAGTTCCGGTGCACGGCGCCTGCTGCCCTGAAGTGTCCACCGCGCCCGCCGCTGTTGTTCGCAGCTGTTTTTAGAGGAGGTCGCACCAAGCCTGGCGGGGCCGTGTGGGGCCTGGCAGGGGGGCTAGGCAGCCGCCGCTACCGTCCCTCTCTGGGGCACCCTGAGGGTGGAGCTGCCACTGGCCACGGACGCTATCCGGTACGCCCCCGTCGAGACACCAACTTGTGCAAGGAAGTGCACTCGAGCGCTGGCAAGGCAGGGGCAGGCGGGCCGCGCGGTGTTGCGGGTGCCAGCTGGGCCGGCAACAAGGGTACACCAGTGTGTCCGACAGAGTGCGCTGCTGTCGCGCTGCTGAATCTCGGTACAGTCGAGTCTCGTTTATTCAAAACGCTCGCTTGCCTCTGGTCCAAAGACTCGTGCACGCTCAAAAATTCGGACAGCTTTCTGGGCTGGTCAAAAATAAGTACGTCTAACGCTAACGCGTAGACCGGCCGGATGGGTTCTGAACTAAATTTACTATTGTCATAGACGAACGACATCGTAGATATTTTCACCTCGAAACCTCTGGAGCCGTTCTGTGACCTTTCTTCGGAATAAATCTGAAGTAAAGACGAGTAAAGAAAAGGGATGGGTCTGGAAAGCTGCTAAACATCTTTCGAAAAGGCACCAGCCTCTGTTCAGGCCTCGTAAAGACATCGTTACTACATCTCTCCCTGCTATAGCAGCATTGGGCCTGCAATAGATTGACCATACAATTCATTTACCAGAAGATTGGCACATTATACCAGGTGAGTCAGAAACGCCGCGCATTCTTTAAGCAATCTCACATCGCACTATCGCCGTCTCTTTCTGTCTCGGCCAGACGCGCGTGATACAGAGAGAGATGGAGATGGTGCGTTGGGGGATTGCCTATTGCAAAGAATGTGCGGCATTTCTGACTCACCTGGTATGTCACGTCGTCACAAATTTTGGTTTTATTAATCAATTAAACCTTTGTGAAATTAAGGTTAGGCATCCCATCTCGTTGCCGTGTCACGCCGCTTAGTACGTAAACCAAAATCCTAGAAATCAATCGGCACTGAAATTCCTCGACGTTGCGATAAAAAGGGGCAGGTTCCATCAACGGAACCCGGGGGGGGGGGGGATAATTGATGTAGACTTTGACGGGACCGCAGCAAAACAGCAGGTCCTTCAAAACAGCAGGTCCCTCAAAACAGCAGGTTGGAAGGGCACCAAAACAGCGGGTCCTTCAACAAAACAGCAGGTTAGTAGGCTAGGTTGGCTTAGGCTCGACTAGGTTAGGTTAGGCTGGGTTAGGTTAGACTGGGTTAGGTTAGGTTCGGTTCTCGTGCGGTGCTCACGAACAGCAGGCCCCCACGATCATGCCGACCTGCTGTTTTGAGGGACCTGCTGTTTTGAAGGACCCGCTGTTTTGAGCACGCCTCACTTTGACATGTCAACACAAACCTAGTACACACCCTCCGTACAAACGTAAGTCCAGTCTGCAAACCTGGAATCTCTAGGCCGGTTTGAACACCGTTAGGCACTGGCCGTACTCATTATCTACGCTCCCCTAAAAACCCGGGGGTTCTGCGACGTCTGGTTCTCGAGATTTCTACCACCGGACGAACCCCAAATTCTCCTGCTGGACTGCCGGGAACCTCTTCGATGTACCCAGGCCTATCGGGGGTTCCATCTACGGGGGATCACGCCTCTCGGAAGTTGACGGTGACCAGAGCGCACAGCACGGCCAGCAGCGCGAGCAGAGCGGACGCCGCACCGCACCGCGCCAGCACACGCCGGACCATACGCTGCCCTGCTCCGCTGCTCCGTGTCCCGGAGTTGGGCCCCCGAACAGATGGAAGGCCACGGCAGCTAACCACCGCACCGCGCGGCCCCACTCCGCTCCCCCTAATGTATGCAACTCCAAGTTTGGCTCAAACTATGGCGGGGGCGTCACACCTCCCCGCCTGCTGCCCCGGGCAGGCGGGGGGTGGAGGCAGCGGGGAGGGGCGGCCCGGCCCCAGCCCCTTTCGGACCGCACCCACCCAAAGCCCATCGGGCATGTGTACACCGCGCGGCCGCGTCTGTCTCCGTCACACTCCCGCGCCGCTTTACGTCAAGGGAAAGAAACGGAGGGGGAAGGGAGCCTGCGCAACCCCTGGCCCGTTTGCCCCCGGGCACAGACACACACGCGCACAGACACACACACACACACACACACACACACACACACACGGTGTACAGCCCCTAGCCTGCTGGGGTGGAAAACAGACGGAAACAAACGTGCAGGTCCTCCCCGCCCTTCGCCACGCCACGCCTCCGCCTGCTGAGCGGCCCGCCAAACTGGGCCACCAGGACCAAGGCCTTCTCCGTCGGCGGCGAAACGTGCGCCTGCTTCTGGTGTGGGCACGGACTCTGCCGCACTGTCAGCTGGCAGTTTATCGGCCCCAGTCCCGTTCCTCACGTCACTGAAATTTTCATCTTGAAGCGGTTAGGTTACGCACCTGCTGCGAAAAGGTGGGGTAGGCCAGCCCGCAGGACACGCTAGAACTGATGTTGCCTACCCACCAGGCGCCTTGGGCGGTCGTCCCCATACGTTCCACAGAATCAGCGACCGTTCTTCGAATTGTTTGAGTTAAGTGGACGACACAGGTTAAGAGGTTCGTGAGGGTTAGAAGCAGGCCCCTTGCAAGTTAGGCTGTTTGCTGTTTGGTCACCTTTTGTAGCAACGGACTTAAAAGAGTAGACATGTCTCATACACCCAGAGAAACAGATTCATAGGCTAAAAGCATTCAAGAATATTTTCTTGAATCAAGCAAATCTTAGAATTAAATCAAGATTTATTCCTGGATCAAGAATTATATTCTTGGATGCTGTAAGAATAAGCTGTTCCAAGCTTGAATCAATTCGTTTCTCTGGGTGTAGTGACAAATTGGGGATGTATCCTGTACTGTTCCATCGCGAAACGGACAGGGAAATTCCATGCCCACTGTACTCCCATATTTGACATCCCATGAGACATGAATGAGGGCCCTTCGTGGGTTTTCTGGACCATCATATGGAGGCCTCCACGCATCCCGTACATATTCCTTGCATGTAAGGCGTCGAGTAGGCGAGCTGGCTAGTTAATGCTGGGCCAGCCTCTGGCATGATCGACTTCCTCCTCCAACGCGCAGGCGTGCTTACATCCACACAGAAACACACACACACAGGCGCGCATGCACGCCGTTTGGCACACGTCTCGCGAGCGAGGTCGCGTTATAGAACGGGAGACCCGCGCAGCGAGTCCACGGCGTGCCGCCGTATCCGCTGTGCGCACTGCGACGCACTTCTGCTTGCCCGCGACAGTAGTAAGGGGGTCCCCTGGGTGCGGGTTGCGGGCTTGCCTACCTCCCAGGGGCAGGCGTCATATTTCAATGACGTCAGCATGGCGCGTGCCGGGTGCCGGGTGTCACGGGCGGAGGCAATGACCTTTGCAACTGTGGCGGTGTTCTCGGAGTGTACTGCAGCGTCAGCAGTTTTCTGAGCTATGCATCTATCTCTGTCGTTCTCGTTAGCGAAATGTGTGTTCTCTCTCACACTTATTGTGTTAAGCGTGGTGTCGTCTAGGTAGTACGGTTCACATCTGCAATATGCGCCCAGAATTTTTCGCAGTGTACTACAGTGTCGAGCTATGCATCCTTCTCTGTCGCTCTCGTTGGCGAAATGTGTGTTTTCTCTCGCACTCATTGTGTTATGCGTGGTGTCGTCTAAGTGGTGCAGTGCACATCTGCGATATGCGCCTAGATTTTTTCGCAGTGTACTACAGTGGCGAGCTATGTGTCTCTTGGCTGGCGGTCGGTCTGGCGCGGGGCGGGCGCGAGGCGGGCGCGGGGCGGACGCGGGGCCGGCGCGGGGCGCAGCGTGGCGGGGCGCGGAGAGCCGGGGCGCGGCGGCTTGGCGGGACCCGGCGGCTAGCCGGGACGCGGCGGCGAGGCGGGGCAAACGCGGCGCGGGCGGGCGTTCGGCGCGGTGCGGCGCGGTGAGGGCGCGCGACAGGCGCGTTTCGGCGCGCTCGGGAGCACCACATATGCTTCCGACACTGCCAATATTTGGTGCTAAAATTGCTAAACTGGGTGCTAAAACTGCTAATCTGGGTGCTAAAGGCTCTAAACTGGGTGCTAAAGCTGCTAAACTGGGTGCCAAAGCTTCTAAACTGGGTGCTAAAACTGCTAATCTGGGTGCTAAAGCCTCTAAACTGGGTGCTAAAGCTGCTAAACTGGGTGCTAAAGCTGCTAAACTGGGTGCCAAAGCTTCTAAACTGGGTGCTAAAACTGCTAAACCGGGTGCCAAAGCTTCTAAACTGGGTGCTAAAGCTGCTAAACCGGGTGCCAAAGCTTCTAAACTGGGTGCTAAAACTGCTAATCTGGGTGCCAAAGCTTCTAAACTGGGTGCTAAAGCTGCTAAACTGGGTGCTAAAGCCTCTAAACTGGGTGCCAAAGCTTCTAAACTGGGTGCTAAAACTGCTAATCTGGGTGCTAAAGCCTCTAAACTGGGTGCTAAAGCCTCTAAACTGGGTGCTAAAGCTGCTAAACTGGGTGCCAAAGCTTCTAAACTGGGTGCTAAAGCTGCTAAACTGGGTGCCAAAGCTTATAAACTGGGTGCTGAAGCTGTTAAACTTGGGTCGTCTGGGTGGTGCAGTGCACATCAGCGATATGCGCCCAGATTTTTTCGCAGTGTACTGCAGGTGCAGGGTCGAGCTACGCGTCTTTTGGCTAGCGGGCGGTCCGGCGCGGTCTGGTCCGGTGCCGAGCAGCCGGGTGTCGGATGTTGCGCGCGGAGGCACTCACCTCTGCAATCGTGTTTTTTCGCAGTGTACTGCAGTGCTAGCAGTTAGCGAAATATGTGATCGTCTAGGCGGCGCATTGCACGGGGTGTGGCGCGCGACTCTTGGTGGGTTTTCTTGGAAGAATAATGCACAGTGGGATATTTTCTCTTTTATTTTATTTGTCTTAGTACATTGGTCAATATCGTTTACATGCAATCAGGCTAGAGTACAGGATCATTCTGTTTTGGGTGATATTAAAAGTATAAGTTTTCGCACAGGACACTTAACAGGGTAGGGATGAACGGATCGTTTGCGTTTTCTATGAGATAATCTTTTTTCTGACGCCAAGGAATATCTGTATCCATCATTGTATATATTTTGTCTTTAAAGCAGCGCAATATTTTTTTCTGATTCTTGGACAAACCGCAGCCGAAGTATCCCCGCGTTAAATTGAAACAAATTTCACAAAGAAAACAAATTAATTCTTTACTTGCGCATCTTAGAATAGCTTCCCTCATCTCATAGTCTTCATCCCGCAGGACGCGTAGGAGATTTTTGTGAAGTTTCACTTTCGAGCGCTGTGCGTCCCATCCATCGTCTTCTTCATCGTCTTCTTCATCGTCATCTGCTTCTACCTCTTCATCAACGTCACTTTCCTCCTCGTCCTGATCGGTCATACTAGTTTGCACTATTTCTTCTTCATCATCGCTCTCCTCCTCCCATGTTTTCCAGGGAATTGGATCGTAGTCCTCATCCTCGCTTTCGCTGCTTTCCTCACTCTCTGTTTCGCTTGATTCTTCGCCCCCAGTTATTTCCCTCATATCTTCGTTCTCGTCCTCCTGATCAACGTCATCTTCGAACTCGTCGTTCTGCTCATTCTCCCGCTCGTCGTGGGGAAAATGGTTATGCTCACCTTCCTTCAATACTTGGATGCCATCTGCACTTCGTCTCGTGATCGCAGTGGCAGAGCAGTCCGACTGCGATCGAAGGCACCTCCAGTACATTTTTTCATTTTTCTCTAGTCGCTTAGTATATACGAATCCTCTGGAATATAATCGGGGAAACCCCTAACGGATTTGACGATGCGTGCTGTCATGGTTGTGATCGGTTAGATGACAAGACTGAACTGATTCTCTCGGGTGCGCCGCCCAGATTAATATACTTCGAAGTGTGTGTGTGTGTGTGTGTGTGTGTGTGTGTGTGTGTGTGTGTGTGTGTGTGTGTATGAGCGAGCGCGCGTTTGTCTGCTTGACTCCGTGGTGGATATGAAAGTAGCTGGTATTCGGTTTAAGACAGTTTACCACTATAGTTGAGCAGTTTTAGCACCCAGTTTAGAAGCTTTAGCACCCAGTTTAGTAGTGTAAGTACACAGTTTATCAGCTTTAGCACCCAATTTAGAAGCTTTGGCACCCAGTTTAGCAGCTTTAGCACCCAGTTTAGAGGCTTTAGCACCCAGTTTAGAGGCTTTAGCACCCAGATTAGCAGTTTTAGCACCCAGTTTAGAAGCTTTGGCACCCAGTTTAGAGGCTTTATCACCCAGATTAGCAGTTTTAGCACCCAGTTTAGAAGCTTTGGCACCCAGATTAGCAGTTTTAGCACCCAGTTTAGAAGCTTTGGCACCCAGTTTAGCAGCTTTAGCACCCAGTTTAGAAGCTTTGGCACCCAGTTTAGCAGCTTTAGCACCCAGTTTAGAAGCTTTGGCACCCAGTTTAGCAGCTTTAGCACCCAGTTTAGCAGCTTTAGCACCCAGTTTAGCAGCTTTAGCACCCAGATTAGCAGTTTTAGCACCCAGTTTAGAAGCTTTGGCACCCAGTTTAGCAGCTTTAGCACCCAGTTTAGAGCCTTTAGCACCCAGATTAGCAGTTTTAGCACCCAGTTTAGCAATTTTAGCACCAAATATTGGCAGTGTCGGAAGCATATGTGGTGCTCCCGAGCGCGCCGAAACGCGCCTGTCGCGCGCCCTCACCGCGCCGCACCGCGCCGAACGCCCGCCCGCGCCGCGTTTGCCCCGCCTCGCCGCCGCGTCCCGGCTAGCCGCCGGGTCCCGCCAAGCCGCCGCGCCCCGGCTCTCCGCGCCCCGCCACGCTGCGCCCCGCGCCGGCCCCGCGTCCGCCCCGCGCCCGCCTCGCGCCCGCCCCGCGCCAGACCGACCGCCAGCCAAGAGACACATAGCTCGCCACTGTAGTACACTGCGAAAAAATCTAGGCGCATATCGCAGATGTGCACTGCACCACTTAGACGACACCACGCATAACACAATGAGTGCGAGAGAAAACACACATTTCGCCAACGAGAGCGACAGAGAAGGATGCATAGCTCGACACTGTAGTACACTGCGAAAAATTCTGGGCGCATATTGCAGATGTGAACCGTACTACCTAGACGACACCACGCTTAACACAATAAGTGTGAGAGAGAACACACATTTCGCTAACGAGAACGACAGAGATAGATGCATAGCTCAGAAAACTGCTGACGCTGCAGTACACTCCGAGAACACCGCCACAGTTGCAAAGGTCATTGCCTCCGCCCGTGACACCCGGCACCCGGCACGCGCCATGCTGACGTCATTGAAATATGACGCCTGCCCCTGGGAGGTAGGCAAGCCCGCAACCCGCACCCAGGGGACCCCCTTACTACTCGCGACAGCGACGCGCCGCCCAGACAGTAGGATCATCGGCGGCCATTCCTCACCGCCATACACCACACTTCCAGGGGCTGGAACTTGTAACGTGTAGCGTCGTAAAGTGTTTGTTTGCGGATTGCTCCCCCCTTCCCCCCTCTTCCCCTTCTCTTTCTCCCTCTGGCTCTTTCTATGCCTCTGTCTCCCTTCCCCTCTTCCTCTCCCTCCCTCTCTCTCCTTTCCCCCTCCTCCCCCTCTCCCTGTAACACTCCGTAACCATACCCGTCGCAATCTTCCCTGCCTCCCCCGCTCTCTCCCTCTCGAACCCCCCCCCCCCCCCACACACACACACACAGGAAAACTCGTTCGATTCGTTGATGTGTTTCAGAACGTCGTCCCGTACGATATAGGCCGAGTGTTGTAAGGGGCCCGAAGGGTAAAAACCTCGGAGGAGGGAATATTTATCTGTGGCGGCGCCTCTTGTCGGCAAAGCAGAAGCGACTTGTGTGTGTGTGTGTCCGTGCCCTACACGCCCAGCCTCGCTGCAGCCCGCTGGGCACACAGCCAAGGGCGCCAAATCCACTCCGTAATACCGCCCCGCCCCCCTCCGGTTCGCGCTTTCGCCCGGCCGCGGCGGCAGCTCAACAGTATCTCACAGATCTCTTCACTTTCAATTTCGTTTCCGCGCCGCGTGGTGGGGATGAGGGGGCGGGGGAGGGGGAGGGGGGGAAGGGGAACCCCGGGGGGAACGGGGAATGCGAGGGGAGCATGAGAAAGGGGGAATTCCCCGGAGTGCAGAAAGATAGAAGTATCGCGGTAGCGGTAGGCGTTGACGGGGGTGCTTATGGAAAGGGACTGACTCAGTGACATGAGTGTATTTTCGCACGCTAAATGTAAACTAACTAGGTGCAATTCTGCACAAGGTGAATCCGTCGGTGTCAGGAATATGATGTGGTACACAGACGTTTGCGGGTAGGTCGCGGCGGCAACCCCGGGCCAGGGTAAGTTGATGTTGCAGCTCTTCATTTTTGTTGTCTATGAAAGCAGGCTATAACGTTGGGAATGTGAATGTAAGTATATGTGTGCGTGCGCGCGTCTGTAGGCAAGAGAGACGACTTTAGACACAAAGAGAGTGGGAGAGTGTGAAGGGCCCGCTCTCTCCTTCAACGCCTTGTCGTGTCTCTTCACGCCCTCCTCGCAAAAGTTTCACTAATCGGCGACTCGCCTCGACTCCATGCTTGTCAGCTCCGACCCCCCTCAGCTCCGCCCCCCAGCGTCCACCCACTTCAAACCCACCCAACTGTGTGGAATCCACAACGCAGCGGGGGGGGGGGGGGGGGGGGGGGGGGGGCAAGGTCTCCATCCTGAAACCACCCCCTATCCACCCCCACCCATGCGACACACACACACACACACACCACGCGCAAAATCGAGTACACGCCTTCAATTTATTTTGCTTTTATTTGCCGTCGTAATGCATGCGGCCAGCGGAGCGGGATCGTATGTCATCGTGGCGGCGACAGCGCCGAGAAGGATGGGGGGCGGAAGGGGGCCCGGCCGCGGGCCCCACGAATATATATCCGCCGGATCTGAGCTGCTCTCCGCTAGACTGGACACGCCCCCCCCCCCCCTCGGAGCGGTGATGGCTTGGTGGAGGAGATGGAAGAGATGGCGACGGGTTAGAATGCAGCGGTATCATACACGGTATCACAACAAATACAAATAAGACAATAGCAAAACCCTAAAGAAGAAGACTAGAAACGAACAGTGATTCTGTTAACTACTTTTTAAGCTCATAGTTCATCCATTAGTATGTAATTATTTTTTTAGGGGTACAGTAAAGCATTTTTAATAAAGTAGTGCAGTTATGGGCCTTCTTGCGTCGTGCACAATCTACGCACCTCGGCTTCCTCACCTCGGCAAAAGATAGGGTAGGCCGGCACAGGCGCGGATCCAGGAGCGACTTGTGGGGGGGGGGGGGGGGTACCACTTTTTGCCTACTTACAGGCGAAAAGTTCGGCGGGTTGCCTAAATTTCAGGCGCCCTTCGGGCGCCTTGATAACATCCTGGGGGGGGGGGGGGGCAAAACCCCTTTTGCCCCCCCCCCCCCCCCCCCCCCCCCCCCCCCCCGTGGATCCGCGCCTGGGACGGCAGGCCAACCCGCACGACATGCGTGCATGCGAACTGTCTCGTTTGCGTCCACACCACAGGAGCCATTTGTGTTCAGACTGACCAGCTTGCCACAATATCGTGGACGTAGTTGATGGATCACCTCATATGCATAACTGTGCATGCATTCATATATTACGCACGCATATACATTACGCAACATGAATTAAGCATACGCATGGAATTGTCAACTGTGAACGTAATAGGCTAAGAGTGCAATTTCTCCAGGCAATTGTGAAGCTATGGCCATGGCGTTTCAAATGTTAATTATGGATCACTAATCATAGATTGGTTTAACAATCCAACACAAGCTCATAACAACCCAGCTATTGGACTTAAACATGATCTTGAGAGTACAAGGAATAGAACGAGGCGAACTAACAGACGAATCTAATGAAATCACAGTAACTTCTCTTTCTACTACAGCAGCGACTAGTTTAGAGCCTAAATTTAGACTAACTAGAAAGAGGGTTCACAAAGACACATGAGTTCATAAATTGAAGGGTCCCTTCCTCGCTCTGGGAAGGGGCACATGAAAGTCGGATGGTAGGTACGATCACTGCACATTGTGCATTACAAAGCGTCGGCGGGCATCGCAACGAGCGTCAGCCGTCGCGTTTTGGGTCAAACGCACGGATCACTGCCCTTGCCAGGCCCTCATCCCTCCCTCTATGCGTGTCTGAACCACGCCGAGTGCCACACGGATGAGAGGCGCAACGCCAGCCTTGTCAGCAACAGCAGTTGCAGCATCCGCAGTGGCAACAGCGACGCCAGCCCCGACAGCAGCAGCAGCGAGTGTTCTGTTCCGATCCACGAAGGGAGCAGGAAGGGCAAGTTAATTTTGCAACATGACGCTGCTCGCCGCTCTCCTCCCTTACGCCCCACAGTTCCTGCCTTCTCCTTCGCCTCCTCTCGTGCTGCGATCAGGCCTGACGGGCCCAGCACAGCACAGCACCTAGCGCAGCACGCCAGTTTTTACCTCCTAGAGATACAAAGAGCCCCTCCTTGATGGTGGCTCGCGAAGCCCTTCCTCACTTCCCGTCCTCGCATATTCCGATTTTTCTCAACGTGTTCCGTTCAGCAGTTCAAGGGCACTCGGAGGAACTCCATTACCCTTGAAAAAATGTTGTCCATCCATGGGGAACTAGCAGGGATGAATCTTCGTACGATGCAACGAATTCGGTTCTGACAAATGAAGATCGATACGTCGTAAGGAAGGGGCGAGGAGGCTCCGCTGAGACATCGGACGTTGTTCTTTAGACACATCGAGATGTCATACCTGTAGATTTGTAAACAGACAGAAGGCTGCCGACCACAGCGATTTTTCAGCACGGATGACTAGCCAAGCAGCCTAGACGCTATTAAACAGTGGTGCCCACGAAATGTGTAAATGTTGAGGTGTGGTTGGGAATCACCTTGAACATTCAAATTCATCTGTTATTTTCCTCGCCACCTTTACGGTTTTGTAGGCCTTCGCGTTCTGTTGTTACGAAACAGTACTCCTTTGCTCTCCGCAGCACTGCCTCGAACCCCAACAGCGCCGCATTCGTGTCATTCCTCCGCTCGTCACAGCCTTGTGCGACGCATCAGCGGAAGGGTGGTCTTAATTGCAATAATTACCCTCGAAAGATAATCTCCATCCCTCCACATTCCTTTACCGCCCCCTCATCAACAAGTTATATCCTTTCGCAATGCTCCGCGACTCCCCCCGTTTGTTTCCGTCGATATCAACTCTCTATTGCCGGGCATTCCCGCCATTCCTACCACCCCCATTCTGCCGCATTTTGCATACTTTTGCTGCACGCTAATGACGAGACGACTCAGTTGTGTGGGGGAGGTTGGAAGTTTGTGTATATCGGCACGCGGCGGTATTCGACGGTCAATGGTATTTGACAGATAGGGGTTGTGATAGAGCGATTTGTGCGTTGAGAAATTTACTGGGCACACAGTACTATTGTAGTGGTGTATTAATTGTTCAAAATTAGAAGTCCGCCGTGAGTTTCAAGCTCCCGCCTTTTTAGGCGCTATGTTTACAAAAGTAAAATACGAAGCGTCCTAAGAACAAAATACTATATTTTCACACGACACCTATCGTACGACAGTAAAGTTCAGGCTAAGCAGGCAAAGAGTAGTACATTGTCCCTCCCTTGGGCCGCTTCGAGATCCGCGCCTTGTAAAGTCCACTATGTCCCTGTATGCGTTGAACCTTGTGGGCGCCATTCGGTAGGACATCGGCCACTTTGTTCTTTCTTGTTTTGTTTAACGCACAATTGTGCATTGCACAAGATCATAGTAGCCCAGATCCATTGCACGCATATGTCAAATGCATCGCTTTCGCAGGGTTTTCCAGCTGGTCCCGGCGCATATTTCCATTCGACGACGGGACTTGCGATGTGGCACGGACGCCGGGCGAACAGGACTCCGTCTTGACTTGTACTCACCAAAAGGCAGCCATGTGCCGAGGCAGTAATCTCCTCAAACTGGGCCGTTATGTCCCGAGGCCCTCAATCGACCTCAAATCCCCCAACTCTGGTCGCCCGGACGGGATGTGGCGTTCGTTCCACGCCCCGGAAGGGCAGAGGGGACGCAGGCGGTGTGGGGTGCGAGGAAGGGAGCGAGAGAGAGAGAGGGGGGGGGGGGAGAAGGAAAGTGGGAGGGAGAACAGAGGAGAAAGCAGATGGAAGGTGGGAAAGGGCAAAAGGACAGGGTAAGTAGGTCTCGGGCTGGGCGGGTAAGTACTCCTCCTTATTTGGCGTCTCCGCTGTCGACCGGGAACGCCCGGTCTCCCACATCAATGAGATCAACTCCACCCCCGGGCCATGCTCGGCCACACTCTGCCCCTCAGGCAGGGTCAGGTCACCTCACTTCACCTTACGCTGTGCGCGTGCTCCGCCCAGCTTCAGTAGGGAAAGTACAAAATCGCATCACGGCGCATCCGGGCGCCTTATGGTCGGGGGTAGAATCCACGACCAGCGATCAAACCGTCTGGGGGCAGACCGTGTAAAGAGCCGTTCGAGTCACCCCTAGATGGTTACTGAGACATAGTGAGACTACTTGAACCCTGTGATTATTATTTTTTGAGTCTCGACATTTAGTAGGAATTTTCGGGACCACATTTTTGGATGACATTTGCGAGCATTCTCCGCACGCATTTATTTTGAAGTCCTAACGAGGATCCTTACAAACCACGTGACGGAGTCATTGAAAAAAGTTCCGATTCAAAGTGCGTCCCCAGTGGAAAGTACGTCTCGTGCCGCCTGCGGGAATCGACAAATTTGACGTGGTGTGAGAACGTTTCCTACATCTCCTCTCTCACTTTTTTCGATATGTACTAGTGTTGAGATGAGATCCCAGTTTAACCCTGGCGTGTCGCACTATGACAAGTCAGACGATGGCCGATTCCGCATTCTGCCTGCATGCCAAAACCGATGTGTATTTTTGCCGTCTTCCTTCTCGCCCGCTGCCATTCGTCAGGCAGCGGGACTGCACCTAGCACACCTGGCATGACTACCGGCTGAAAATAAGCTCGTGGGGAACTGTATCGCATCATTACATGGGTACCGTTTTTGTGAAAGCAATCCATACACGTGGAAAGAAAACCAATACAAATAAAAAATTACAATACCGGCACGACCGAAAAAAACTGATAGCAAAGACAGGAGTCAGAAAAATGCCTTTGCGATATCGTGCTCAAAATAGAAAGAGGACGTGTAAACGAGTGGCGCCGGCGCCGCGGGCCACACCAAATGTGAGTGTATGCGTGCGTGTCTGTGAGTGGGTGGGTGTGTTTTCGGGAAAAGGGTGATAACCTGCCCAACGAGCATAAAGCGAACAAATTTGCAGGGTGGGGAGGGGTGCACTCGGGTTGACCTGTCTGATGAGGATCAAAGACACGGCCGCCTCATTACCCCCGTGTGTCGATACAGGCTGGCGCGGCCACAAAAAAGGATCCAAAATGCGATGGTCGTTCGACCGAGGGGATGGAAAAAAACGTACGCGAGACCTGCTGCATCGTGTGTGATCCTTTTTCTTGCTTCGTTTTTCGTTCGGGAAAGAGGACTGCACCGCCGTCCGCAGTGCATGGAGACAAGTTTTAATTAATTCTCTGTATAATGCTAGCCATCTCATACTCCGCCAACAGTTTTGAAAAGTCGCTAGTGGAATCGTTGTTTCCGTTTCATCCCGAAAAGAGTTGCCGCGTTGCAGAATGCATCACATTTATCATAACTCCTTCACAAGTGTTATTTTTCGTTCCCCCATCACACACGCGATTAGAGCTACGGATTACAGAGCTCCCCACCTGCGTGCAGAGGGCAGCAGTGGACACGCTCGGTAGCACGGTGCGTGCGCGTGTGCGTTTACGCGCGCGCGTGTCAGTGTGCGTGCGTGCGTTATCGGTAAAGCACGCGTCATGGTATCACACCTCACGTAATGCCAACTGCGCTGCTTCGCCGCACGCTTTGTCAGAGTCACCCCTGTCCAAGCGTGAAATAGCGTGCTCACAGCTCGGCCGCGTAAAAAATGTGAAAACTTCACGAATGCAACACGCAATTTCCGACTCTACGCCATTTATTTCCACCCTCTCCAAAAAGCCGAGCATGTCGACTCGTCCACGTATTTTGAGAATTTTGGGATCGCAATAATGTTACTTTCCGTTTGTCGGTGCGAAAAAAGAAATTTTTTGTTCAATATACTAGTTGGCCTGGCAGACATATATCGAAAAGTGCAGTTGTATCCGGGACTCATGTGCGCGAGGAGCACTCGGTTTCTCGCCCTCCCTTTCTGTCTCTGCTTCTCGCTCTCTCTCTCTCTCTCTCTCTCTCTCTCTCTCTCTCTCTCTCTCTCTCTCTCTCTCTCTCTCTCTCTCTCTCTCTCTCTCTCTCTCTCTCTCTCTCTCTCTCTCTCTCTCTCTCTCTCTCT
This sequence comes from Odontothrips loti, assembly GCA_038380765.1. Taxonomy (NCBI): domain Eukaryota; kingdom Metazoa; phylum Arthropoda; class Insecta; order Thysanoptera; family Thripidae; genus Odontothrips; species Odontothrips loti. The sequence goes on along the minus strand of CM076255.1, from coordinate 15,128,737 downwards.
CTCTCTCCCTCTCCCCGCACCCTCACGGCCCTCTCCCTTGCACCCACCGGCAAAAAGCGCCGAGTGCGACGCAGCTGACGCCATGGGCAGCCTGTCCAGCGCTGCGCGGGAGGAATCCGAGGAGAGATGTCCCTGCTCCCTCCACCCTCAGCAGAGAAATGTGCACGCAACAGAGCGCGAACGACCGAACCGACTAAGAAACAGAGCGAGGGTAAAATCGGCTGAAATGAACACAAAAACGCCACTTTCGATTAACTGAGTGCCTCGCCGATACGCCGGAACGAAGCGCTTCTCTCACCGGAATAGGTAACACCTGGCTCAATAAGGACCCGCTGGTAAGAGTTCCATCACTTCAGGCTGGTTTGGAATCGCCAAGCTGTAGACTGTCGAGGGATTCCTACACGAAAACACGAATTTTCCATCTCATAAAACCTTAACAACCCTTTTCGCAAGGGTTTCCCTGAGAAGAAAATTAGGTCCAGAATCTGGCGTACTGGCTCTGCTGCCTCACGCCCAGCACTAGTTCTGCAGACGGAGAACTACTCAGACGCGTTCGGTCGAACAGTCTCTATAAACTACCCTTTTCTTTCCCTCCACCCCACTCCCCCGTCCGGGGCCAGTCGGATGCTGAGGTCTTGCAATTTCCACTTTCTCCTCCAACCCCCTTTCACAATTCACCGCCCCCTCCTCGCCCACCCCTTTTTAACCCCTTTTCTCAGATTTTCGCCGCCCCCAGACGCCGGCGCCATCCTTTCCGTTCGTTACAGCGCATTTTCCCTTTCTCCTCTTTATGTATACATTCGCATTTTACGTGGCTTTGCACGCACGCATCGTCCCTCCGCACACGTGCACACACACGTGCACGCACGCAGCGGCGTAAGGTAAAGTAAGGTAGGCGCACACACGTACGCCCGGTATGGCCCAGGCCAAGGCCCAGGCCCACCGCCCCCGTTTTATTATATGGCCGGATACGTGACAGTAGCACCCAGTGTGTATGGAAGCTCTTCAGTAAATATGAAAAGAAAAAAGAAAAACCTTCAAACTAAAAATACCGGGTGTACCATACCCACCCATTGGAGACTAGCACAAAGAAACCATGTGTGTAACGCGAAGTACCCGCTTGATGGCGCCAGGCAGTGAGGCTGCTTTGAGAAATAACTGAAGTATTTTAGTCCATATTTTTTAATATTTTCCAAGCATCGAGGACGACTTTCGGCGCCGAAGTGCATTTCGGCGTAAAATTCGGCATGAAAACGACCCGGCAAAGTCGCTCCCTATGGCGTTTAGACTGATTACAAACCTCATTCTGGGTGACTAACCAGCTAGTTCCGATTTACTCGTTGGCAGCGCGAAACTAACCTACCGACCTTCTTGTCGCACTCAGTGCATTCGAATGATTTCTTTCCCTTGTGGATAAGAAAGTGAACTTGGAGACAGATTTCCTGAGCGAGCTGATTAGTGGCACGCGTGCATTCGAATGTTTTCTCTTGTACGAGTACGAAGATGCCGTACAAGACGACTAAAACGCGCGAGTTGCGAGTTGAATATTGCACACGGTCCAGGCTTTCATCATGGTGGTTGGAAAGTTTTGGTCAAGAGCAAGAAATCTTAGTGTCGCGACCGACAACGAACGAATCATCGGGAAGGAGTGCTGATTTGCATCGATTCCTACTAGTCGAGCACGAGCACTACGTCATAAATGTGATTAGCGTTTTAGCGTGTGTCGTAAGAATTTGATACTAAGCGAAGCCGGCTGCGGCGAGGAACGAGGAGTGTCCGAAGCGGTCCCCACTCAGCTCTGCACATCAACAATTGGGTTGTTTCACAAGAAAGGAAGACGTCTGATTTTTAGCGTGGTGGGCACAGGCGTAGGAAGCGGGGGGGGGGGGGGGGGGGGGGCGTGGTACCCCGCAGGGGCGCCAAATGCGTCTCAGAGGTGCGCCAAAATGGGCGCGGAAGGCGCCCCCAGGTAGACAACTTAGCGGTTCACAGGCACCCAGCACGGACCCCCAAGGCACCTCCAGGTCACAGGTGTCCGAGAACCGTAGGAGCGCCATAAAGGGGTCGCCGACGGCGTGTAAGTCAAGTGTCTTATTCACTTTTTTCAACGTGATAGAACTTGCAATGAACACTGTTACTGGTGTGTTCTGTTTTATTATCAAACGACTCGGTCAATTGCCCATAGTAAGAAGTAATTATTGTAAAATTGCAATTTTTGCGTTTCTACAAAAATTTCAGGTCATTTCCGTCGATTTTTGGAAAAGAGGTCGAGCTCATGGCATCTGCCCCCCCCCCCCCCCCCTCTAACTTCAAAACGTTCCTACGCCCATGGTGGTGGGACAAGGATGAATAATACTGAAAAAGCCAGCTGACGAGCCGAGCAAATGTAGCTCTGTCATTTAATTTTACTATTAGATGGAGTGAGAAAGGTGAATTTGAACTCGGTGAAACTTTGATGCATCTTTGAATAGAGGTTTCCAATGAGACGTTGGAAACGGAAGATGAGGAGCAACAATACTTCCAGACCGGAAACTCTCTAGGTCAGGTACGAGAAACTTGAATGGCGTTTTGAGTAAATTTGGAAGTTATCTGCCATATTTGGCGCCGATTTCGTGCATCAAAATTTCTCATACTTGCTCCCTACCGAGCTGAGAGTGTTTTTGTTCTTCAGCTTCCGCTTCTGAGCCTCGTTGGAAATTTCAATTGTAAAGTCACGTCAGGTGTGAGTACTAAGCGTCTTGGGTGAAACTGCGTGAAAATTCAAGGTCTCTCCGTACCTACTAATGATCAATGTTTGTTATGCATTTTTGTTCATTTTTGCAACATGCGGTGTTTTATTTGGTTCTCAGTTGATTTTCATTTACGAAGGAAACGTAGATGATTTTAAGTTCTGAACTTCTGTTTTTAACAGGAAGGAAGTTTTTACTCCAGAATGCAGGTGAGGAAGTACTGGTGACACGGAGATTATAGGGTATCCGGAGAAGCGGTGAGCCGGAAGTGAGAAGAAGGTATGAACCAAATAGAGCGGAAACGGAACCAGACGGCATATCGCGCGCGCGGATGAGCAAGTTTCAGGTCGCCGTGTGTTTTCATTGGTATCATATTAACTAGTTCAGACTAAACTGAAAATTATGAGAGAATTATCACGCTTTGCCAAATATTTGTTGAGCAGGACAGCGGGATTATTTAAGGCTACTGCTGATCACGGTTCACTTTTTGCAGAGCTTGTCATTTGTTCCAACCTGGAGCGTTCAAATTTTGAGGAGGCATGTCCATGTCCCAAGTGTCCTTCTCGAAGCCCCCAAAACCGCAAATTTGTTGAATCATTCTGAGGGGTTGAACCACCCCCTTATATGGGACATTATTAAAAGTATCGGTAACCGGGATCATTAAACCACATTTGCAGGGTGATAGTTGGAAAAATTACAGTCAGTGTATATGAGTCCCTAAGACTGCCAAATCTCGAAATTTAATCTTCTCCGACCATCAAATTGGACACTTTTTAATGATCTCTTCTTGCTTCCTAGGGGATTTTTTTCCTGCTACATATAACTCATAGATAACTCATATATGAATTATATATAACCCATTACATATAATTCATATAGTTATATATAGCTCTATATATAATTATTTATGATCCGAATTATATATAGACTATATATAACTGAAATCACCTGGGGCGCGAACGGCACGCTTCTGAAAACGTCTTCGACACGAAGGTCGAAGGTGTCGTACGTAATTTGTGGATGATCCAGGAACTCGTACGCCCCTTCCCCCTTGGCTTCGGTACTCGCGCGTCGAGTCGCGCGTATGCCACTAAGCCTGCTGGTTCCTTATGTATCGAGCCATTTTGCGTTCTACGGTGTAAAAAGAAACCTCTATATTGCAGAAAAAAACAACGAAGGATTAGTACAAAAGGGAAAATTAAGATTTCATAAAACAACAGCAACAGGAAATTTCATTTTTTTTAAACGCACACAAAAGGGGCATTTTTCTATAAACTTTTATTTGCGAAATGGATAGGGGCAAAAGGCCGCTGGCTGCAGAGGCCGTCCCGCCCACTATTCCCCATCAGGCCCTCTGCTCGCTCTGCGAATAAGCGCGTTCTTCACATTCCGACACACAACTTTCTTTGTTAAGTCTGGATTATTTAATTTCGTTAAACTCCTTTGACGTGGCGTGTCGCCCCGCTCTGCTTTCAGGGTGGCGGCATTCCACCCTCCCCTTCCCCAAACCTCCGTACCTTCTCCGTTCGCGTCCTTGCCCGCGCCACTCCCGGAGCAATGTCACTGAAATCAAACGTCCCGCCGTACTGCTTGTGAACTCGGACACGAAAAGAGGGGAATCCGACCTAGTCCTCGAACACGAGCGTTGGATGAGGCCAAGGTTGCGCAGTCAAGAGACAGGAGGCAGGGAAAAGTCCTCGGTGAGGGTGAGAAAGTTTGCGAGATACACTCTGTATCAGAGAAGCGTATCTATGCACTAATGCGGGACAGTAATCCTTTTATATGAAGCACATAGCGTGACGAGATAGGTGGCCGGAGCGTGACCGCAAAGCCTGGCGCTGAACACATGAGACGGCAAAACTGTTGTGCACATCGACCGCACCCATTATTCCAAATTTACTCAGAATCTCACTTTTCTAGCACACTCCTGTCACAAAAGTCGAAGAAGACACGCGTTTCAGTGTTATCCTAAGACAAACCATTCACTTGTCCTTTACGGGGAAACAGTAGGTTTGCATGTAACTCGATCCCGTTCGAGCAGTCCCACAGCAGACAGCTTGTTAAAACAAATGTAAGTGGTGAATGAAAACAAACGTCTCTGACGTTCACGCAGAAGCCGAGGGAAGGTAAGAGGGGCATCAACATAAAAAGCTTGTATATATTTTACATTTGAGGAAAGACATTTTTTTAAGCCAAGAGGCGAGTTTGAGGCGATGGGTGGGACGCTTCACACACAGCGCATCCGTCCGGCATGCACTTTGCTTAATTTGCAGGCGTTGCGCGGCGCTCTTCATTGCGCGAGCGCACACACACACACACACACACACACGCGCGCGCGCGCGCATGGATTCACACACGTACACGCGGAGCTTACATATACCGCCGAGCCGCACCTTCCGTGCAACATTTATTAAGTATAAAAGGCAATGGCCACACACACACACACTCACACCAACGCCTATGCGCCCTACTCTTGCGCGAACGTGGCAGAGGAAGCAGCCGCGAGACAACATGGAGAAAAAAAAAAAGCAGGAAACTCGTAGGTAGTAGTACATATCTATCAGGCGAAGATTACGCATTTGAACCTAGGAGCAGACGCGAGATAGATAGATTGATAGAGAAAGAGATAATGAGAAAGGGGGAGGGGGAGCAAGAATCGCAACGAAGCCATGAGGTGCGATCCGGTGCTGATATTCAGCACAGCGTGTGCAGCACAGGTGCGCCATCAGCGGCAGCACAGCGAAAGATTCCGGAAAAATGATAGTCGTCACAGCGGCAGATATAAAGACGGGTTCGCCTGACCGAAGCCTGGACATGAGGCCGCCGCATCTCCAGGGCCGCATCTACCAGCAGATACGTCGTCACAGGCCATCACGCGTCCGGTAGTAGTGCACCGTGGGAGCACGCCGATCTGAGTCGGAGCGGGAATTAAATTTGCGAGTGGAGCAGCGGAAGGCGGAGAGACGGATAGGTGAAGTGAAGGGAGAAAGAGAACGTGTTTGAGGAAATGCGCGGAGGGGAACTGACCACGAAGAGACAGAGAGAGGGAGAGAGAGAAGAGGAGGAAGAAGAAAGGCGAAAAGCGTCGACGACGAGAGCAAGAAAACAAAGAGTGCCTCCGCGCACGCGATAGGCCACTCTGCATCTCCCTGACCAAGCCCACTAAAACCACAAGGGAGAGAGAAAGAGAGACAGAGACAGAGAGAGAGAGAGAGACAGAGAGAGAGAGAGAGAGAGAGAGAGAGAGAGAGAGAGAGAGACAGACAGACAGACAGACAGACAGACAGACAGAGAGAGAGAGAGAGACAGAAGAGAGAGAGAGAGAGAGAGAGAGAGAGAGAGAGAGAGAGAGAGAGAGAGAGAGAGAGAGAGAGAGAGAGAGAGAGAGAGAGAGAGAGAGAGAGAGAGAGAGAGAGGGGGGGGAGGGGGTAACAGATGATGTGGGTGGAGCCCGAGGGGACCAAATCGACGACGCTCGGCGATGTGGACCGCAGCGACCCACGCGACTCTTGCCGCGCCGCTCCCACGCCGCCACTTCGTAATCGCTAATTGAATTGGTCGACATCAAGAAGCCAGGGCACTAGCGACGCCGCGACGGCGGCCGGGCCACGCAAGGAAACGCCCCAACCCACCGGCCGGCGGGCAGCGGCACAGCAGCGGAGCAGCGGCCTGCTGAGGTGAAACTGTGAAACTGGAGCATGTAGCTTTGGCATAACGAGCCGCTAGCTGCACCGCTGCCAAAGATCTCCGGCCGCGGCTAACGCGCTGCCGGACCGGACAGCTACTCGCGGGACGTTATCTCAGTTTCGAGATCACGGTAAATGAAAGAATAGTAATCAGCATTCAATAGAAGATCATCACTTTTTCGAAAGGCACGAGCACTCCAAGAGAAACGACACTAAAAAGAAGAAGGCTTGTTTCAAGAATATTTTCTTTGCTTGGCGGAGTTTCTTGGATCATGCATCCATGTAAAGGTCGTATGCTGGAATCAACATAGTCGTTTCTCAGGCATGCGAACTTTACCGGGATGCTAGATCCAAGAAACTTCGCCAAGCACAGAAAATATGCTCTACTTCGAGTCGAGAATAGAGTGTACTAAAAAGCATTCAAGAAAGTATTCCTTGACCCAGGAGTCTTCACTTTATTCTAAGACTGGCACGATTCAATAAAATATTCTTGATTGCCTTCGGCCAAAGAATTTCCCTCGGTATAGGCATCAACTTAATTTGGATGATGTCCAGAATACATGCGATCTTCCTAAACTCGCCGGTCAACATTTAAAACGTCACCTTTACCAGGGATATAGAATGTCATATTTCGGTTAGCTGTTTTGGGAGCTAGTGCTCATTAATTACAACAAAAAAATGCGTAAAGGTTTGCCATTATTAAGTTCACACAGAAAAATGTTTTCTACGGTCGAGGTTAGATTGACCCTAAAAACTCTAGTCAACTTACCAAGGTTACTGACCTTGATCCAAGCGGCTTTGAATCATCCTGCAACCTTGGTAAGTTCAAGGCTAAGACTACGTTTTTCTGGGTGTTCATCTGCTGCGTTGGAAAATTGATCGATTGCCTACATCATTTTTTGTGGTCGTACAAAAGCCACAAAACATGACGTAACGTGCACTAAAAAATCATTTGTCTCTGGCATAAAAGTGAACAAAACAGTGTACGAACCAAATCAGAGTAGCATAATTACGTCTGGAATGTGTTTAATTTAGAGAATCTGCAAGACAGAAATCTTTTAAATCCAAATCAATATTGCGTCCATTCGGAGTGGAACAAACATTAAGATGCGCGTGTTCGATATATTGACTGGAAGGGCTGGGTTTTGCGGTGATGCCCGTCCCCTCCCGACTGCCCCTGCACTGCGTGGGCTTACGGCTGGCACGTAATGGGCCGCGGCCGGCCTGGCCGGCAGCAGGCTGGCAACGGGTTGGCAGGCGTAGGTGTAATAAAGCGGCCAAGATTACGGAATTAGGCGCCGTTTCATTGGGCGAGCGGTGCGTTCACCGCGCAGTGCGGCGAACATTGCACTACTTGCGGAGCGGGCAGTGGGGCGTCGTGTAGAGAGGCTGTTTGTAAGAAGACGATTCCGTTGCGACAGTTGACGTCTCCGGACAACGGCAAGGAAATGAAAGTAATAACGAGCGCTGGCTCGTCACAGCCATCACTGCGCATGCGAAGACGCCATCTTTTAAGAAACAAATGCGCTGCGCATGCGTATGTTATTCCTATCAAAATGCTTCCGTTCCAGGTGCATGCATCATGCATGATAGCATTCGCAACAGAATAGAGGTTTCCATTCGGACCTGGAAACGGAAGTTGAAGAACACACTTGCAGGGCAGGTATGAGAAATTTAAATGGCGTTCTGAATGAATTTGGCGCCGCCCTTCTGCATCATAATTTCTCATACGTGCTCTCGAAAGCTTCCGGGCTAAGAGTATTTGTGTTCTTCCGCTTCTGAGCCTCGTTGGAAACGTCTATTGTCTGTTACGTAGCGCCCTTCAGGTGGGGTGCGACGGCAGGATCAGTCCTCTATCGGCTGTGTTCCTACCTCGACCCCGGTCAGGTGCTCGGGCACGAGGAAGTTTCAGTAACTGTTTACATTTGCGTCTCACCGAAAATAAAACATTGTTTTCGAGGCAAGGGGCATGTTTGTGTTTCCATCACCCACGGGCCACAGGGACTTACAGGACTTGCCAATGATGTCACCGGCCCAAAAATCCCTGGGTCGACCAATCACCCCCCCCCCCTCTCCGCCCTAAAAACAAACTATGGGAGACCTCCCCCGAGGATAGACGCCTAATGAGTAGGCAAACTTCGACCCCTGTGCGCACGTGTCTTGCGGGCTGGCCTATCCTGGCAGGCGGCCTCACTCGTCGAAATGCTTCTTGAAAGTGTCTCGCAGCCACGCGGATAGGTGGCGGCGGGGCGGCGGTACGAAACTTATGGACGATCCTACAGGGTGGGCGGCCCACCTAAATCACTATTAGAGAAAGTCCCCGCAGCCAATTCAATCAGGGCTTTAACGCCGGCCCAATGCATCACGACCGCGGCGGTGTTGCACCAATCACGCACGACGATAAGCGAGCCAACGAATAAATGAGAATCAGAAGTCGGGTTCAAGTCCCGGCGGCGGTGCAGGTGACGAAAGGTCCTCCTTGTTTATGACCCCGGCCAGTCCATGTTGGGCGAGGTGGCCGGTGGCGGCCCTGGGACGGGATTCGGCGGCTGTCCGGCGACCGCGCCGTCGACGACACGGCGACCGGCGGGCCCCTTCGGGACGCACTGGGATGGACCCAGGGCGGCAAAACTTGATCCACTTTGCGGGGCTAACTTACTCGGCAGGGCGTGGAGGCGGTGCGGCCTCGCTGCAGCCACGGCCACCAATCGAATTTAAAACTGCGGTGGGTGGGCGCAGCCCGGAGTGGCCGTGTGCCCCGAACTGAGCCGCTGTGACGTCGGAGTCCGCGACCCTCGACCTCGAGACTTGGTCACTGACGACCCCCCCCCCCTCCCTCACGTCCCTTCCCCATTTCTCTGTCTGTATGTCTGTCTGTCATTCTCGCTCTCGCTCTCTCAAAGCGCACTGCAGAGTAGTGCAGGCCGAAGTGCTCCTCAGCAGTCCCAAGGCCACCCCGGCAACGCCAGTTTGTGAAAGCATTTCGAAGGACGGGGCAAGGGTGACAAGGCAGGCAAAAAGTAGTGCTTGACCAAGTGTGGGCCACGTTTACACGAGCCTGTGTGACCCCTCGTTACTCGTTAGAACCAGAAAGGGGGCAGGATATTAGCGAATCATCATTCTGTGAGCACAATTAATCCTCTAGCGCAAGAACGTTATCTGGGGTTTATTCAAAATCTCCGTGCAGTAAGCAGAACAGTTACACTTCATTTGGAAAGAAGCTGTCACGGTAGGTGCATCTGGTCTGGCCTACCCTAGCATTCGCAGGCGCCCTTTGCGATTTAAGGTAAGGGAATTCCGGACGTATACTTTATGGACGACGTCTTTACACGATCCGATTTTTCTCCCAGTCTCGGTTCTGCCTCGTGTGTGCCAGTGACACACTGTGGGCCGTGGATAGGTCAGGTTCCGCACGCCGCGCCCAGCCCGGCGGGTGTTGTCCTGGTCCTGTCTGCCCTCCGCTGTCCCCGCGTCCCCACGGCTCGGGGGTGAACGTGCCCGCCGGCGGAGCCCTCCGGAGCCCTTCGGAGCCCGTGCGGAGCCCTCCGGAGCCCGTGCGGAGGACGTGCGGAGCCCTCCGGAGCCCTCCGGAGCCCGTGCGGAGCCCTCCGGAGCCCTCCGGAGCCCGTGCGGAGCCCTCCGGAGCCCGTGCGGAGGACGTGCGGAGCCCTCCGGAGCCCTCCGGAGCCCGTGCGGAGCCCTCCGGAGCCCGTGCGGAGCCCTCCGGAGCCCTCCGGAGCCCTCCGGAGCCCTCCGGAGCCCGTGCGGAGCCCTCCGGAGCCCGTGCGGAGGACGTGCGGAGCCCTCCGGAGCCCTCCGGAGCCCGTGCGGAGCCCTCCGGAGCCCTCCGGAGCCCTCCGGAGCCCGTGGAGCCCTCCGGAGCCCTCCGGAGCCCTCCGGAGCCCGTGCGGAGCCCTCCGGAGCCCTCCGGAGCCCTCCGGAGCCCTCCGGAGCCCTCCGGAGCCCGTGCGGAGCCCTCCGGAGCCCTCCGGAGCCCTCCGGAGCCCGTGCGGAGCCCTCCGGAGCCCTCCGGAGCCCTCCGGAGCCCATGCGGAGGACGTGCCGATATTTTCCCCGCCCGCTGCCCTCCTGACTCGACTCGGTCCCGGCCCCTGAGAATCTCCCACGAGAATCATTGGCGCACTCCGCTGGATGGCGCGTCGGCGCACAGTTTCCTCTGGATTGATTTCCCGCAGAAATTCAGATCGTTATTGGTCGCCGGGGAGAGATGTGCGCGGCTCTGATGCCGCCGCGTCGCGCCGCGCCACCATCGAATATTCCCTTTTCCTTTAATGTCCGCGCTGGCTGCCGCCGACGTCCCGGTAGCGTCTTATGATTTCTCTCCCCGCGCCTCCCACCGCGCAACATTCAATCCGTGCCAAACGCAGAGTAATATTTCTCCCCCGAAAGTTGGCAACAAGAGCCCGAGTTCAATGAGTGATGGCGCACTACCCCCTCGCCTCCCCAGCGCTTCCTCGCTTGCAGCCCTTCCCTTCGGTGCGGCCGCGGGAGAAAGGAGAGAGCAGGCGGCCGGGGCACGCCGGGCGGCTTGGGCTCTCTAGGCCTAGGCAAGCTTATCAAACTTTTAGACTACAGTGAAGCGCTGATTTAAATTCAGTGCTCGAGTTTGACGCTTCCTTCGCCTTCTTTCTCAGCCGCCAACGAGAGGGTGTCGGGGCCCCGACATGCTCGAAAGCAGAAGGCAAACAGGAAGCGGAAAGGGTAAAGGGAGGAAGGGAAAGGGAGGGCCCGGCGAAAATGGTAGGATGGGAGAGGGGGGAAGGCCGAAGAAGGGACTGATACGGAGGGGACATTTGTCGTACGATCAACGCTAGTTTCCTAGTCCTCTCTCTCTCTCTCTCTCTCTCTCTCTCTCTCTCTCTCTCTCTCTCTCTCTCTCTCTCTCTCTCTCTCTCTCTCATAGTCAAAATAGATGCAAGGAAAGAGCAAATGCACAGCCAGAAGTTCTTGGACATCGTAGGATTCTGCGAGAACTGGGTGCGGGAACGCCTGCGGGGATAGGCCAGCCCGCACGACACACGTGCGCACAAGAGTCGAAACTTGCCTATCCACTAGGCGCCATATCCACGGCACATACATATTTCAAGGCCAGGAACATCATTAGACGTAAAAATGAGGTTGAGTGACTTCACACTACTTGCCAGGAACACTTAGAAAAATTCTAGTCGTATGAGGTTGGCTTGGAAACTACAAGAAGTGCCTAAATCAAGCATAATGTGCCTGTTTGGAAACTGATTATGTCTACAAGAAGTGCCTAAATCAAGCATAATGTGCCTGTTTCAGAGCAAATTTTGTGGCCGAACTTCAGATTCTTCCTCGAGCATAATGTGCTTGAAACAAGAATACGTAGCGAGAATGCGGCTAGGCATTTGGACTAGCTAGATGCCTAATTCAGGCATCAGACTGTATCGGTCTATATGCCTGAATCGGATACCGAGATTGGCAACACAAACGTTCAGTTGTTGAAAAGAGTACTCCGGAGAAGCTCGAATCGGAAGTAAAAAGTAGTAACGAAGAAGAAGAAACCCAGAGACAATCCGAGAAATCGCGTGATTTTTTAAGGACGGCGGGGTTCCGAATACTCGATTTCTCATACTTCCCCTGCATTCTACTTCTTCGCTACGACTTCTTACTTCCGTTCTGAGCTTTTCCGGAGTACTCTGTTAGGGAAAGTTACCCAGGATTTCCGAGAATGCGTACTATTTTGAGAGCATGTGGCGTATCTCTTTGAGAGAGGATACACCACAATGCATGAGATAAATCTTGTCCAGGATTTCCAGAGTTATATTTTTTCGAGTTGATGAGTGCTTACCGCAGTGCTTTATTCTGAGAGGGCAGGGAAGGGGAGGGGAGGGAAGGTAGATTGCTGGTCCTCGGCCGGCCGCAGCTGCCACGGGGATGCGCGTATTTCACGCGTGGCGTAGCGGGGCAGAAGGCTGCGCCGGGCTGCGGGCCGAGCTGCGGGGCCCTGGACGGAGGCCCCGCACAACGCAACGACGCCAGGTGTTCTAAATCGCTGAGGCGCTACACACCGCCAACATCGCACCGCCCTCGCCGCGCGGGCAAGGTGTTTTTCCCGAAAAATGGAGCCATACACAAACACACACACAACACATACACATACACATTCAGTTCCTCGCCGCCACTAATTTAGCCATTACGGGTGAAGGCGCTCGTTAGGACAAGAGGGAGATGAAATGTGTGCGCCGGAGGGGGGGAGAGAGAGAGAGAGGGGAAAGAGGGGGGGGGGGGAGAGATCATGAAAGTGCTGCTGGGGGTGGATACGGTTCGCAATTCGCGTTGTATGACTGGTCATGGTGTACGCTGTGTGTGTGTGTGTGTGTGTGTGTGTGTGTGTGTAGGTGGGATGTAACAACGGAGCACACGCAGCGTGCCAAAAATAAATGCGCAGTATTGCAGGCCGTCAACATGATGATGTTGTGGGCCCTGGCCAAGCGTGTGCAGGGGCTTTCAGCGACACACACTCTCGCACGCACACAGACACACAACTTAAAGGGATAGCAATGAGATACGCAGTTGAAAAAGATATAAATACAAAGTGTTTCTCTGCGAAGCTGATATGATACTACTCGGTGAGTGCCACGGCAAAACGCCACGCAGTGCTTCCTTGTGTGCGAGAAGTAGAACACATCCGACCGATACTTCCATAAATAGTCAGTGCGATAACGGTAAAAATCCTGAAACGTCTTCAGTTACAGTCGAGATCGCCGTTGTTCTTCACACCCGCACACGCTCTACAAAGTCGTGACTAGCATATGGATCTGCGGTTTCACGTGCACTGTAAATTACAATTTTCTACCAAAAAATGCTCCGTTACTGCTATCAAATGTATATCACGAAAAAAAAAATACGGATGGAATCTAAAAAAAATATGTATACAGAAAAATCATAAAATAAGAACACCCATGAACGAAAGTAAGCTGCGCGAAAAGTAAAAGTAAGTACTCCGTGCAACATGTATGGAAATGTGCGCATGACCAGCACGACTTGCAGCTCGCCGTGACTGCCGCCTCTGAATGGACAAATGAATGAATGAATCGGTGCTGAGCGCCAGGAGCGCCAGCCAGCCGGGCATTATACGGCCACCCTGCCAAGGTAGTCCCATTGACCAGCATGGGCTGTCCTTGCGACTCACAGCGAGAGTGAAACCTACATGGCAATTTCTCTCCTTGTGCACACTCTAGCCACGTCACACACACACACACACACGCGCGCGCGCGCGCGCGCGTTGAGCATGCAGGGCAGTAGCACCAACCCGCCCACATGTCCGCGCGCCCACTCGGCAGGATGTGGACTGGATCCTCGTGTGACATCAGAGGGGGCAGTGATCACCATCACCGGCACTTCCAGAGCACGGCGGCAGCGCCGGGGACCGGTGGGGGCCGGTGGGGGCCGCGGCGGGGACGGGACTACTGCGGGTCTACTGCTGGGCGGCGACAGTTCGACAGCGCTGACGAGCAAACGAAGCGACCACCCAGCGGAGAGAACGGCAGTTCTGCGTCCACAGAAAGGAAAATTCTTGTTTCCAGACCACAGTGGTATATTCTTGATGTTTTCAAAAAGTGTATGTTTTTTGCGGAATGTGAATGGACAGATGCGAGAAAAATTATCGTCTCGAAAAAAAGATTAAGGTAGCAAAACGATCGAAGAGTGAAATCAAATCGACAAAAAATATCGATCTGACATAAAAATAAAATAAAATTACAGTCGATCAAAAAAGAGTCGTGCAAACCGAATCGTAGTCGAAAAGTGTGTCAACTTGATTTTAGTCATCAGTCAATGTAAGTTTGTTTTTCTGACGGTGCAAGCACGAAGAATAAGAAAATGCTCCTCTGGGTTGAAAGATCTTGATCGCGAAATCCGAATTCTAAGCTTCGATGGCCGTGAAAGTAACTTCAATTTCACCCCAGTGTTTTGGATAAATTAGGAAGAAAATGGCGGTTTTCACGTAGCAACAAACGTTTGGCAAGAAGAAACTGCTTCGATGGTACTAGAAATAATTCCCATTCGTTTTCCCGCAACTGCGAGGAATCACATCAAAAGTTAATGTCTCAAATAATTGGTGATGGCCATATACTAAATCCACGGTGAGCAGATGAATTTTCTACAGATTCGTATGAAACCTATTGCACAAGCAGAGTATAATAGTTGTGAAGTAGTGCGGTATAAACACAAGCACACACACACACACACACACACACACACACACACACACACCTGCCCCACAGGCATGTCCTGTTGCATGCACCCGTCCGTTGTAAGTGACGGTAAAGCACACAGTGCTGCGCTGCACGCCACCCGTTAGCCTGAGGTCACCTCGTGCGTGCAAGTCTCCGCAAATGCCGGTGGCGTCCGAAAACAACTCGCAGCGTCCGAGGCGTTGCTCTTAGTCATCGTTTGGCTGCGGAGCGCGGTGGGCTGGTTTCGTTTTTCTGAACCGCATAGGCCGGTGACAGGGCAAATGATTGATGTCTGTGTTCTCCAGCATCCAGGTTCCATATTCGCTCCCTCCCCTCCTCCCCTCTCATATACCTGCCACGGCTACACGACCTGGTAGGTATGAGATCCCACTTTGAAAATGCCAATCGTCTCTTGCTCTCCATTTTTTCCCCCGTCACTCGTTGACAAAATGGCATTGAATGTAAAGATCAGTGCAAGTAGGGCCTCATATGCCTCACAGATGACAGTCTTTACAATAAATATTGAAATTTTTAGGATCCTACTATCAGATGCAGTGCTGCTCCTCAAATTTTTCACTGCAAGCTTATGTTTGGTTTCATGTTTTTAGCATTTCCATACAAAGGTGAGCATGGCAGCCAATGATCACTTCCATTTCGGATTCAGAGTGTTGAAAAGAATATCATTTCGGAAGCCTTGTAGTTGGCTACGAACGCTTCCAAATGATCCCTAACGATGCGGAGATTTTCAGTACTATCGTATCTGCCCTATCCTCCACAGCGCCCAGCAGATGTCTGGAGCACCGCGTAAATAGAGGTTTCCAATGAGACTTAGAAACGGAAATTGAAGAACAAAAAGACCTCCAGACCGGAAACTCTCGAGGACAGGTATGGAAAACTTGAATGGCGTTTTCAGTGAATTTGGAGGATATCTGCCATATTTGGAGCCGCTCTTGTGCATCAGAATTTCTCATACGTGCTCTCCGGAACTCCTGAGCTGGGAGTGTTTTTGTTCTTCAGCTTCCGCTTCGGAGCCTCGTTGAAAACCTCTATTCTCTAAGTCGACGCTCGTTTTCCCGCCCGTGTTGGGAATGGCCCGGGGGCAGCTGCACAGGCGGCTGGCCGGCTCGTGGGGGACGCGTGCCGCCGGGCGGGCCGCTCGGCAGGCCGTGTGCCGTGCGCCCGGCCATGGCAGGGAGCGGCCCGAAGCCACGGGCAAGCCACGGGCGGCCAGCAGGCAGGTGCAAGGGCAAGTGGCAGGCCGCGCACGAGAGCGAGAGAGACAAGAAATAATTAGACGACAAAACAAAAGCGAAAGTCTCCGCCGTGCGCCAGAGCGCCACCTGATGGCATCTCCTGTTGTCTTTGGGTGGGCCACACACACAGGTGTCTGTGAATACTGTGAGTTATGGAGCGTTCGGGAAGTTCTGGGGCCGGCTATGGATTAAGTGTACTCAGACGACGGCCACATTAGTGATTTAAAAGCAGCCCGCGTGAGAACAACCACCACACTATGCGGCTCTCCACACATTAGTTCATTTCCCGCTCACCGTATTTCTTATTAATTTCGCGAAACTGCTCTCTCACGGGGTACCTCCACATCAATGTGCATTCATTAACTAGCTGCAGAATACAAATTGCGCGAACGAAGCAACAGTAGCTGCCAGCAGCAAGCAGCAGCCGCAGCAAGCAGCAAAGTGTCTAATAAAAATGCATTTATTCCCGCATAGGATCTTCGACAAGTGACGACGACTTTTCCTGCGGCCGGGTGAAGCGTGTATCGGAGTCTCCATGCACCTGCGTGGACAGGAGACGAACGGTCAGCTGCCGCGGGCAGGTGCGTAGGAGCGCTGGACCCCATCTGCCCATCGCCGCTCATCCGTCTGTCTCTGTCTCTGTCTGTCTGTCTGTCTGTCTGTCTGTCTGTCTGTCTGTCTTTCTGTCTCTCTCTCTCTCTCTCTCTCTCTCTCTCTCTCTCTCTCTCTCTCTCTCTCTCTCTCTCTCTCCCCCTTACGCGCGGCACTGCCCCAACATGTTTCGATGGGACTTTTGCGGGGAGATACACGACAAGTATCTCTATATCACCAACCGACCGCAGACCAACCAGCAGCAGCAGCAGCAGCAGCAGCAGCAGCAGCAGCAGCAGCAGCAGCAGCAGCAGCAGCAGCAGCAGCAGCAGCAGCAGCAGCAGCAGCAGCAGCAGCACCAGCAGCAGCAGCAGCAGCAGCAGCAGCAGCAGCAGCAGCAGCAGCAGCAGCAGCAGCAGCACCAGCAGCACCAGCAGCAGCAGCAGCAGCAGCAGCAGCAGCAGCAGCAGCAGCAGCAGCAGCAGCAGCAGCAGCAGCAGCAGCAGGGGACCGCAGGGTGCCGGCCTGCCGTGGGCCTGCCGCCGGCCGGGTCGGGTTTATCATCCTTCACACGATCTTTCCCAGACTGCCGCCGACGTGGACATTTTGATTCGCGCCGTAAAAGCGAGAGTAGTTGGTCGGCAGATAAACTCAGTGAGACGGGGGCTGCTGTGCGGCCCATCAGCCCGTATCAGTTGCAGGAGGAGAAGGCTGGCGGCTTGCATGATTCTGGAGAGAGTGTTGTGGTTGGTGCATGTGTATAGGAAATTCCATTACTGATCGCAAGTAGTATCTCTCCACTTAAGTTGAAAAATTCCCCGTCTTATTACTACTCTTCACCAGAGGATATGCCAAGTATACGAGCTTTTCCTGTCGTACTCGCAAGATAATTCGGCGTTGGATTGCATCGAAAATCCAGAAAGGTATCGAAGTTATGGGAGTCGATGTGATTTATGAAGTGCGTAAACAAAATTTTAGCAGTTCTACTGCCGATTTTTAAGGAAATGATCTATTAGATTTAATAAACCTGTCAGATATCATGCGTACAACGTCAGTCTTATTTAGGGTTTCTGACGCAAATTTTTTTTTAAATGTGTTTTTTTTAAATGGTTTTCTGGAGCAGTGCTTCAAGGATAACATTCGATCGCAGCTTTCATCATCAGTTTTGACACTTTTAGTGTTGGTTCGAAAAGCTTGTTGCGCACCATCCAATCTGCACTCCGCTGCGTCATTCCGCAGCGCAGCGCTCCCGACAGGACATCATTATTTGCACGGCTGCGGTCCGCGGCCGCACGGCTACCGTTGGGGCACTCCGCTCTGTAACGACGGCGGAGCGCGAGAAATATAAATGAAACGTCAAAAACGGGGCCGGGGGTTCCCCCGCTGCCTGGGCCTGGTCAGCCGGTCATCATCCATGCACAGTTAGGCCATATGTTGGCACGGGTCGCGGAAGCTGAGTGCAGAGCGCAACATAGTAAGGTGAACCTGTTGGGTGAACCCCAAGGCCCCGAGTGCCACGACCGCGGCACAGAGACACGACAGGAGCACTAAACTGCGCGTTCCTATATCGGCCGATAGGCCTCAGTCATAGGGTTTGGCTCGTGCTGCTTCCAATCACCCCGCGTCCGCAGCGCGCCGAGCCTCAAAGGGTGCATGTTGCAGTCAAATCAGACGGCCGGGGGACTCAATCTCGCGGCCGGATAGGCGCTCCGCTAATAGACGGCGACGAAAAAGTGAGCAGTCAAAGACCCGGCGTCGTCACGTCGCGGACGCGGAGCGGAGCCGGGCGGGCCGAAGCCGGGCGGGAGGCGCCGGCGACGACAAACGACCGTCATTCGTCTTCGCAGGTGTTGAATTTATAAAGCGGCGCGCCGTGTGCGCGCCTGGCAGGGCCCGGCCCGGCCCAGCCCAGCCCGGAGCCCGGCAGCGCGTCCCGTTCGGCCGCAGCGCATAGTCGGCGCCGCAGTAGGCCCCGCCATATATCCAAATTAGAAACGAAACACAAGCGTGTGTCCGCCGGGATTTGGACGCGGCCCGGCTCTCGTGTTGTTCCCGTCCGCCCCCTCCTCTGTCGTCACCGCCCGCCGTTCTCGTTATTTTTCTCAGTGTGCCCCTGCTCGCTCATCCGCGTGCTCTAGCTACTCGTCGTCATCCTCATCCTCGTTCGTGTCCTGGTCGTCATCCTCATTTTCGTCCTCGTGCACTTTTAAGTCCCGTACAGATTAAAAGGCTCTCATGGTGATGAATATCTATAAAATAATGTTGTGTCAACGTGTGTTACACATTATTTTTGTCTCTAAGCACAAAAAATAACATCTATATCGTACGTTGAAATCAAATTGGTTGTGTTACTGGGGTCATCTGTGCTTACAGTAGTAGTGTTATTGTCGTCACCAACCTCTCATTTTCGTTTTCGTGCTTTCCCCTTTCCGAAAAAAAATAAAATCAGACTGCATGTTGTCCGATTAGTACATTGCATCCTCACATTTTCGCCACTGTCGCCTTCATCATCTTTGCGGACGCCGTCATCCTCCTGATCTTCATCCTCCTCGCCGACATCCTCCTCGTCGTCCTCCTCACCGTCATCCTCGTCGTCATAATCCTCGTCACCCTCCTCACCGATCACCGACATCCTCCAAGTGGCGGATTTGAGAGGGAGGGGGGCAACTCCCCTTTTGCCCCTCAACCAGGATACCTTCCCCCCTCCCCCTGAAGCCGCTCCTAGGTCCGCCACTGCATCTCGATGTCGTCATCATCCTCCTCGCCGTCATTCTAGTCCTTCACGCGGTCTCCCCGTCCTCTCCTGCGTCCTCGGCCGCTCCCCTTTCCTTCTCACACTTTCGCTCGCCATGCCGTCGGGCCCTCCTCCGCACTTCCTCCCGAATCGCCGACTCGTCCGCCGCATTTCTCGCCGACACCGGCCACTCTGATTCTCACTAGTCACCTACCGGACGGGGGCACGTCCTGGGCACGGCACGGCCACGCTGAGCCGAGCGGCCCCACGGCCACGGCCCGCCCGATCGCACGGCAATAATTCCGCTGCCTACATGCGAACCGCGCGGGGCGCAGCGTAACAGCACAGCAGCCGCGTCCGGACAAAGTGTGCGAGCGCCACCCGTCTCGGTCGCTCTGCAAGCCAACTTCACCCCTGAGCGAGAGAGAGAAGAGATGCAGAGAGCCGCCTGACTCGGAGGCGACCCTGCAGCTCAGCTCAGCGTGTCGCCCGGCCATGGGGCGCATCAATCACCGTGGACAATCCCCCCGCAGCCACTACCGCGTACAACAACAGCAACAGCAAAAACTAATCTCCCTCGCCGGGCCAGGCGTACATGCCCGCAAAAACGGACCGATCATACGCATAATCCGTATGTTCGACTCTCCGCGATATACATTTTTTACTCCGCGATATCCCCACTCTCCTGCAAGCGAGACGAGTAAGAAGCACTGCAGTATGTGTGAGTGTATGTGTGTCCAGTCTGCAACGCGTATTCTCCGCTTATAAAGTGGTTTCCTTTCTCTGTCTGTCGCTCTCTTTCTGTCTGTCTGCCTCTCTCTTTTCTCTCTCTCTCTCTCTCTCTCTCTCTCTCTCTCTCTCTCTCTCTCTCTCTCTCTCTCTCTCTCTCTCTCTCTCTCTCTCTCTCGCTGTCTCCCTCTCTCTCATTTGCTCTCTCTCTCTCTCTCTCTCTCTCTCTCTCTCTCTCTCTCTCTCTCTCTCTCGCTCTCTCTCTCTCTCTCTCTCTCTCTCTCTGTCTCTCTGCGTGCGAAGGCACTGCAGTTGCAATGCAGCAGGGTAATGACACTGACATAAAACCGCTCCCGGTCACCGTCCAGTCCAGTCCAGGCCGGCCGGCTGGTCTGCTGAACTCTGCCAAGCAGCCCGCTGGCCGCCTGCGCTGCGCTGCTCTGCGCCGGGGAGTCGCGGCGTGGCGTGGCGGAAGCGTGGGGGACACGTCGGGCAGGTGGAGAGAAAAAACGGGGAGGGGAGACGACGACTGCTAGTAGTGGGCAGGAGAGAGACACAGACTGCTCTGCAGGGCCCGAGCAAGTAGTGGTCAGGAGAGAGACAGACAAAGCGGGGAATTAAGGACCGCCATCGATGTGATCCACTCAGCGATCGGGCGCGCATAACGCCATCCCGGGAGCCCACGCCAAGCGACGCAGACACTATAGTCTTTCGCAATTTTACTGATTCATTCCCCGCCGACCGCCGACTGAAACGCCTTTTATCTATCCTCTCTCTTGCGGAGGTTGCCACCCAAGTCTCGACACTTCCATGCTGCTGATGGACTTTGCAGAGCACCCCGACAGGCCTACACTTTTTTCAAGCCGCTCTCGGTGTCAGGCACCTTCGGCGAACCACTGGGAGGTAGGCACGCCTGTAGACAATCCGTGCGGGGCTGCCTAGCCTCCCGACTGCAGGGGCGCACACCATGGTCGGAACCCATGCTGCAAACAGATAAGCAAAGTCCACGGGGGGGGGGGGGTCTAAAAGTATTCGTAAAGTGTTCACGTGGATTATGGACGGCCCCGTAAGGATAATTTTTAGGATACTTAACAGTGTAGTTTGCGGTGTGCTCTCGCGCTGAAACCAAGCTTCCGCAGAAAGGTCCGCGTGGCGGGCAAACTCGTCTCTCTCCCGCGCTTTCGGCTCATCGGGCGTCTGTCGGAGGTGTCGGCGGAGGCGTCACGCGTCACGCTCAGGTCAAACGGAATCGGGTGCGGCGGCCGTATGCCGTGACAAGCCGAGCCTCCCGGGCTGATTTAATGAGGAATGACAGGCAGAAGCCCCGCCTCAAGTGATCGGCTCGCTCGCAACCCCTCCGGCACTCCGGCTGCCAGTACCTGTTGCACTGGTGGGAGCGGCGGCAAGTGCACACCTTAGGCACTCTCCCCCTCTTTCAGAGTGATTCCTATGCATAATTTTATAGAGGTTTCCAATGGGGCTTGCAAACGGAAATCGCGCGCGCGGATGACCTAGTTTCCGGTCGCCGCGTGTTTTGATTCGTGCCATGTTTTCAAGTGCAGCCTATACTGGAAATTATAAAATAATTTTCAAACTTCGCCAGATATTTGTTAAGCAGGAAGCGAGATTATTTCAGGCTGCTGATCATTTATCTGCATGTTGTCATGAAAGAAAGATACATTCTCTTCCAGAATATCCAAATAGGCTGTAGCGGTTAAAAGCAGAGGTTAGAAGACGCGTATCATATTTATTTACTAACTTGAAAAGGTTCTCTAATACAGAGCGTTAACAGATACAGGGCATACCGAAGACTTCGAGCTTCAGTCGCGTCGAGGAACAAATTAACTAAAATTTGCGGTATATGTTTATATCCATCTGAAAACATTAGAGGCACTTGACCCATATCCCATGGCAATTCTCACGGACCAAAACACGTATGGCAGCAACCGGAAACAAGCACATCGATGCACGCAATTTCTCATACCTCCAGGTTCCGTTTCCGCATTGCTTTTATTTATACCTTCTTCTCACTTCCAGCTCAGCTTTTCTCCGGAAGACCCTATTGAAAGAAAAAAAAACGACGATTCCAAAACCGTCATGAAAGCAGATGATACTCTGGTTTTATTCCTACTTTCCTTCATGGTGCGACGTTGTGTTTAATTTTTGGAATTTGTTTTTAATTTATTATCATTGTTTGTGCCTCCCCCAAGTTTTGGTCAAACAGCAAGAACCTACCAATTTAATTTTCCACTAATATTTGTAAAAGCCAACTTTCATAAAAGGGGAGTGTGACAACGCTCATCGCAGGGCAGCAGATAATGTGTTGTATGTTGCCTGCGCTTAATGCGCCGCCACTTTTTATTATGCACAAACAGAAGGAACAGAAAATGGCCCCCCTGCGTCATGGTACGACGTTGTGTCTGCCCATACGCCTCCTTCTCCCTTTCCCGTCCGGCTAACTCCGTCTCGTTCTCTCTCTCTATCTCTCTCTCTCTCTCTCTCTCTCTCTCTCTCTCTCTCTCTCTCTCTCTCTCTCTCTCTCTCTCTCCCGAGTCCCTTCCCCCTCTCAGCCGTCCCGCGCTGCGGTGGGTGCGGTGGGGAGCGCGGCGGGGCTGGCAAAGCTGGCAGACAGCCGAGCCAGGAGCGATGCGATGCGCGACGCGGACGCGGACGCGGACGGACGCGGCTCCCCCTACAATGAAAGTACAAGCTAGCTGACACCTCTTTCTTCAATATGATTTAGTTTAGCTAGGCTATGCTAGTGCTATTTAGAGGTATCATCTGCTAAAAAGTTGAATCAAGTAATGTTGGTCTTTGCGACGCGTTTTAGTCGATTCTATTTTGTTTATCTGAGTGACATCTCCTGTCAGATTAGAAAGAATACCTTAGTGTCAGATCGCACGTAACAGTCGGTCTCATTTTTATAACACTGCTTTTGCCCCACCCTCTCTCCGGGTGGCAACTTTCGCTAGCAGCACCGCTGCACCGGGACGTTACCTACGCTCCAAACTATACGAGTCGCCGGACGGGGCCGGACGGGGCCGGAGGCCGGACGGGGCGCAACACGACGGGAAGACGTGGGTTTGTCCGCACCGCCAGCGCCCGCACCGCAACTCCTCCTCCTCCTGGCCGGCCTCGCGTTGAGGAAGGCACACTGCGCCGCCGAGTCGCGACGACGTGCCGGGACCATAAATTGGACGACTTTGACTTTCTTGACGTCGAGGTAACGCGCGCGTCTTTGCGCGTGTGTGGATGAGTATGTGCTTGTGTGTGCATATGAACATATGTGTGAATGTGCGAGGCGGGGCGGGTGCATGTACGTGAGTGTGCACATATGTGAATCTGTGCGTGTGTGAGCAGCGCGACGAGGATTCATACGTGTTTGCGTTGACTAGGTCACCTGTGTGCAGCAGTGCCACTGGATTTGCTGCTGCTGCTGCTGCTGCTGCTGCTGCTGCTGCTGCTGCTGCTGCTGCTGCTGAGATAAGTTTTCTACGCGGGGCGTTTATTGCGCTCTCAGGCCGCGGCTCGCAGGCGGTGATCATGAGGCGTTATGGCGTGACTTTTACTGGGGACTGCTCTCCCTGCCTGATGAGCGAAACGCAGAGCCACTGCCTAGACACTACTCCTGGCTAGAAATTATTTCTAATTTATTCTGTGACTGCAAGCCTACGGGAAATTCTTTTACACAACATTCAAAAATTCACGAAGCTGATATTCACCGTCGTAGCAGTTAAAAGGTGATTCATATGTTCCAGTCGTTTGCTGCACCAACGCCGGGTCTGCACCACATATTCTCTGCACCAGTTTATCATTACTTTTTCCCTGTCTGCCAGCATTTTTAATTTGCAAAGCCAATATGCCCGATGGCGCAGGACTGCTCCTTTCATTCCCCAACCTTGAAGCCGTATTCCTGTACTAAATCAATAGGCGGCGGAGTTGAAAAATGGCCGAAAGAAAAACGACGCGCTGAGAAGTAAACGCGCTCCATTCATCAGTCTCGCGGACAACACACACACACACACACACACACGTATGCTCACACACAGGACACTCACACTGACAGTGAGAGGAGAGAGAGAGAGAGAGAGAGAGAGAGAGAGAGAGAGAGAGAGAGAATCGCACAGTCCACTCCGACCGTATATGTGTGAGTGTAGCTTGCCCAGACGGCTAAATCTTTTTCGCGAATAATGCAGCAATTTGCGCTACCGCCATTCTGTACCACCACTTTGTTGATGTTGGCCGCTGCTGAGACTGCAGCAGGTCGCCCCGGTAATACCATTCATCTTTGGCAGTGCATGCAGAACGTGTTGTATTCCTCTGCACCCGTCTTTTCTTTGTTCTTTCTCCTCCCGATCCGAAAAATAATTGCTCCGCAATCTATCGACAGTAGAGGTAGAACACAAAATCCACTTCTCGAAGAATTGCGTTCATTGAGACCGTACGCTCGCCGCAACGTCAGTACTGTTGGCCATTGCTTGAGTTGAGTTGTCCGGTACCATGCAGTACCAACCAGCCGTAGGAGTTTAGAACTGGGGCGTGTGGTTTTTGGCCACATGTCATCTTCTGGTGTCAAGGTGAGAAACCGATCGTGGAACACATTTTGAAACAAATTCTGCTTAATTGGGTAACCCAAATGCGGCACGCATTACGTGAGAAACGTACTTGACTTTTGTCCCCCACTCATCCTATTTCGTACTTCACTTACTGCTGTCATTTTTGTGTTACCTCTTCCGCGCTGATCCGCGTCTCGTGCAGCTCCAGTTCCAGATGCCATACAGAACTGCGTTGTAGTAAGGGGACGTGCATAAATTACGTGACCATTTTCTATGAGTATTTTTTTCTGGTCACGATCCTAATGCATGGTAAGCCAGGTAAACCAGGTCACGCTAGGGGGCGGGGGGAGGGGGTCAAAAAGTGGCCTGAAATCGGGTCACGTAGTTTATGCACGTCCCCTTAACATTGCAGTGAATATAATATGCTAATTCGCGCAATAGCTATTGACCGCTTTTGCCCCCTTGATCCCAGCCGCACGACATTTGTCGAGGTCCTTGTGCAGTCCACCTGCCGCTGGCTGCTGGCGCTGACCGAGTCGTGCATGCGCCCTGATTGTGCAGCAGCGGCCGCCTGCGTTGCGCCCACCGCCGCCACGGCCGCGCCGCGTACGTATGGCACTGCTGAGTGCGGTACAGGGTACAGTACAGAACGCTTTTCCCCGCGCGCGCACGCCTCTATGTCCACAGGAAGGTGGGAGGGGGCAGGAAGGGGTGGGAGTGCAGGCGGGCCGGGCTGACGCAGTATCTGGAAAGCCACTTTGTGAAGGCAGACGCACTACTTGGCTCTTGGCACGCATGTCCTCGGTCCCCCCCGAAAGGGTCCACAAGGTCCCCGGCGGTAGCATCAGGATCCCGGTGGGGCCAACCAACCCTAGCAGCGCGGCAGCCCCAGCAGACTAAAAGGACCGCGGCGCGCACGCGAAGCAGCGAGCAGCTGGCACGCGTCGGCGCGGCACGCGTCAGCGCGGCACGCGTCAGTGCGGCACGCGTCACCCACATAGGCTGTGAACACATCGCACATAGAGTCGTACGGACCCTCTGGGACGGACGCCAGTGATGGCATTGGTAATGATAATGGTCGCAATATCGCCTGGTGCATAGGCAACTGGAGATTCGGGAAGCACGCGAGTCGTGCGGGCTGGCCTACCCTAGCATTCGCAGGCGCTTTAGCGTCACCGTTCCAGGTTTCAAGCTGGTAGGAAATTCATACGTTCCGTATGGACGATGCCACTCGCGTCTCCAGACAATAAGGTCAAAAGCTTTCCGGTCGCACGGTCGAGCTCTTCCGTCGCGTGCTCGAACGTTCAAGGTATTCCGAGGCATTGTGTAATTTGAGGAAGGTCTAAAACACACCCTCAATTCTGTATACTTGACTCGAGAATTTTTGCCCAACACCTCGAAGATGCTTGGTACGTATTGCTTTAATTACGCACTCAGGGAAACCGTTTATTAGAACAAGTAAAATTACTCGATCCAACCGTCTTTGGGCATTGTTGTAACTAAGTCTATAAAAATGTTGAACCAATGCCAAAAAAGTCTTGATCCAAGAGAAAAATTCTTAATCCAACACAACATGACTTCACGTGAGTAATTATTTTGCTAAGTTCAATCCCCAAAAGGTCAAGACATTTCTTAGACTTGGAACAAGAAATCCTTTCTCTGGCCGCTGCTATACTTGGCTCAAGTATCGTCCAAAACCCGTATTTAAGGCAATACTTCTACCAACCATCTTCGAGCTGCTTGTCAAAAATTCTCGAGTCAAGTAAACAGAATTGAGGGTGCAGTTTCGAAACAAACCGGGGTGCCTATCCGTTGGGGGGTGGTGGAAGAGATGCGTGAGAGATGTTGACATGTGATCATGGAGGTGTGACTCCAGCCAGGAATTAGGTCACAGGTCGGTGTTGTGGGAAGGTGGGGGGGGGGGGGGGGGGGGTGCGTGTGGAGCCCACGGCGAAGCCCTGACGTGAAGTGAGTCGTATTTTGGGCTTGTATGGCGAGGACTGCCGGCTCTAGGCTCTCCGGTCCGGTCGGACCAGAGGGCTCACGCGGCCGCCACTGCTCTGCCCTCGGCTCTGCCGGACACCCCCAATCTTAATTACTCACTCTCCCCCAATTATGAGCCTGCCAGCCACTGAGCCTAGCCCCCCCCCCCCCCCCCAGCAAACACCCTCCTCCCCGTGCCAGTGTCTCTCTCTCTCTCTCTCTCTCTCTCTCTCTCTCTCTCTCTCTCTCTCTCTCTCTCTCTCTCTCTCTCTCTCTCTCTCTCCCCGGCCCGGGACGACGCACACAGCATGTATACATAAATTCACGTTAGGCTCTCATCATTGCGGGGGACCACCGCACCCGACAAAAGCTCTGCGGTAACTACACGGTACAACGCGCCGCGCGCCCCTCTCAGTGGCACGGGGGACTATCCCCGCGTAGCGACTCGCTGGAGGAGAGCCCCGCCGTCCACAAAGTACGTAACGCGTGCTGAGGCGGAGCGTTTACACTCCGGTTTTCCTTCACTTTCCTTCCCGTGTTTATTTTACGGCTGACCCCGCGCCCCGCAACAGAGAGCTTGACCTGCAAACATACAGGATTGTATCGTGCAATAGGAGAAAAAAAAGCGGTCGCGCAACGAATTATTTATTTGATTTTCCTCACTGCATTAAGAATTGCAATACACACTATTAAAATTTGATATAACTCGTTATTGCAAAGATAGCGTGATACACTCTCAAAAGAAATAATGACACCGTGCTTGCAAACACTTTTCAACTAACCACATTTCAATAAAACAAATTTTGCAATACGTGTTGTGAGAAATACAAAACAGTGCAGACAAGCAGTAAATTCGTTCTGAGAACTAAAATTTGTTTGGAAGAACTATTTGTTAGTTGCACCATCGAAAGCCCACAAGACTTCTTTTTATTCTATTGGCTCGTGCTACGAACTACATTGCAGGAGCAACTTTGTTCGCGCAACTAACATATATTTCCTCCGACGAAATTTTAGTTCTCAGAATCAAAATTTATTGTTTGACTGGACATCGACTAAATAGTGAGTTGCGAACTTTCCCAAATCTTCCGGGAATCCTCTGTCGCCTGTCGCACTCAGTCTGGAGAAGAGAGAGAGAGAGAGAGAGAGAGAGAGAGAGAGAGAGAGAGAGAGAGAGAGGGGGGGGGGGAGGCGCCGGGCCACTCAGCGCGGGATCACGTCACATCTCCGCGAGCTGATTGAGTCCGGCATGTGCCGGCAGCGCTGGAAAGATAATCAGTTAGCACGAGGTTATGAGAATGGCCGGCAAGGATGGCGCTGCAAGCGGCGGCTAGCAGCGACAGCAGCAGCAGCAGCAGCAGCAGCAGCAGCAGCAGCAGCAGCAGCAGCAGCAGCAGCAGCAGCAGCAGCAGCAGCAGCAGCAGCAGCAGCCGCGGTGGCGGCGGCGGCGGCACTGGCCAGAGCAGTGGCCGTCCCATGAGAGGGGAAAGCCAATCTGGATTTTGGTGCGATTACGCCCCAGGCCGAATGCGTGGGGTAGAAGAGGCGTCCGCGTCGGATATGCCCTGCCCCCCCCCCGCCCTCTCTCTCTCTCTCTCTCTCTCTCTCTCTCTCTCTCTCTCTCTCTCTCTCTCTCTCTCTCTCTCTCTCTCTCTCTCTCTCTCACACACACGGTGCGCCCCCCCCCCTCCTTCCTTTTTGTCAGCGAATTTGAAGAGCACAGAAGGATAGCGCGCGAAAGCCGCAGTTGTTGTGCTCCTGCGCCATTGCAAAAACAAAAACAAAAGCGGACGAGCAGAGCGGAGTCACCCGCCCTCCTGTCCGGTCCCAGTCCGCCCGTAAGCCTAGCGAAATCCATGAAATCGGAGGGGGGATCCGTCCAAACGACCCCCGGACCTGCCGCCGCCGGGATTCGCGGGCGGACGGCCGCGTCACACACGCACACACTCGCACCCCCCCCCCACACACACACACACACACACACACACACACACACAAACACACACACACCGTCATGCCGTGACAGCCAATATGGCAAATTATTAACAGTGTCGGAGGGGTGGCGGCGGTCTCCACACACAACGACCGCCGCCGGTGATTATTCGTATTAACAGCAGCGATATCCAATCCGGCACATGGAAACCGACACGCCTACAGCGATAATGGGGAGGGTCATTGAGGCGCACGTGTGTTCGCGCGCGGCTCCGGCTGCGGCCGTCCGGCTTCAGCAGCCACTGGTGTGCCGCCGCGCCGCCCGGCCGCCGCCCGGAGTCGTCGGCCACACTGTTTAGCCACGTCCGGTAATGGTTCCGGCGCGTGCCGCCCGATCCGGTCCGCGTCAGCAGCGCGGCCATCGACATGATGTCCTCAGTGGGGACTTGGCAGGCTCGACGTGTCCGACGTGTCCGACACCCACGAAAACGTAGTCCTTATCGATCTCACCAAGCTAAATGAGGTATTTCGGCCGTAAGAAGACAGAGGAAAGAAGTCGTTGAGGTCCATAACCTGGTAGCGGATGTCAGAAACTAAGCAGACGGATATTAAAATTTACAGGGAAAGTCTAAAAGAACATCAGCGAAAACAAAACGTGGGTATCGCATGAGGGTTACCGTGGCAGAGAGTAGGGTCAGGCAGCGCAGATTTTATTCGTGGGGCCTGAAAGGAAAGGGTGTCACCTCAAGTCCGCGCGGTGTGAGTTTGCGCTATGTGACCCTTCCAAATGGTCGTGACATATCGCCAGCGAGAGCTACTTGGCGACATTTTACAACCATTTGGAAGGGTCACACAGCGCAAACTGCTACCGCGCGGACTTGAGGAGACACCCTTTCGGGATCCGCGGGGAGAATATGCGCTGCATGACCCTACCAAATGGTCGTGACATATCGCCAGCGAGAGCTAAGCCTCCAAATGTTTTGACGTTGGCTCGTGGCGGGCGGAGATACTCTCTGCCACGGTAACCCTCCATGCGATTCCCGTTTTGTTTTCGCTAATGTTCTTCGTGACTGATTCTGAAAATTTTAATATCCGTCTGCTAGTTTCTGATATCCGCTAGCAGACGCCGCCGGAAAACATTTGAGGGTTTGTTATGGATCTCAACGACTTCTTCCCTCTGTCTTCTTACGGCCGAAATACCTCATTAACAGACGTCCTTCAAGGCTTACATACGAAGCTTGATTGGAGCTCGAATGAAAGTCGTAGAGCATTGGTGCTCAAGTTGAGCTTTTAAAGTCATCCTAACCCAGATCAAACACAGCACCTTGAGAGACTATTTTTGGAAATCCCCGAGAAAACGCTAGGAAATTTTTTAACCCAAATTGTTTTGGAACTGTCCAATCTTTTTCTGAAAAATCCAATGCTCAACATCGATACATTACATTTGATTACTCGGCATGAAAGCACTTGTCCAAGCATAGCATTTTTTTTTTTTTCAATTTTCAGAAACTTCCGAAATTTGTTTGGAATCATCTGACAAAAGGCCAGGAAAATTTGTATTACATTTTTGTTTCTTGAGTTTTCAAAAACAAAAAAATTATTACAGTAAACACTCTTGTGGGTGTAATTCGCGCAAGACCATCGGCGTTTTTTGGACCTCTTGTCACACCGGAGTGTCCTCTGGTAGGACTCTGAGCAGGTTGGCGCCTGCTGAACAGGCAAACACGGACTTAGCGTGCACGCGTGTCGTGCGGGCTGGCCTACCCTAGCATTCGCAGGCGCTTGGCTTCCCCTTCTCGCGTTAAGCTTCCAGATATTTAGGGACATACTGAATGGCAACGACGCAAATTACCTGTTCGCATAGAGTGGGATTGTTACCTTGGTACTGTTTTGATTTTATTTTTGTGATTTTGTTTTGCTTTTTTGTTGGAAGTTTTTTTCAAAATTCGCGATCCTCCGCGCATTGAACCGTATTTAACTTTGTCCCTACGTTCCTATCTTCTACGATATTGACGAGCGATTGTTACGCGGCACACGCCCGCTAATGACGGCCGGTTAGTAGTACTTGTCCTAAACACGCGTTATTGCCACGCGAGGTCGCACGCAGGCGGTGGTGTTGTTGTTGTTGTTGTTGCAGTTGTTGTGGCTGCAGTTGTTGTTGCGGCTGCGTCAAGCGAACGACTTGCCAGATAGATATAATGACGGCGGAGCGAAATATCAAGGCGACGACAACGAGGCTGCGGCGTATCGTGCCGCATCGTACGGGCTGGGGCGGGGCGGGGGCCGGGCAGTGCTTCGGCAGCGCCGCCGCTGATACCGCCGCCCGTTCCTTTATGGAGGCAGTCTGGGCTGCGGCCTCTGACTGTATCGCATCGCTCGCAGCGCCATACAGTGCGGCACCACCAGGACCATCGTGTGGTGATGGTGTGGCGTTGCGGACCGGCTTGTGTGAGAAACTGTAGAGACGGCAATTAATTGAATACACCACAGCAACAACAAATGGGAAAAATCACAAAGATATCGGGGTGAAAATTTGGCAGTCACTCTGTCAAAAACCTTTCTATGAACTAATTGGTATTATCATGTGCAGAGCATAACTCTATTATGGTTTACGTGGATTTTTTCAGAAAAAGTTAGGGAAAGCCAGAGAGAGCCCGAAGAATTAGTGGAACGAATTTTTCAACCAAAATGACAGGATTTCCTGAAAAAAAAAACTTCCAGTATGGACGTTTCTCAGAAAACGAAAGAGAAGCAAAGTGAACGGCCCCAGTGTCTACATTTTGAATTATGTCCAACGGCTTAATTGAAAACACGGTTTTATACGCAAATTTTCCGTAGTAGTCAAACACGTTGTACACAGGATTTGCAGACCTATTTCACCAGAGACACCGCGAAAGTTGGCAAGAAATTTCGTTATAACTTTTGCGAAGCTCCCTCAGATTTTGAAGATGCCCACTTGCGGGCCACCTGTCAAGCCATTTATCTGTTAGTTTTTTTGTTTCTTTTCTTTTTTCTTGAGATGATATTTGGAACGCTTTTATTACTACAGCCCGGACTCGCCTAATACATAGGGCGTTGCCCTCATCAGGACGATGGCAAAAGCAGCAGCAGCAGCAGCGCCAGACTTTTACCTCAGTCTTGGTGTGCGGGCATCGTCAGTGCGTGGCGTGGCGGGGCGTGGCGCGGCGTGGTAGAGGCGTGGTGGGGGCGTGTGGGTCGCACGGTGAGCGGTTCATGAAACGATAACAGCCCCCAGTTTTTCCCGGGGCGCGTTGATGTCCCGTCGTAATGGAAGTAGATGTTGTTTACGCGGGGTGGGGGAGGGGGAGGAGGGGGCAGAGGGAGAGACAGGAGGCAGGTAAAGGGCTTTAGGACCGCACGCGCAGTTCCGCACTGCCAACTAATCATGCACAGCTAGATCTGTTTTCCGTGTCGCCCGTCCGGTTTGACTGGCACTTCCCTCCTCACCCCACCACTCCATGTTACCCGCGCTAATCTCACTGTCTCTCTAGCTCGCCGCCGGCGTGCGCAGCTCTCTCTCTCTCTCTCTCTCTCTCTCTCTCTCTCTCTCTCTCTCTCTCTCTCTCTCTCTCTCTCTCTCTCTCTCTCTCTCTCTCTCTCTCTCTCTCTCTCTCTCTCTCTCTCTCTCTCTCTCTCTCTCTCTCTCTCTCTCTCTCTCTCTCTCTCTCTCTCTCTCTCTCTCTCTCTCTCTCTCTCTCTCTCTCTCTCTCTCTCTCTCTCTCTCTCTCTCTCTCTCTCTCTCTCTCTCTCTCTCTCTCTCTCTCTCTCTCTCTCTCTCTCTCTCTCTCTCTCTCTCTCTGTCCTCACCGGACAGTGCGTGCAGTGTGGAGCCCCTAGGGGCGCTGTCCCGTCCCGGCTGCAGCCTGACAGCCACCACAAGACCCCCGTCGTCGCGGCGGTGTCAGAAGGGCGTTCACTCCCCTGGCGAGGACAGCGTCGCCGAACACGCGCCGGAGTCATTAGGGGTCGTCCATAAATGATGTTTGCTGTGTGGGCACATGGGGATGACCTCACTGTAGGATTCGGAGTTTCCTCTCCCCCGACCTCCTTGAACGCTGATAGCAAACGCTTATGCCCTAGTCAAGCGGTCACTGGATTTCAAATTGCAATAAAAATTGTTATTGCGAGGAACAGCGATACACTCTCCATAAGACACAATGGGCCCGTTATCGCACGGTTTGCAGTTCATTGTCTCACAAACTTATGCGATGAAGACTAATTTTGTAAATAACGAGCCCATTACATCGTAGGGAGTATCTTTGCAATAACCACTGTATTGCAATTTCAAAAACAGTTGTGTAGGGACCAGGCCGGCAACCAGGAGACCTAATGCGACATCGAACTTGCCGTGGCTGGTCAGCCACCTCCCGCCTTAAGGATAGCTTCGGTTTCACAATGTGGTGAGTATTGTAAAGGATGCGGTGGTACCGCGTAACACGTAACACTTGCTACCGACCAGTTTCATTGTACGCGCCTCCCTCCCGGTTCCTTTGCCAACGACCCCTGCACTGTAAATCCAAAACCCGGAATCCAGCGTGGATACCCAGAATCCGGTGTGGATACCTACCGGAATAATTTAGCAGCCCTTCGAAATAATGGTATCACAGCCGTGAAAATGGCAAAACTTTTCGATTATTTGGTTGAACAACTCAACTCGATGTTGAATAGTCACAAAATACTACTCTTTCTGCCTTCATTAAACATGGTGGTAAATTATTCCGGGAGTATCCACACCGGATTCTGGGTTTTAGATTTACTGTGTGTTATGGTACTCGTAAATCTGCGGACCTGCACTGCTCCGAAGACGTGTGTCCCTGGTCTCTTCCCTACGCCCCTGCGTACTTCACAGTCTGTAGCGGTAAGATGCTGCTTCCGAGGGCTCCTTCTGGCGCGGATACACACACGCAGTCCTTCCTGCCTGAATGAAATGCGAAAATATTCCGCAGCAGCTGACGAAGAGTGAAACACTGCAGAAAAATCGTCACCTCTGGCCGGGGGTGGGGTGGGCGGCCCCCGGGTGCAGGTGTCCACCCAGGCCGCCGGGTAGCGTCGGCAACTGGGATGGGGGTTCACTAATGAATCTGCTCCTCTCCCCTCCCCTCCTCGTCGCCACTCGCGCTGTCTTGGAGTCCAAAGAAGGGGTGAGGAGGGGGAGGAAAGGGGCCTGCTCTATGGACGCGGCACGCTTGGCAGCGACCCTGAAAGGGATTTTGGACCGCAAGACCGGTGCCAGTGAAATGTCACACGGCGACAGCCCCCCCCCCCCCTTCCGCCCCTTTCCCTTTCCCCTGTCGCTCTCCACCGCCCCCACAGCCCGCGGCCAGGGCGCTAATGACCGTCGGAGTGTACGTCTGGAGGCCCCTGTCTACCCCGCGCCCCCAGAGGGGCTCCAGGGGGCCCCAGGGGGCTCAGGCTGAGGGTTAAGTCTCGCCGGCCGCTTTACTATGGCCTGCGCACCGCTCGGCTAGACCACACCAGACAGCAACGCACGACGGAAATAATAATTGAAAACATTTTTGGTGCGCGCCTGAGTTGCAGATAACATATGCAACATATGCATTCCAACTTTTGGTACACGGAAAAAGTCTATGGACATTTTTGTCCATGAGCTATGGACGATTCTGCACGCCCATAGGCCAGTGACAATATGTGTGACTCCAGACGTACAATATTGTAATCCCGTGGACAAATCAGATTTTCGTCCATAGCTGGAGCTGGAGTGACAATTTTGTCCATGGGCCTATGGATGTGCAGAATAGTCTACAGACTTTTTCCTTGTTCATGCATTCCAACGAACATCCATTTCATAGGCATATTGTGCGATGGGCATGCGTCTCCATATGGTGCGGAGGAACACGTGTAAATATGCGTTTAAATCGAGCCCAAACGTAAAACGAGCTGCAAACGTAAGTTCTTCGTGTTCTAGCTACAGCGTTCTGACGTAACAGTTTGTTCGGGTTCAACTTCGGAAACAAAATCCACCTTGACACACAATTTATTGGTGACAGCTGCGGAAAAAAACCCGCAGCAGCGACCTCGTCCACCCCGACACAACCGCCGTGCGCGGCCGCAGAGAGCTCCCCGTGATACCGGAGGCAGTCGGGGGACAGAATCTGCGAATAAAGCCGCGTCGCTGTGTCCGCCCGAACGACCGAGATTATCGGCAGCGCCGCACAGCATCAGCCGGACCCGCAATCCCCGCGGAGCCCCGTGTCCGTGTCCAGTGGCGGCACACCTCGACCACCCCAGCGCACACCTCGCCCACCCCAGCGCACACCTCGCCCACCCCAGCGCACACCTCGCCCACCCCAGCGCACACCTCGACCACCCCAGCGCACACCTCGCCCACCCCAGCGCGCCCCACGTCCGAACCACAGCCTAACACCCCCTCCCCCTCGTCACGCCCCAGCTCAGGGCGGCTGCTGAGGGACAATGTAGGTCACGCCAAACGTGTCAAATTGATTGACAGAAAGGCGATACACTACGCCACTAGAAGCGCCCGTGCCCGCATCCGCGCGCGCGCGCGCTTATGCGCCCCGTGTACCGCGCGCCGGCGTGGAGTGGCGTTTACATGGCGGGCCGGCAGCAGCATTACAGCTGCGGCGCGGTGTGTGTGTGTTCCTATAGCGAGATTCTACGTTACCGAATAAAACCTGCGGTCGCGCGGTGGTGTGTTGGTGTATTAGTGTGTGTGTGTGTATGTGTGAGTGTATGTGTGCGAGTGTGAGTGTGGGGGTGGGTGCGATACACGATCAAGCCGTGCCCGTCACACGTGGCGGGGGGGAAAATAAAATAGGAAGGAAAGTCAATATGCCAGCAACAACAACAAAAACAACAACAAAAACAACAACAGCAGAGCAACAGCATCAGGAGCAGCAAACAACGAGAGAAACAGCGTGGCGGTGGGGGTGGTGGCGGCAGCGGCACTCGAAATCATCGACATACCGGCACCGGCGGTGCGCATGCGCGGAGCTGCCGGAGCTCCCGGTGCTGCCTGACAAGTGCGCCTTTGTACGGCAGTACAATGAATGTTGTAATGTGTTCATTGACGCGGCCTCTTTCAAAAATCGCACGCGCACGTCGAGAGCACAGAGGGAGGGTGGGTTCAGTTAGGATCGCAAGGAGGCGAGCACGGGAGCGGTTGGACAGGAAAGCGAGCTAATGGAACACGAGTGCGCGAGTCGGTAAGCGGAGCGCACTTCACGCTGAGCACAAAGATGCGAACACGATAAAGAGCGGCCCCTTTGTTGGTCCCGCACTAGCGGCTCAAAAAGAAAATCTTCCAGCCAGGCAAATCTCATATATTATATGGATCATGCACGAATTTTCTTGATGTTGCATTAAATGTCAACGGACTTTACATATACAAAATTGAATGTAATCGTTAGACTTGTCAGGTTTATTTCAATTGCGAACACAGCACATACTCACTTCTGAGTTTATCATAGTTGATACTGACCACAGTTGTTCAATAGAACCACATCTGACTCGGGTTAAGCCGATATCAGTTATATGGATCACTCAGGTCAATAATGGAAATCACCGGATCGCGCTGATTGACACGACTAGATAAAGGGTGAACCACCGCCACAGTTGATTCTACGTGATACACAAATGATTTTCTATTTATACCAGGCCAACAAGGTCGGTGTCGCATGCGTTGACGGTTCTCCGACGTCGTACCCGGCGCTTATGCAGCTGCGCGCGCGCGCGCACACACACACACACACACACACACACACACACACACACACACTAACGCAGCGCCAGGGCAGTAAGTTAACGTCTCTTCGCAGCGAAGGAGAGATATTCCGGCGGGTGGTGTCGGCGACGGTCTCGGGACGGTGCGCGCCGACGGTGACCGTCTGTTTGGGCTGGGGGCCGGGAAGGGGAGAAGGGGAGCAGACAAGCGCCAGCTGGACACACCTCAGAAGAAAGGCCGCGTTGCACAGTGACAAACTGGAGCACACCGAGACCCGCGTTAGGTCGTCTGGGTCCATACCGGCGCGTTTTGTCTACCAAGTACATCTGAAAAACCGCGAACGTCGACACCGAGCGCCTGCGAATACTAGGGTAGGCCAGCCCGCCCGACACGCCTGCTCGCAGGAGTCGTAGTTGCCTACCCAGCAGGCGCCATACCCGCGCGCACGTCTGCGGTTGCGACAATGTCGAGGACAGTACGTTACGGCCGATTTTCGGCGAGTTTACAAATTTCGGCGGGCATTGTAGATAAAGAACAAATAATGATAGACATACAAATGGGCATAAAACTTTTCTGTAAAGTCTTGCGTGCCACTTTTTGACGAAGGCTCGCAAAAATGTGGCGTTTGGAAGGGAATTCTATTGAAAATGTGTCTTGCCAAAATTCGGCAGTCACAAGTCAATGTTTGACAGGTTTGCTTTGCCACATGGTGAATTGTCGCATTCCGTGTTATCGATGGGACATTCAAAAACGAGCATGATCGGAAATGGGCGATACTCGGAGTACGACACGAAGCCGAATACTGTCGTCAAAGCGGAGAGGAGATTACTTGAAGCAGCAGCAGCAGCAGCAGCAGTGAAACTTCCTCACCGGTACCCACATCACACCTGGGGCGACGAGAGAGGGGGGGGGGGAGCGATGAAAGCGGTCCAAACCGACACCCTACTCTCGCCCCCCTTCCACTCATCATCCCCCTACCCCTGACTACTACTACTTCCTCCCCCTCCCCCCTCCCCTTTCTGCACGCTCTCTTTAACCACAGCGCGTCCGTCGCGGCTGCTAGATCGTTTCTCAACGTGCGGGAATTAATTTGTGGTCTTCTTTCCAGCGTGCGATTCAGTGCGGAAGGGTGTGGGAGGCGGATAGCGCAGTACACCGCCTCTCGGTGAAAAGGGTCCGACCGCGGAGAGGAGAGGGTGGGGAGGAGGGGAGGTGGGGGGCGATGTGAGAAGATGAGATGGGGGTAGTTTTCGGATGGACAGGAAGTGGAGATGGTAGACTAGGGGGTAGTGCAGGGGGGAAGGGGGGGAGGGGATGGGGGGGGGGGAGACTGGGCAGGGGCGTGCGACGACCCGGTAAGGCGCCTCGACGTCCAACACCACGCCACACCAAGTCACACGTTATCGCTGTAAGCCCAGCGAAGCCCCCTTCGAGCCCAGCCCCCCCCCCCTCCCCTCGGCCGTGCCCCCGCCTTCCCGACCCCCTTCTCCCACATCTACCCCTCCTCCCCATCCCCTAGTCTCACGCCACGAGTGTCGTGTGTGAGGGGTCGACAAGTGTGCACTGGCCGGTCGCTAAAGAGGAGGGCCTGAAGAAAAACGGAAAAGAGAAAGACAGTTTCTCGCGAGGATAGAGTGGGGGGGGGGGGGCAGAGTATGAGAGAAAGAAACTGATTGGGGAACCGTCCACATAGCCTTGAATGTACTATCGCGGTTTCAGTTATTCTTTGCCCTCCCTCGCACAAAATCACCCTGACCCCAGCCTTTGGGTTATCCTTGACCTTTCAGCATAATCTCAATAAGACATTCTGACATTACGCGTGCGTGCATGGTTTGTAAACGAGTCAACATAAATTGAGAGGCGTACGCCAGTGTCAAGTTTAGTAGAGTTACAGACATTAGAAAACCAAAAATCAGGCACGCATTTTCTCGGACCATGGTTGGCATTTTTCCTGTTTACATTAGTTTTTCCCGTTTGTTCTGAGCACTCGATGGGGCGGAAGTATTGCCGATTTCATTCGGGTTTGGCATACCACCCGCCGCGGCCCGGACAAGTGGGAAAAATAACAAATTCCGCGGGCCAGAGGTAGGGGGAGGGGGCCGGGGGGTACTCGAGCGGCCGGGCGGGGCGGGTCGCGTCTCTACCGCCCTACCGCTCTGCCCTGCAGCGCGACCTGCGAATGAGAACATAAAAGAAACAAGAACAGATGTGGAACGGAGCCGGCGGTGCAAGGGAGATGCAGCCGTCGCCAAACGCGGGGAGCCGCGGCGGCAGCGGCGGGCGGACCAGGACCAGGGCCCAGGCAAGGGAAATAGAATGGACCGGAATACATGCATAGCAAACGCGTGACCAGGAGACTCCATCGAAAGCGCGGACGGAGAGAACAGACAAACAGACACACGGATAGGTGGGTGAGGTGACGCGGGCGGAGAGAACACACTAACAGACACACGAACAGACGGGTCAGCTGACGCGGGCGGAGAGAAAAGACGACACACGGACAGGTAGGTGAGCTGACGCGGGCGGAGAGAACACACTAACAGACACACGAACAGACGGGTCAGCTGACGCGGGCGGAGAGAACACACTAACAGACACACGAACAGACGGGTCAGCTGACGCGGGCGGAGAGAACAGACTAATAACACATAGCATCCAAACGTGCACCGCGGCACCCAGCGCCCGCGGGGTAGGCAAACCAAACGGCACGGCTGCGCCGCGGGCTGCCTATACACCCGTCTGCGGGCGCTGTCCGCTGAGCGGGAGTGACAGCGCGCCGGAAGGGGAGGGGAGGCTCTGTGAGCGCGAGGGAGACAGCAGCGGGGCGAGAACGGGCGAGCGCGAGGGGGAGCGAGTGAGAGAGAGTGTGGTACACTGGTTGAGCGCCAAGAAACAATGGCGCCACATTAACGTCACCGAGGATATGGACTGCGACGAGGTGGTGGAGGAGGAGTAGTTGTGGCGGCAGTGGCCCGATTCAGGAGAAGTGGGGATAGGGGCAGGGAGGGTAAGACGAACGGAAGAGAGAGACAGAGATCTTGCATGGCGTAGAGAGAGAGAGAGAGAGAGAGAGAGAGAGAGAGAGAGAGAGAGAGAGAGAGAGAGAGAGAGAGAGAGAGAGAGAGAGAGAGAGAGAGAGAGAGAGAGAGAGAGAGAAAAGGGAGCAGTGTCGATTTTCGAAATAGCATCATCTCGAGCTGGCGGGCTGCAGACGCGATTGCAATATGCAGCACCCTGGGCTTGCTCGTAATTTATTCCTCCATCTCGTCGTTAATTTTCATTTAATTTTTGCTGTGAAGACGAAGTGCCGGCATTAATGCGAGGCGATTAAGTGCGGTTTTTTCCCCTCTGAACCTTAGCCGCCAGGTTTGATTTCCTGGAGAGATAATAATCGCCAAGTGTGAGTGAGACGCAATCGTTTTGGCCGGGAAGAAGTCCGGAGGGTCCGGTAGAAGCAGTCGTTCCCGGTGAGGGGTGGGGCGCGGGGGCACTTGGGCAGGGCGGGGCGTGGCGGGGCGTGGCGGGGCGTGGCGGGGCGTGGCGGGGCGTGGCGGGGCGTGGCAGACGAACTGCTTCCTGCCGCAAAGTGTCTCCATCCCCATTTGCAGCCTCGGAGCTGCCAGGGAGCGCGGCGTGTGGCGGTGCGTGGGTGAAAGAAAGGGTACTGGACTGGATGGTGGAGGCCTAGAGGAAGGGGCGGGGAAGGGAGAGAGAGGGGGGGGGGGGGGGGGGGGGGACTTGTGGAAGGGGGTGTAAGAGCACGAGAGAGTGAGCGAGAGAGAGCTAGTGAGAGAGAGAGAGAGAGAGAGAGAGAGAGAGAGAGAGAGAGAGAGAGAGAGAGAGAGAGAGAGAGAGAGAGAGAGAGAGAGAGAACGGGGGCCTCAGCGATACCAAACCATACCTGCACCCCCGAAAATAAATTCATTAAAGTGATGCACATGGACGCGACTCCAGGGCGGCGGCCGCAGGATGTGTCTGCCCCCGTGGCTCCCGCGGGCGGCGGCCGCAGGATGTGTCTGCCCCCGTGGCTCCCGCGGGCGGCGGCCGCAGGATGTGTCTGCCCCCGTGGCTCCCGCGGGCGGCGGCCGCAGGATGTGTCTGCCCCCGTGGCTCCCGCGGGCGGCGGCCGCAGGATGTGTCTGCCCCCGTGGCTCCCGCGGGCGGCGGCCGCAGGATGTGTCTGCCCCCGTGGCTCCCGCGGGCGGCGGCCGCAGGATGTGTCTGCCCCCGTGGCTCCCGCGGGCGGCGGCCGCAGGATGTGTCTGCCCCCGTGGCTCCCGCGGGCGGCGGCCGCAGGATGTGTCTGCCCCCGTGGCTCCCGCGGGCGGCGGCCGCAGGATGTGTCTGCCCCCGTGGCTCCCGCGGGCGGCGGCCGCAGGATGTGTCTGCCCCCGTGGCTCCCGCGGGCGGCGGCCGCAGGATGTGTCTGCCCCCGTGGCTCCCGCGGGCGGCGGCCGCAGGATGTGTCTGCCCCCGTGGCTCCCGCGGGCGGCGGCCGCAGGATGTGTCTGCCCCCGTGGCTCCCGCGGGCGGCGGCCGCAGGATGTGTCTGCCCCCGTGGCTCCCGCGGGCGGCGGCCGCAGGATGTGTCTGCCCCCGTGGCTCCCGCGGGCGGCGGCCGCAGGATGTGTCTGCCCCCGTGGCTCCCGCGGGCGGCGGCCGCAGGATGTGTCTGCCCCCGTGGCTCCCGCGGGCGGCGGCCGCAGGATGTGTCTGCCCCCGTGGCTCCCGCGGGCGGCGGCCGCAGGATGTGTCTGCCCCCGTGGCTCCCGCGGGCGGCGGCCGCAGGATGTGTCTGCCCCCGTGGCTCCCGCGGGCGGCGGCCGCAGGATGTGTCTGCCCCCGTGGCTCCCGCGGGCGGCGGCCGCAGGATGTGTCTGCCCCCGTGGCTCCCGCGGGCGGCGGCCGCAGGATGTGTCTGCCCCCGTGGCTCCCGCGGGTGGCGTCCCCGGCGGCCTCTCCACCCCGCCGCGGCGAGTTCATTAAAACAGTCCGCATGACCGGCATCCCCTCGACCACACCCCGCGGCCCGCGGCAGCCCGAGCCCGACCAGCACCGGACTTGACTTCCGGTGTGCTGACATGGCGCAACGCGGCGTGTGGCAGTCTCTCCATTTCTGTGGTCGAGTCACCTCAGAGGTCGTGGCGTTAGGCGGGAGCAAATAAACAGAAAAGGAGGTCATTGCGCTAGGTCGGGGCTCATGAACTCAAAGCGGTCGATGCACGAGGTCAGGGTCGATGAACTCAAAGAGGTCATTGCACTTGGTCAGGATCGATGACTCAAAGAGGTCATTGCACTGGTCGATGTCAAGGAAATCAGAAATAGCAGTAGGTGAGGGTAAGAGGTCGTAAGAGCATTGCAATGCCAAGTCCGCTGCAGGTGTGGTATATTTCACTTATCACACAGGTATGTGCTGAAGCACCAAAAATATCACAGCTTCCTCTGGTGGTATTGAAAAAAGGGCTCATCAAACTCGCTTTTTATCACAGCTAAACGTGTTAGGTTTATCACACTTGAGATAGCGCAGTGGTCCTTGCTAAAAGCCGCGAAAAGAGTACAAGATTATCATGCCCCCGATTTACAGTGGAATTTACTGTCAACTATTCGGTCGGTACGGCGCTTTGGGTGGGTGAGCGTCCGCCCGAGGGGCCCGCGGGGCCAACGCCACGCCCTCCTCTCTGTATGGGGCAAGTTTCGGCCGAGGACTTTTGGCTTTCCGGTGGCCCCACTCGCCTCCCGACTTTCAAAAAAAGGGACAGCAGGACGCTACTGCTACGGCAGTTTGGCTAAGGGCGGCGCCCGAAAGGCTTGTGACGGACGAGACGGGATCTCAAACGGATCTGCTCACTTCCAAAGTCCCCCCCTCCCCCTCCCTTTTCACGCTTCTGCCCGGACGATGCTGCCGGGCCTCGGACCGGACCAGGCCACCCAACCTTGTGTCGCTCCTTGCAGTCCGGGAAACACTTCATTTTTCTCGAGTTCCCCCCTCAAGTTGTGCAGCAGCGGCAGTGGCAGCAGCAGTTGGCAGCCGTGTGACAGCGCGAGCGGCAGCGGCAGCCGGCTGTGTCCCTGTTCACACTTCCGCACGCACCCCCCCCCCCCCCCCCCCCCCGCCACGGCACGGCGTGCTGTTTGATATTCCCAGCGTGTCCATCGCCTTTCACCCTCAACCCCTTCACTTTCAAAGGGGGCGGGGCGGGTAGCGCGTCCGGGGCTGGCGGAAGGGGAGGGGGTGGTGTGGAGAGGGGGCTGGTCCCGCTGTCCCCCACCCCTCTTTGACTTTTCATCCCGGACGTCCGCCAACACCGTCACTGTCACAGCTGCAACCTCTCCCCGCCCCCCCCCCCTTCCTCGCCCTCTGACCCCCGTCCTCAATAACCCCTCCTCCTCTGCCGCCCCTCCCCACGCTATCCGCTCTTCACTCCTAAGCGAGTTGTGAGTTAGCGTTTCGTAACTAGAGTGCTCTGCGGCGTGGCGTGGCAGCAGAAAGGGTTAGGGCCAGGGTTGACGCCGGGGGCTACAGACGTCGCCACCCCACCCCTCCACCACTGCCCCTCTCCCACCCCCACCCTATATCACTCATGACAGTCCTAGGACAATAAGACGGGAGAAGCCGCAGTGCCACATTCCTTTGTACCGCCACTTTTCGCGCGACATGATTTTGACAGGGGGCCGTCCATACCTAATGTATCACCTATTGATGGGTGGGGCGTCAGAATCGGACAACCATCCGTGTGTTCTTAAAGATCAAAAGCAGTGCGGAAGATACCCCACGCTCGGGGCGCGGCGTGTGTCCCGAGATGCTGACGTCTCAACCATGGATGCGGTGTTACGTAATGTGTGGACGACCCCCCCAAGCGGTTTCGGGAGATTCTTGTACTAGATATGCAATTTCTTGGCGCGAAGAGAAGGGTGTGGCGAGTGATCCATGCACCGAGGAGAAAGTACAGTACTGCAGGCAGGCGCGTTATTGCACTTGGAAAGCGTATCCTCTGCCTCGATCTCTTACACTCCCACTCCCTGCCCCCGCACCAACACCACCTCTGGGTCCCTCTCTCTACCCTCACCCCGTGTTGTGTATAGCTTCTGTGTTGGTCGCTGTCTGCTGTGCGCTGCACAAAGCGACATTCTAGCGCGCAGTGTTGTCTTGTCGGGTTCACGAACGAGGCCGTCGTGTTCCTGACGCTGCTGCTGCTGCTGCAGGGGGAGTGTGGGTGCAGCAGGAGACCCATGGGACGTGGTCGGTGAGGCCTGTGTGCACGCAGCAGCAAGGCAGGGCCTTCCGCGCAGTTAAACTGATAGGAGCGGTACGAAACTAAGGCCCAGCGCAGCGAGAGATCAAGGCCAGAGGGGAAGAGTACGAGCGGGGGCAAGGAGGGGGAGGGGGAGGAGGGGAGGGAGAAGGTCTCACGACAAGCAAGCACACAGCACAGGCGGGCCTACAGGTGCTTAGAGAGGCGTATGCGATACGCGTTGCGTATAGTGCTAGCGGTACACAGCCAGATGCAACAAAATACCGCAAATCGTGTTACAAGTGTGAAACTTGGCATGCTTGTTCCTTAAGGTATTTAGAAAGATTTGATCCGCTTTCCTTTTTGATTTTGGCATAAGGGTTCAATTTTTGAACATTTTTTAAGAAAATGGCGGCCAAAATTCGAAATATCTCCATATGTGCCTATATATACGTTGTGAGTGTCGTTTCCGTATGATTTGAGGGCGCTCCGTCCATTGGCAAGGTCCCCCCACCCCTCCGGCACCACGTTGTGCCCCAAATCCGCAATTTTTTCAAAAATGGCAAAAATGGCGGCGTATTTTGCGTACTTTGTTATTTACCGCTACGGAGGCGTGTTTGGTGTCGTTTCGTAGTAAATTGGGGTCACTAAATCAATTTCTGAACTTAAAAAAATGTTTTGGCGACATTGAACGGGTGAACAGGTACCAGAAGATGTTCAATTTCGGTTCAAACTTTCCGTAAACGCGTGCTGGGTGTCGTTTCCTCGTAATTTGAGGTCACTGAATCCATTGCTTAACTTCAAAAATTGTTACGACGACATTGAATAGGTGATCGGGAACCAAAATATGTTCAAT
This sequence comes from Odontothrips loti, assembly GCA_038380765.1. Classification (NCBI taxonomy): domain Eukaryota; kingdom Metazoa; phylum Arthropoda; class Insecta; order Thysanoptera; family Thripidae; genus Odontothrips; species Odontothrips loti. Next base: position 15,084,514 of record CM076255.1, on the reverse strand, counting down.
TTCGGTTCAAACTTTCCGTAAACGCGTGCTGGGTGTCGTTTCCTAGTAATTCGAGGTCACTGAATCCATTTCTGATCTTAAAAAATTGTTGCGACCACATTGAACGGGTGATCGGGTACCAGAAGATGTTCAATTTCGGTTCAAACCTTTCCTGCGGTTGTAGAGGTAGCTGATCGCGATGTCAAGCCCGTGTTAAATGTTTGAGATCATTTAATGGTCGAACAGCTAAACGAAATGTTTGTGGTTTAATTTTGGTCCTAATAATAGTGTGACTATAATTTCGAGGACTTCGGAATAATAAGCAAATTTCCTTTACTGACCAACGAAGGTTTCAGTGACTCTCTTCCGTTTTTTTAATATAAAATATTCATCATAACAGAATGTTAAAAATACAAGCCACAAAGAAACGTGTATATTATGAAACCTGAACATAGTATTTAAAAAAATGTACTGTAAAACAAAACAATTCCGCCTCACATAAAATGTACATATGTAGTACACAACTTACATAAATAGATAAGGGAACTTGAAAGTACACAGTTTGTGTAAATTTAAAAAAAAAACACAGGTGAAATAATACATGTCCAATTGGAAACTGTCTATAACATGCATGTGCAAGCAGGGTCATCTGGATTCTCATGGCTGTTTTCAGTACTGAGGCTGGAAAGAGGTAAGTGAAAGATGGTAAGTATGAACATGGAGTTGCGTGTCATTATTGAACTCATGTTATTACCTTTTGTTTGAACAGTCTCCTTTCCATTTTTTGCAGGCTTTACAGCAGACAAATCCGTACTTCCTGCAAATGCACCTCTTTGTGCTGCAGTCTTAAGCACATCCGCACCAGTCTAGTTCACGACAGTCGTTCCAAATGTCTGGGAGTGACCACCATAATGGCTCTACCTTGCCATTTTTACAACTCCAGCCCCAGCTTTTGATGCAAGGTAGTTTGGTGTCTACTTTATCGCAGGTGCCCCAGATATCGCCGGCTTGGTAAGCGGCTCTCTTGATGTGTTCTACAAGGGCAGCTTTGGTTGGTGGTATCATGGTCAGTGACCGATCGCCACAACAGAACAAGTTTTCCCTGGCCTTATCAATACAAGAGTTGTCTCCCCTGTACAATCTAATTGTGTACTTTTCCAGGGCGTCTACCACTTCAAAGTCTAAATTGATTTGTAACCTGCTTAGTTCAACAAGCTTTTGTGAATAAGTCTCTGGTATGATTTGCCCACGCATTTCACGCTCTGGGTTTCCCCACGGATGACATATATGACACCGAGTCACATCCGCTAAAACTGTGGAAAACCATCAGAGCTTCTGCCTTTCGATGACCTGTAAACGGGGAAGTCGACAAGAGATGTGAGCATCATTTAAAAAAGATAAGGAGATGTAAAATTTAGAGAATGTATAGGTCATCATATTGCCGAGTTTTTCACTAATAAGATGTGCAGGAATGAAAAGTTGTTTCGATTGTAAACCAAACCAAAGTTCATTCAGACCTTTTTGCTTCAGAGACGGGCAGCAGGAAATTACAAAAACACGAACATCGGTATCTGAACAGCAGACAAGACCTTTTTTTGCACCATTGTCTACCATGTCACGGACGTGCAAGATAATCCTTCCGTCGGCTTTCTTCCTGGTGAGCACAGCTTGCCCCAGGTAAAGCAGTGCCAGAACGCTTAGAAGAAGCAAATTCCTCACTAATGTTAGTCACAAATAAAAGGCCTTGGAAGGATGACACTAGCCTTTCCGTTAAAACTCGAAAAGCTCTGTCTGGTTGAGAGAATTGTGCGCCGACACCACCACAGTTACTTCCAATGCGACGGGCTGCGCCGCAGCTCGCTCGCAATCGCCGCTGCCTTTTACGTGCGTTTGCAGGCTCTTTTGGTCTCATTTACAGCACCGAAGGAATACATAACCCGACCAGAAGTGGCCGAAAACAGATTATGCGCTCAGAATCACGTTCTAAAACCTCTAAAACCGCGTTAAAGGTTCCCAGCACGCATTTACGGAAAGTTTAAACCGAAATTGAACATATTTTGGTTCCCGATCACCTATTCAATGTCGTCGTAACAATTTTTGAAGTTAAGCAATGGATTCAGTGACCTCAAATTACGAGGAAACGACACCCAGCACGCGTTTACGGAAAGTTTGAACCGAAATTGAACATCTTCTGGTACCTGTTCACCCGTTCAATGTCGCCAAAACATTTTTTTAAGTTCAGAAATTGATTTAGTGACCCCAATTTACTACGAAACGACACCAAACACGCCTCTGTAGCGGTAACTAACTAAGTACGCAAAATACGCGGCCTTTTTTGCCATTTTTGAAAATATTGCGGATTTGGGGCACAACGTGGTGCCGGAGGGGTGGGGGGACCTTGCCAATGGACGGAGCGCCCTCAAATCATACGGAAACGACACTCACAACGTATACATAGGCACATATGGAGATATTTCGAATTTTTGCCGCCATTTTGTTAAAAAATGTTCAAAAATTGAACCCTTGTGCCAAAATCAAAAAGGAAAGCGGGTCAAATCTTTCTAAATACCCTAAGGAACAAGAATGCCAAGTTTCACACTTGTAACACGATTTGCGGTATGTTTTGGTGTACCGCCAGGACTAGTAAGGAGGGAGAGCGGGAAAAAATACCATCGCAAATGTGCAGACCCGGTACAGACGAGACGTTTGCCTTCTGACACTAGAGTGCGAGGTGCGAGAAGCTACCAAACTACGCTTGGAAACGTCTGACTGTCAAACACATCAGTTGGCAAGTACAAAAATAGCTCAAGCAGTCGAGGGTGATCTCGCCGACTACAGGGACAACAGCGACGGCTACGGCTGCTGGGTTGCAGCGGTAGCAGTTTGCTTGGGGGGAGGAAGTGGGGTGGGGGAGAGAGGCTCCGGCCCTCATGGGGACCCCATAAAACCAATACCATGGTAACGCTCCTGTTCGCCATGGGAAAGACCAATGCCCAATGGGAACGCGTTTTCTCATGGGGATCTCTACCATGGGGAAGACTAATGCTATGGGGACGCGTCATGCCATGGGTATCTCTACCGTGGAAATGGATTCACCAATGGACAATCCCACGGTGTTCGCATGGGAAAGGTGGTGCCCCATGAGAAATACAAATACACTGTCCAGCGCATGGTACAATATAGCTGAGTTGGTAGGAAGTCGGGAACCTTATTGATAGGTTGGTTGGTGGTTCGGATCCTACCTCTAGAAGAAGAAAAAAGCTCTCCCATGGAAACCCCATGGCACAAGTACCATGGGTAGCTGGTTCCTATGGTTCCGTTTTCCCATGGAAACTAAGTTCACATGGAAAATGCGGCCAAAACTACATGGCGTGCAGCATGCCATGGGAGACTCCATACCATGGTGTCTCGTGGTCCATGGGATGCTCCATGGTTATTTGGGACTGGGAATTCAGCTTTCTCACTCCATCCAACAGCGAAAGTAAAAGACATAGCTAGCGTGTTCGGCTTGTCAACTGGTTGTTTCAGTATCGTCAATCCTTCTCCTGCCACACAAAAAATCTGACCTCTTCCTTTGAAATTGCCCACTTTGTAGATGTGCGGAGCTGAGTCAAGCCCCTGTTAAAAGGGAGGCACCTTCCAACCAGCACGATAAAGGTCTGCACCGTGTGCAATATTAAACTCGCAGGGGAGAAACCATTCCAATAGAGGTTTCCAGGTAGACGTTGGAAACGGAAGTTAAAGAACAAAAACACTTCCAGACCGGAAACTCTCGAAGGCAGGTAGGAAAACCTTGAATAGCGTTAAATGTGAATTTTGAGGTTATCTGCGCCGCTCTTGTGAATCAAAATTTCTCAGTCTTGCTCCCAAGAGTTGCCGGGCTGGGAGTGTTATAGTTCTTCAGTTTCCGCTTCTGAGCCTCGTTGGGAACATCTATGCACCGCGCGCCACAATCAGTTCGCAGTCTGCTAAACCCTCCCGAAGCGGGCTCGAAAGTACGTTCCCACCCAAGAACCCGTTTTAAAAGGGCAGACTTCGCACTGCGCACCGTGCGCCCTAAAACGTCAGGGGTCAGGGCTCCAGGCCGCGCGCTGCGTGTTCTGCGGTGTGTGGCGGTATCGGTCACTACGGTATTTATATTGTACAGTTCTTTTCAATCGTCAGTTTCTCAGCACCTCGGTTAGCATCCGGCCGCCCAGAGCAGCTCGCTGTGCGGAGCTTTGCCGTGCCCTTTGCTGAAGTGACAGGAGAAATATTTCTGAAACTTTCGGATTTTACACTTTTTAATCCAGCAAACCCAGAGAATTTGAATTGATATCAGGATGACATTTAACAGTACATTAGTAGGACGGTGTTCAGAAATATATTTATATCCATCTGAAAACATTAGAGGCACTTGTCCGACGGCGATTCTCACGGACCCAAACACGTAATAGCGGCAGCCGGAAACGGGAACGGAAACCCACCCCCTGTTATGCTACTGTAGTTTCAAAGAACAACTAGAAGATAAGTGGGCTGGCTCTAGTTGTGTTATCCATTCATGATAATGAAATTTTAATATAACGATAGGAAACACAAGAATGTTAAGAAAAAAAGAAAACTACATTTTAATTCAGAGGGGGGTGTTTTTGAGGAGGGTGTTTTTGTATTGACCCCCGGAAACAAGCACCTCCACGCGCGCAGTTTTTCATACTTCCAGGTTCCGTTTCCGCTCTATTTGATTCATACCTTCTCACTTCCGGCACAGCTTTTCTCCGGAATGCCCTATTCGGCATATCCTGAATAACACGGTGTCTGCCCTAACGCGCCACCATGTTCTTACCTGCATTTTCGAGTAAAAACAAAAGTAAGCGAAAAAAAGAACTTCAAAACTTAAAATCAGCTACTTCCTCTTCGTAAATTAAAATTAACTGAGAGCTAACGAAATAAAACTCTGCATTACAAAAGTAATTAAATATAAAAATTGCACTACACTGTATTTTGAATTGCAATACAACATCACTAAAATTTGCTTCGTCAACGACAAGGAAGCTGCTCAGGCAGTCGTCAACGGGTCATAGTGCGAGAAAAGACCCTTAAATGACGCATCACAGTTGCTGTGATTATGGTCAGTTCCAATTAACACTGTCACATTAAACCTTATTCAAACCCTCTACTTAATGATTTACTCATCTGTGAAATTTCCAAACCTTAATACACTACTTTGGCCTTTCGGCAAAGCAGTCTTCCGTACATGAGTTTGGATCGGAGATCACACTGAGAACTAAGCTGCCAAAACTTGTGCAATATCCAGTAAGATCGGATCAGGTTAGCACTTTACCCCTTACCCCAGTCCAAGAGAGTACCAAAGTGGCCAGGAGGAGTCGTTCGCTACCGGAAAGCCTTCCGACCATGCGTCGTGGGGCGAGCACTTGGAGAGAGCCTTCTGCCGCAGCATCCTGGAGCCTCTGCTCCAGGAGGGCTCCCGAGTCCTCTGGAGCCGGCTGCCGGAGCGGGGCTCGACGCATGCAGACTCCGTTTTGGCACCAAGCCCTTACTCACCCTAATCCAGCCGCGAGCCGGGACCAGCAGTCGACGAACCGTGCCGAGCCAGGCAGCACTCTCCCTCCCCTCCCACCTCCCAAGCCCACCTTCGAAAATTTACGCAAAGTCCGATTTTATGGACCGAATCACCTATTCCAACTTGCCTCCGACTCTTCTCTTATTCTTGAGGATTACGCTGGCCACGCGGAAGTAGCCCCATTACATGGTTTTGTCCTTGGCGGAGAGCGACAGAGACGGCGAGATGCAGCTGCGGGCGTGGGAGAGAGAGAGAGAGAGAGAGAGAGAGAGAGAGAGAGAGAGAGAGAGAGAGAGAGAGAGAGAGAGAGAGAGAGAGAGAGAGAGGGGGGGGGGGGGGGGAGAAAGTGTGTGTGTGTGTGTGTGTGTGTGTGGGGGGGAGCGAGAGAGAGACAGAGACAGAGAGAGACAGAGAAGCAAAGGCGATAGAGAAAAGCCAGTACGCGGCTGGGGAGTAGTAAACCGCGGGTTTTACTCACCGGGCACAGGCGGGTCCCTGTCCAAGGAGCCGGCCGCCCCAGCTGTGGGCAGCAGCGCCGTGTCAGGCCGCGGTAAGGAGCTCCCCCACCCCCGTCCCCGCACTCTCCTTCCCCTTGGCCTTTCACCCCCTTCCCTCCCTTCCCCGGCAAAGATGTTACTCCCAATCGTTACGCCGGAAGGTGTTCGTTCGCCGAGAATTGGCACTACCCCCGTCACCCCCCGCCCCCATGGCCCGGCCAGAGCGAGACCCTCGAGCCGGCCACGGCCCGCAGCGCCCGCGGCCCAGGCCGCGCGCGTCTGACGCCACGAAATTGCATTTTGCCACCAGCGCGCCAGCCCAGGGCCCCTCCAGCCAGGCCAAGACCACCGCCAACCAGTAGGAGGCTGCCCGTGGACGTAAGCGGGCCATGCGAGCGACAAGGACGGACGATGTGGTCCTATCTCAGGGTCCGCTTTTGGAGTCTTGCAGTGCCCCGATCCACTTCGGGCAGTATCCGAGCTCGATGATTGGGCAGTATGTTTATCAGTATATGTTTATTCAAATCCTATGATTTTTGTAATTCGCGTACATCGGGAAGGAAAAGTGATAGGATGACCGTCTCGACCGAGTGACTTTAAAGTCCCAGAGCAGGTCGCAGGGTCCAAAACTCGAAAAATCAAGTGTACACATTTTGAGACTATCAGACACAATCATCGATTAAAAAATCCTTAAAAATGCAGAAGAAGTAAGCTTGGGCTACATTCTAGAACTAAACGCGAACGTAAAACGCCACTGTAGGATTACAATTGTATCTGTGAATTTGTTGCAACAATCCATGCAACCAGTACAATCAGTGTTGAGGACACTCTGGGGCAGTTGTGTGCCTCTCGAACTCGAACCAGGTACGAGGTCGAACCCAACGGAATCGGTGCATTTCATCCCACATGCCCGCCAAGAGGTAGGTAGATGGACTCGACAACTCACGCGACAAGTTTGAGAGTGTGAGTACACATGGCATGGCATGTGCGGTGCGACAAGCGACACGTATTACTAGTTCAGCGCGCGCTGGAAGGGCAACAAGCGCGTCGCCGTCTTCATTAATCAGTGGATATGCATGGAAACACATGGAATGGCACGGATGGCGCACACACGGTCCGAACGACACAATGCAAACGAAGGTACCGTCACGTGGGGGTAAGGAAGGCTCCAGATGTACCTTTGCAACCCAGGCACGGGTAAATAGAGTACTCCGGAGAAGCCTGAATCGGAAGTTAGAAGTCTAAACAAAGAAGAAGAATCCTGGAGAAAATATGAGAAATCGCGTGAATTTTGAAGGGCAGTGGGGTTCCGAATACTCGATTTCTCATAATTCCCCTGCATTGTTCTTCTTCGTTACGACTTCTCACTTCCGTTCTGAGCTTTTCCGGAGTACTCTATTGGATGGTCTGACGCTAGACTGACGTCCGCTTCTGATACTGAGAATGAAACAGTCAAGATCACCGCCCCAATTTTGGGCTACAATATATAGGCTGTTTTGAAACCCTACCTGCGCCTGCCTACGAGGCAACTTGTGGCTGTTAGGCAAATTGCTAGGCAGGCGGAGTTAGGCACAATCTTTACACCTGTGTGTTTGGGCTACTTTTTGCCCACTTTTCTGGCAACACTGGATATTGATATCTGCTTAAGTCGATTTCATTTTATTTTTCTGAGAGTGCATGGGACAGCTCATTCCGCAGAAGCACGGCCGGTGCAACGCCTGGTGCAATATCCACGATCCACGAGCCCGTTTCCCGACCAGTGCCGTAGTTAACGGGTCAATCATTCCATGGGGTCGTTACCATACCACCCCTCCACCACCATACCACCACCTCTCAAACCTTCCTCTCTCATACGGCCTCCTGCATGAGCTCAAATGAATGGAAACGTTTTCTCTTTGGCAGGCTTATATAGTGTGTATTTCCCTGGGGCAGGCCACCAAATGCTGCTGAGGGCGGGGCGGACAGCGCGGCTAGCATCCGCATCGATACGAAACAAACCCGGTAAACAAGAGGCGGTAGCAAGCAGAGCGGCTCATGTGACCGAGGGGGGCGCGGCGCGGGGCGCAGTGTGTTCCTTTGACTTCGATATAGGAACTGGCCCAGACCAGCTCAGCCCGGCCGGTTCCGGCAGGCAGTCGTCTTTCAGATCACTTGCTTCATTTGCCAGATCAGAGGGAAAAGTTGTAACGGCAGTATGGGCCGGGCTAGGTTCTGTAGGCCGTGCCCCGTGCCGGGGCCATGTAGGGGCTGCAGGACACAGCCCCAACCTCCGCGGTGGCCGTGGCACGGCCTAGTCACGGCCTACAGCACGGCCTCCGTCACGGTCTCTGCCACGGCCTCCGTCACGGCCTACGTCACGATCTCCGCCAAGGCCATCGTCCCGGCCTATGTCATGACCTCCGTCAAGGCCTCCGTCACGGCCTCTACCCTGGCCTGCCGCAAGGCCTCCGTGACCGACATCCGCCACGGTCTCTGCTGCGGCCTCCGCCATGGCCTCCATTGCGGTCTCCACCCCGGCCACCGGCCTTTGCCACTGCAGCCCGGCCTTCGCCTTGGCCTCCATCACGGCCTGAACAACCTGGCCTATACCCGACCTCTTCCTTAGCCTCTATGTTCGTACTCCGTGATCGACATCAGCTACGGCCCGAGGCACGGCCTCCGCCTTCGGCCCTGTCTCCACCCCCGCATCTGCCCCCCCCCCCCTCCCCCTCCGGTCTCGTCCGCCCCGGGCCAGGCCGCGCCAGCAGCCCAGGCATATAAGACCGTTCGCGTGGAAAGGAAAGTTGTCTGCTCCAAGGGCGAAGGAATAAGCAACCAGGAGGGCTGATACGGAGGCCGGCGCGGCACCCGTATGCATGCGACCCCACACACGGCGCCGAGGGAAGTAGAATACAGAAGTTGGTATTCGAACCCACGACCATGTTGGTCTTGGGCCGTCTGGGCAGCACCCGTCACACATGCATCTCATCAGAGGATGCGACGGACTAGCCCAGGAGGCATGGTAAAGCTATTCCATGGATAAAGGATTGGGAGGATCTGGAAATAGCGGGGAGGGGGTGTATCCTACCCAAAAACACCAAATGGAGAAGGTAGGAAAAATTCGCGGACAAAGGGAGACACGAGCAGACAACAGGCTGACAGCGGGGCGGTAATTCCTCAAGACCACAAGGAGAGCACACTAGGGACACACGCTCCCTCTTTTCATCCTTGTAAATGGCGACAAAAAAAATAAAGAGAAGAAAGAAGCAAGTCCACCAATAAGCTGACATCGCTATTTTCTGCTCGTAACCACACTCGCAATAATTTTTCATCAAACGACTGCAGGAGTTTCTGTGAATTCCCACGAATGGCTAGAGAAATTTCAGTAAATTTCAAAGAATTTCGAAGTAACCTCTGTTTGAATTTCGTCTGCATTACATGCACATCAAGCGAAATCTATGAGTTTTGACTTATTAAATTTCCTCGGCTTTTGCTTGAATTTCTGAATTTCGGTCCATTCAGTACCACGGACCTGTTTCCCCCTCGCGGCCGGCCATCCGGCTCACCTGCTGCAGCGACCGGAACCGTGGCGGAACCACCTGTCCGCACGGGGTGACCAGTGCTGCCAGTGCCGAGGCCGAGGCCGCGAGAGCGCACGGACTGTGTCGCAGGTACAGACAGCCGGCCAGATATTGCTTCGCGAATTTGATGACGCAATTTGCAGCACGTGCGCCTCCTCATGAAAAAACGGAGGGGGGGGGGGGGGGGGGTAGGAGAGGGTGGACAGTCCTGTATCAGCGAATGGAGAGTGAGAGAGAGACAGACAGACAGACAGACAGACAGACAGACAGAGAGAGAGAGAGAGAGAGAGAGAGAGAGAGAGAGAGAGAGAGAGAGAGAGAGAGAGAGAGAGAGAGAGAGAGAGAGAGAGAGAGAGAGAGAGACAGACAGAGACAGAAAAAAGAGAGAGAGAGAGAGAGAGAGAGAGAGAGAGAGAGAGAGAGAGAGAGAGAGAGAGGGAGAGAGAGAGACAGACAGACAGACAGACAGAGAGAGAGAGAGAGAGAGAGAGAGAGAGAGAGAGAGAGAGAGAGAGACAGAGAGAGACGCAAGGAAAAAACGCGAAGCACGACGACATGTCCGCGTTCATAGCCTCGCATCTCGCCCGCCCCCCGGGGGGCCCCGGGGACACTACTTACCCGGTGCAGCCCCGCCGCGTGCGTCCGCCGGCCGCCACAGCCGCTGCTGTCCGGAACAAGAGCAGGCGGAGCGGGCCGAGCGGGCGCCGAGGGAGGCTCCCGTAATTCATTTTGAAGCTGTTCTATAAACCTCGTTTATTTGAGAGAACGCAGGGGAAGGAAGAGGAGCCGGCCGGCCGGGGCCCTCGTTCTAAGGGTCCCTTGCGCCCTGCGCCCGGCGATGATACTCCCAATTTTTCTTTCATTTCGAGCGGCGACGCCCTTTGGCCTCGTGAGAGGGAGAGGGGGAGCGAGGGGGAGAGACAGAGAGGGGAGTCAAGGAAAGTGTCCTGTCCTCCCCAGCGCGGCCCGTGCCACCGCACCCATGTCGGCACATCCACCCTCCTTAGAACCCTCCCCCGGGCCGTGCACCCCGGCCGCACGCGCGCCGCCACACGCCGCCACACCCCCGCCTCTCCTCGGCCTGGCCCAGCCCGGGCATCGCCTTCATAAATAACCGCACAACACGAAATTCAAGAAAATGTGTGAGGTCGTGATTTGTTCCGCCAGGCTGCGCCCCGCACCGCGCGCGCCGCTGCCGCCACGCGACACATGCTCGCGAGGCACGCGCCGCGTACCGCGTACGACGCGGAGGACGACAGAACGGTTTTCAAAGTCGTAGAAAGTACAGTCCCAGCGGGCAGTGCAAGGGCGTCGCGCAGACTGTACCACAGCATGGCTCGCCATGGGAGGATCAGACCGATGGGAGGCATGGAGGAGGGAGGGTGCCTCGGGGGTGTCTTCAGCCTTACCTTTACCGAACGAAAAAAACAACATTTTGATCTCGATTTTGACCGTGTGCATATGAACTCTGGAATTAACCGCTTTGTAAACCCGCGCACACTTGTGACTGAAATCGTTTGAGGCGGGCTTGTTCGGTGTTCGGTATTCTTACCACTCACCTAACGTAACTGAACTGGGTTGAAACACCAGCTTAATATTTCCTCGCAGCTTTCATAAACCTTTGAAAAAAATACATCTTGGGCTACATTTTTCTCAATCCTTACTCGTTTTCCACGTGCCTTCAGCCTGCACAGCTGCGACCTTCACCCCAGAAACCAAATTTGAACGTAGTGTATAGCTGTGCCATGACTGTGCCGGGCTCGGCCGCCCAGCGCGGTGGGTACCAGCGGGGGAGGGGACTGGGAAAGGAAGAGGAGGGGAGGGGAGGGAGGGGCTCAGCCAACGATAATAGCGGTCGGATGCTGTATTTTTCATGCGCTTTGCCCTTGGCACGGCGCTGCACACGGCGGGCCACGCGGGGATCGAGAAGGCGTTCGCAGTCCACAGTGGGAGGAGAGGAGGGTGGGTAACAAGACGGGGGCGAGGCAGAGGGCGAGGCAGAGGGGTAGCATGCATGGGGTAGTAAGGCAGAGGGTGGGAGGGTGAGATCGTATGCCCACATGAGCAATGGTTACACTGCGAACAGTATTCGTCAGTGGACGGGGAAAAGCTCTGACGACCGTATCGTCACCTGAATATGTTGTGATCTATTCGTGACGGCATGGGTAGTAGAAGAGGTGTGTAAGTTATGCGATGGATGAGGTGGTGTGGCGTGTGTGTGAGATGCGCCGAGGCCCAAAGCCCCGTGCACAGTATGCCACCCGCACGCACGAGTGAGTTCGGGTTGCCTACCCCGGTAACGTAAGGCGCTGTGGTGTGGCTCCGTGTGTAGAGGACGGACTGGCCGCAGAGGCTGTGGATGCAGTGTTAAACTTTTAAATACATAGTTCTCTTGTTAAATTTTTTTTAGAGATTTAATAAAGGATGTTTTTTTTTAAATGGCTTAAGAAGTGAAAGGCCTCGAAAACGGCATATACTAGTCAACAGACATCCACAAAATGTTGACTTCGATCAACGTTAGACTGACGTTAAAAATCTCTAGTCTTGAACTTGCCATGGTAACTGACTTTGCGGAAGATACTTTGAATCTTAGTGCAAGGCTATTGTCTTTGATAGGCTGATTCGTTCTTCTGGGTGAATCGTTTCGCGAAAAGCGGTTTCCCGGAAAGAAGGAAGATGTAACTGGGTGGATACGAGGGTGGATGGATGGGATAGGTATAGCTATAGCTACAGCTGTAGCTGAGAAAAGCGGGTAGAATTAGAATACGAAGAAGGAATGGGAAAAGGTAGGGAAGATTGGTGGAACAGGAAGATGGGTTGAAAAGGTGGGGTGGGTGGGTATGTGGCATAGGAAGGCAGGATAAGATAGCAAGGCAGGTGGGCGAGGTAGGGTTGGCGGGTTAGTGGGTTAGATGGGGTAGGAAGGAGTGTTTTGGCTAGGTGTGGTAGGAGGTTGGTGGGGTAGGAGGTAGGTGGGTTGAGGTTGGTGTTTTAGGGGGTAGTTGGGGTGGCCATCGGCTCGGGGCGCGGTGCCTGGTACGGCCGCATACTTAATGCGGGGAACAAGAGTAATGGCTGCTGCAATTTCCCTCGGAGGGACATGCATTGCGCGAATTGCATTTTGGCGGCGCGAGCGCGCCGGCGGCGGCGGCGGAGGTTGCAGCTCCGCGCATGCGGGCTGGCGGCTGAGGGGCGGATCCAGACGGGGTGGCTTACGAGAATGTGTGTTATTACCAAGGTTATTGTGGCTGTGTCCCGCCCAGGGCACTCACACACTCTCACACACACAATCGCACACAGAATCACACACACACTCACACACACACGCGCGCGCGCGCGCGCGGACGCCCACCCGCACGCCCACCCGCCCGCACATATACAGCATTGGCGACTAATAGCGTTATTTCAAGGCTGCGCCGTTTAAACGCGACGACAATACACGGGTGGGTAGGGCGCCGCGCCGGCCGGGGGTCGTTCCGTTAAAGACCCCTCCAAGTGAGATGGCCCACTCCCCCCGCCGACTGCCGCCACTAACTGGGGCCGGGCCGCCACTGGCCGCCACTCCAGACCGCACACAAAGGTCAAGGTCACGACGACGTAAAGTGCACATTCTCGCCGTGTAAACGCGGTGCTGTGTCTGTCCGCAGATGCTCGCGTCTCGGCGGCCATTAGCAATGGAACACTCGGCCGCAGCAGCGGGGCGCCCCTCCCTTGCCGTTCTCTGTCCAGGAGAAAAGTACGCGTTTCATCACACAGTGCAGTATACGCTCAGTATTTTAATGTCCACCGGAAAATCTCGCAGTGGGTATTTGAACCCGGTCACTCCATAGGGTAAGCCGAATTCATTCCGGCAGCAGGGGCGTCCATCGTCCATTCACCTGCCTCACGTGTGTTTGGGGTACCCGAGGTTCAAATACCGAGCTCACTAGGAGGAGCCAGGAAAAGTGAGTCAAAGGTTATCCCCCAGACCATTCTCCTCCCTCATCGCTTTCTTTCCCGAATGCCGGTTCAGCGGCTCCCCCCTGCCACCGGTATATATTGTTTAACACTGCCGTGTGAGAGTTTGCAAAAAGGGTTAGGGCGCGCGTGAGCGGCGACTAGAGTAGGCGGGAGCGGGGACTGGGGAAGACGTGGTAGTGGGAGCGAGAGGGGCAGCGAGACAGAAGCGGGGTGGAGTTGAAGGGAGTAGGGCAGAGGGAGGACAGAGAGAGAGAGAGAGAGAGAGAGAGAGAGAGAGAGAGAGAGAGAGAGAGAGAGAGAGAGAGAGAGAGAGGAAAAAACTTTCGAGTACACATGCACCAGCACGCACGAGTGTCCGTAGTAGCGCGTCCGCGGACACGTGTACGTATATACGTCCCTCCCGCTGCAAAACAAACACTACGAGCGCAAAAACGCGGCGGCGGCACACGGTCCGCCATTCCATCTAGTTAGTAGCTCGCCGTGCCGTGCCGTGGCGCCGGCCGGAACAGGGTGTGGCGGCGGGGAACACAGCTCGGCAGCGCCATGCTAGAGCCGGCTATGGCAGTCGATGGGTTTCACGGTCCAGGCGTGCACACACTCGCAATCGATAGGGCAGTCGCTCTCAGTATCTTGCAACAGAAGTATAAGAGCGGCAACGTGGTCCGCAGAATCTGCCCGGAAACTCGAGCACGAGGAGTTGACCCGAGTTGACCAGACTGTTTTTACCACGAATTCCAATTCCAGCTCCCGTTCCGAGCATTTGTGCCTAAAAATCTACTGCATCAAAGGAGAACGTGTCGAAGTAGAATGTCGTCTGTAGCATGTGTTCCGTAATGGTAGGACATTACTACTGCCGTCAAAATTCGACGGGTACTCAACTCTGCCTAAATGCGTGTACTGATTGTGTAAATAGAGGTTTCCAACGAGGCTCAAAAGCGGAAGCTGAAGAACAGAAACACTCCCAGACCGGAAGCTCTCGAGAGCAGGTATGAAAAATATCGATGCACAGCATGGACGCGCCGAATTCACTAACGTTTCTCATCCCTGCCTTTGGGAGTACCCGGTACGGAAGTGCTTTTGTTCTTCAACTTTCGTTTTCAAGTATCACTGGAAACCTCTATTGTGTCCATCGTTGCAACTAATTTGCAGAAGATATTCGAAATTTTAGTGTGGTAATGATGTTTTTCTGCCGCATTTAGCCCTAAAATGTAGCTGAAGCCTCATTTTAATGCAGTTTTCAAGATTTTTAATCTATGATTGTGTTTGATTGTCTTTCAAACTCTGTACACTGATTGTCTCGAGTTGTGGACCCCTCGTCAAAATTAAGGAAGACAAATCTTGTCAAACTAGGGACCGAGAACTACCCCGTATACCCGGCATTTCCACTTACAGCGGACATCTCAGGTGTGCGGGCAGGAAAGTACCCCTCGACTGTCACTGTCGTTTGTGGCGACATGCCAGGTTCGGACCAGCTACCCACACAACGCCACACTGGCGTCCGGCGAAGTGCCTGGCGGGCCAAGATCAGCAGGGCGGCCGGGGGCAGCCGAGGCCAGGGGGCAGTGCTTAGGGTCAGCAAAGGCCTCTTGCTGCACACACACACACACACACACACACACACCAATATAAGGCACGTCCACGGCGGACTGATTAATGGACGGCCGCCTCATTTCTCTTCCTCTGTGCTGGCTGTCTCTTTCGCTCTCTCTCTCTCTCTCCCTCTCCTTCAGTCTCTCCGGGTCCCTTTTCCCTCTGTCTTTCTCTCTTTCATGCACTGGCGACGAGAGAGAATGAGATGGAGAGTGAAGGGGTGAGTTGGGTGGTGAGGAGGGGGTGGTCTCGTCCTCTGCCTAAACGCTGCACCCCTTGAAGCGCTGCCATCACGACCACCGTGAAGACGTTATGCGGCAACCATGATCAGCCATTCTTGAGGGGCAATAACCGCGCGTAACCACTACAAAACGGAGGTACGGAGCCTCTACACTGCAAAAAATCTAAGTGGCTTGAAGGAAGAGATACGGAATACTCTGACTTACAGTCAGATGGGAGAGGTGACCTACATCATACGGTTAGACCGTATGAGTGCTGAAGCGGAGTCCCTGACTTCAGCACATGGTTCACCATGAACTGAAGTCATACGGTTTATCCGTAACAGCTTTCTTGAAACAATGCATACGAAGTCATACAGTGAAGCCGTTCTTAACTTCAGTGATGACTAAAGCCGTAGCCATGACACTCAACATTACAACACTGTTTTGTGACTGTAATTTTTATCCTTTAATAATTCATAATTGATCGTTTTTTTTTTTTTTTTGTAATTTTGATAATTGGTCTGTCACAATGACCAGGCCATGAATAATGTGATTATGCATTGACATCAACTAAAATTCAATGGGACGAAATTAACAAAATCACTTTGCCAACATGATTGTTTACTCCTGGGTTAAGTGAGGTTAGAGTCACGCACCAAGACTGCTAGGTGGGGCTCTGAAGTAAAGGGTTTACTACAGGCCGGCGTAGAAACTAACAAGAAGAGGTTAGGTTTCCCTAGCAGTGGATGGAGAGGTATGAGCCCATACGCTGCCGATCTCCAACTGCCGTTCTGGAGCCGGCTTCATAGCGAACATGACTAACATAACTTACGTAGTCCTCACTTGATCTTGATAAGAAGCCTCCAAGACGATTTGATTTGAGAGTTTGCTTTCACACAACCTGTTGTCCATGGCTGGTTTCTTGTCATTCCTACTGAGCATGCAGTACACGATGTAATGCTTCCTTTCCATTGTAAACACATACTGCACGACAAAAGCGCTGGTATGTAACAAACAAACACAGAGCACAAATTAAGAAGCTATCGTAATTTAGGCATAATGTTTGTTTACGTTTTACTCGTTCGGGCGGGCCCGTGCCTGGCTTCCTGCTATCGGGTCGTGCCCATAACTGTATCCGAGTTAAAGACAGTCAAGGAAGGTGGCTTGCGACCCGCTGCGAGGCTAAGTATGAGAGAAATAGGGGGCGGTTATGTGCAGACACCTGAGGCGATGTGTAGTTGTTTAAAATTGTTTAAAATGGCAGCCCAAAGCAGCTCTTTAGAGGCGATTTTCAGTGATTATTTTGCAATTTAAGTTGATTTCAAGAAAAATTTGTGTGTTCTGAGGACTCCATTCTTTAAAGTAACACTTTTGATGCTAGGAAGTGACTGGGAAATAGTGTGTACTATTGCCTTTTTCTTAGGCCGGTCTGTTGTGGACATGGGCTAGGCAGAATGTTTCCACAAGTCCATGGGTGAAATCTGTGCACAACTGCATGCTGAGATGCGTGCAGGACATGAAACAGTGCAGAATCGGCGTGGATACAGAATTCTTTCATCACTTGGTAAAAACCGTTAGTGCATATTTAACCTCGCAGACTGTAAGACAACTGAAAGGTATGTGGAAAGTATGGCCCCCTTAACCAAAACAGTAGAACAGTAGAAGTTTGCCTTTCCAGACTGATTTGGAAAGCCAGTAGTAAAGTTTATCCATCTATAGTGCTATGGTGAGAAATTCTCGTGCAGTTCCCTTTTTAATCATACATCCTATGAGCTATCTAGTCCGTTTCTCTTGGAACCACATTCAACTTGGTTTGAAATATGATTTCCCCTTGCCTCAAGTTACGGTCTGTTCCGTAGTACACCATTGGCATTGATTGAAGGTATGGATGTCCTTGCATTTCTTGTTCCGTATGCTGGATTATGCCGTAACCCATTCCGTTGTTGAGTACGGACTTGGGCGGTTTAAATTAACAGGATAATTCCGTATTTCTCTCCGTCAGGCCTGCAAGCCCGGACAGAGACTGGACCCGAGCGAGGACTTGGAGACTTCCAAGGTGTACGCCAGGCGTGGAGGGGCGGAACAGTGATTCGCGGTGAGCGAAGCCTGTTACGCCACGACGCGGTCTGGCGTACGCCTACCTTGTGGTAATCATGGCCATGGAGATTATGATAATGGTGATCACGGTCATGACGTCATTGTGATGGTGGTGACGGATATGGTGATCATGATCGAATCATGGTAATGACATATGGTGATGGTGGTGACAGATATGGTGATCATGGGACATCATTGTGATCGTGGAGGTGATTGCGTACGAAGCGTGAACATTGAAAAGCCTGCAAACACCAATGCCGCCCAGCCAAGGAGTCGCCCCCCCCCCCCCCGGCACGGCTGCCGCTCCGTGCGGTGCAGCCACGCCCGTCATGGATGTCGCTTATGGCGTCACGGCACTACATCAATACCAATTAAGGGCGATCGTAGAATGGAATGGAGCCGCGCGCGCGGCAGAATGAGTGGCTCGCCTGCGGATAACGCGCCGCCACGCGCCGCCACGCCACGCTTTGACAATGCCGACCCCACGGCACCCCGCGGAGCCCCCTGCCCGGCCACGCCTTCCGCGCGATGAATGCTCCCCACAAAGTGCGTCGACCCCCTGTCCACCCCCCAGTACCCGCCTGCGAATAAGCCCCCCGGCACACCGCAGACAGCAGCAGTTGTGACGCCAACGCCAATGCCGCGCCCGCATTCAGCTAGCCTTGCACCCCCCCCGCTCTCGCTCTCTCTCTCTCTCTCTCACACATACTGTCACACACAGTTTCTCACCTATGGTCGTCAAGTTTGTCGCCCCCCTCCCCCTTTCCCTCTACCACCCAGTGGCGTCAAGCTTGAATTCCAGTGGTGTTGCAAGCTGGCCTCAGTGGGGACCCACCCACCCCTCAGACCGCTATTAACGCTATAAAACGCTATTAAATGTGCATGTTTTTGCGCTTTCTTTCCTTTTCCCTCCTCTCTTCTCATTTTCCGCCCGTTTCCTTTCCTTTTTCCTTTCACTTTTCACCTTTTACCACCCTCTCGAGGGTGGAACCACCCCCTCAGAGCTGTGGCAGCCGCTACGGCAAAACCCTCCGCTTGACGCCACTGCTACCACCACCACCACCACCACCACCACCACCACCTCCACTGTTGCTTGCGACGCGGCGGCGCTCCATCTTCCCCCCCTGCAGGCTTCGGCAAAAGCAGTAGCAGCGCAGCACTCCAATACAAATTGTTGTCCGACAGGTTGCCTACCTCTCTGCCGTGTTCCTTGTAATTAATACCATTAATTAGGAAGCTCACTAATTTATTTACATGCAGGCCTCAGAAGCGTGGAGGGGGATGCGGCGGGGCGCCAGCAGCGGCTGCGTCCGACGGGGGGCCTGCCCCGCCCCGCCACGTCCTGTCGCCCTCAGGAGGAGGGGAGAGGGGGGGGGAGGTGGTGCCCTTCCACGGCCCAGCGGGGCGGGGCTGCGTGGGGGATCGCGGCATTTGAATAAATTACGGTTTGCCCCCCGCCCCACGCCCGCGCCCCGCCAGATGACCCCCAACCTCCCCCTCCCACCCCCCGCGGTCTGCCAGCACCCCTCCCCCCTTTCCTCCTCCGATGGATAGGTTCGAGCCCAGGCAGGGCAATCACCTTGAACTGGTAAAGAGTTCCCTGGTTCGCTGTTTTGGGATTGTTGCACGGCGCTTTCCCTGCTCCGCTGCCTCCGGCCAGGGGTGGAATCACACAGCGTCATCCCTCCGGTCGGACGGCAGCCGAGGAAATATCGCAAGCGAGAAAAATTATTAGCCGGTATTTGAACCCGGGCACTTCAAAACGGGACCTGGTCTGTTGAACAAGGAAGTCGTCTGCTTCTGAACACCCTCATCATCCTTATCGAAATCGGACTCTTTGAGCAAGAGACCGTTTCCACAGAGGTTAGGTCGGAATACTTCAAAAAGTGAAGGTGACCATCTGATTCGCCCCCTCCCCCCCCCCCCCCCCCCGGCATACGTCGGCACTCAATCTCGAACGGCTGACGAGTGTGTGTATGGGGGGGGGGGGTTGTATTCAATGAATGAATGAGTGAACAAAGCTGGAAGACACAGGAGGACATGGCAGAGTAGTGAAGAACAAGAGCGGATCCAGGGGCACGGCCAGGACCGGGGGGGGGGGGGGGGTACAAGCACAAACCCAGGCACTGCGCAGTCAGAGAAGCGAGAGCGAAAGAGGGGCACAGCTGTCGAGGACAGCCTCATTTCACGACACCGGCAAACCCATTCCAAACTTGTGTGCGGGGATGAATGGGGGAATGGGGCCCGGGGTCGGCCAGGGTGGAGTCAGCCGGGGCGGGGTCGGCGAAGGCAGGATCGGCCAGGGTGGGGTCGGCAAGGATGCAGTCTGTCAGGGTGGGGTGGACCAGGGTGGGATCCAGCAGGTGCCGCGGAATGCAACACCGGCCGTCCTCCAAAGCCCTGCACTTGATACGGGGAGGGCGGCGGCGAGCTGGAGAATGTAACCCTGAACGGTAAGCTAGCAAAAGGAGCGGTCCTCTGTCGGTGGTCACCCCGCCGTCGGCCGGGCCCCGGCGGGGACCTCGGCGGGGGCCGTCCTGACGGGGTAACCCGGCCCCCGGCCTCCTCGTCTTCCCCGCATCACGGCCGCCGTGGGGGCGTCGGCGGCGGCAGCACCTCCGTTGCGCACCCGAGCCGGGCCGAGCACCGGGTCCCCTCCTCTCCTCTCGCGGATGGGCTTTGTCTGGGTCTGGCTGCCGCTGACGAGGTTGGACGGGGACCCGAGCGCGGGGCCCCGGGCCCCCCGCGGACCCGCGCCGACTCGGGCGGAGAACAAATGGGTGCGCGCAAGGGATTTGGGGGTGCCGGTGCGGTGCGGCAGGGTGCGGGTACCGGACGGGGTGACACTTGGGGCAGACCGAGACCGCCCGGCCCGTGCCGGCGTGGCCCGGCCTCGGCACCCCTGGGTACCCGTCGGGGTGGGTACCCGGGTCCCCGGCGATGTGCTGTAGCCCGGCGACAGGTTGAGTCCCCCGACGACGACGGTGTGCGCGACAGCACGCAGCAGCCTCGGCACGGAACACCGCTGAGGGACCGGCCACAAATGCCGTGACACTGTAGAAGCATTCCGGGAGGCGCCCCGCCGTCGAGCGCCCAAATTCATGAGGAATTGCTGCGCCCGCGAGCAATAAGAAAGACATTAAGACCCGCAGGCCTTTCTATGTATGGGAACGCGAGCGCGCCGCATTTTTTTACGTGGCGGCATGAAACATGTAAGTGAAAGCACCGGTGAGCTGGAGGGTGGGGGAGGGGGGGGGGGACAGGTGAGTCACGTGAGTTATGGATGATCCCCAGGAAGCGATGGCAAAGGGAGCACCCGCGCCGCCATAAGGCGTCACGTGATTCATGGCGCTGTCATCATCCGACTCCTCCGCCGCCGCCGTCATGTATTTTGAATAATACAGAGAGTGCCGGGGAGTCGTCTGTATGCCGCCGCGCCGCCCAGCCGCACCTACCATTTCTCATACTTTCCCTTTCGTGTGTTTTTGCCAGCTCGCCGTTCGCGCCGGGGCTGTTCGACCGTTCGTGTGTTGTGGAACATACCCTCGACAATCAGTATGCCGTCACACTTGAAGTGGGCTGCTCTCCCGCCGCAGCCGTTGCTTCACGTGCACAACCACCACGAAGAGACAGACACGCTGCCCTTGAGCGCAACGCCGCCTTTGGGCCAAGGAATAGAGGTTTCCAACGAGGCTCAGAAGTGGAAGCTGAAGAACAAAACCACTCCAAGCCCGGAAACTCTTGGGACGAAGTGGAGCAAGTATATGAGAAATTTTGATGCACAAGAGCGACAGCAAATGTGGCCAAATATGGCAGGTAACGATTGTACTTCATCTTCCGTTTCCAACGTCTCATTAGAAACCTCTATTAGAAGGTGGAGCTGAAATTCTCATATCAGCATCAGCGCCACCAGAGCCCGGCCGGCATCCCATCCCCCCATGCCTCCGCCGGCGGGGGAGGTAGACGAAAACGCGCGCCTGGCCAGTGACTCAGGACAATTTGCTCCTTTTTTCTCTGGCGTTCTCGGTAATTAGTACTGCTGCAGCAGCAGCGGCAGCAGCGGCGCCAGCCCCTGCACTGGCACGCTGGTCGTGTTGGTGGTGGTGTGGTAGTGGTACCAAACGATCCCAACCAGACAATTTTTCTGCAGTTGCGTCGTTGTTGTTTCGCAGGCAGGGCCTGCGGACCGCGGCTGGCTGCATAGTCACTAATGATTCAAACTGCCAAGCCGACCGGCCGTCGACGGCCAGTGGAGCAAATACTCAGTCATCACGACCCCATTATCTGACCACGCAGCAGCAGCAGCAGCAGCAGCGGTAGCAGTAGCGGTGAAGGGGCGCTAACGTCGTCGTCGCTCGCAGACGTAGGGTAGCAGGAGGGGGCCGTCCACAAACTCAGTCACGCCTCTCAGAACGGGGGCGCCTCCAAACCGTGAGAATATGAAACCCGTTCGTTTTAACCGCGTTTTACCGGATCCGTAACCAGTCGAGATTACACGCTGTGGTCGTTTGAGCCCGCAGACACTCCTAAACCATGTGAGAGCCTTCTCTGGGGCCCTCGACTAGAGACGCCTAGGGTTCAAATAACAGCCCACTACAGAGGGTGGTTTTCCTCTGCTTGATAATTTGCTGGGGGGGGGGGCAGGCCGGAAGGCGCATGTCCAAGATTTTCGTTTAGGAGGGGGAGGGGGGGTCATTTCGCGCTCTTTGCCTACTAACAGGCTGAATGCAGCGTGGGTTGCCTATCTTCCGGGCGCCGATAGGGCGCTTTTCGGGGGGGCCGGGAGGGGGGGGGGAAGGGGCACAAATCTGCCCTCAAACTGTTGATTGATGCATCTAGTTCGGAGAAAACCCGCCCTATAATGTTCCTACCCTTCTCATTTTGCGAGTTTTTTTTTTAAGCGTTTTCTAAATCGTGTTTGAATTTCGCAGAATGTTTGTGCACTGCTCAGCCAGGTAAAGACTGTCGACACGATATCGAATTGATGTCGATTGCTATCGAAAAATAAAAAATAAATCGTTGTAATCCAGCATAGATTCGATACCGAAATACCGAAATGCTATTTTAAAATAGCTTAAGCCGATTCTCCTCCAATGTTCGGTTACAAGCGATGAAATAATCGGGCCTCGATAAGTTTCGACACAATTGATATTGATTTGGTACAATTTCGACAGTCTCTTCCTGCCTGAGTGTGTATCTCGGGTTGCCGACCCCTCGGTGATTTCGTGGATGCTATTCTTTTTCCAGGTCAGCTCGAGCCTAGAAGACCGCCAGGTAACTTGCCTCAATAGTTTGAAGTATGTGCTTGAACACTGAAGATAAGAGAAGTGTTGTCCAAGTCTTCGCCTTGGGCTCTAATGGTCAACAACAAGCGAGAAAGAAGAAAAAGAATCAACGAGGGGTGGGGGTCGAGAGGCGAATCCTGAAGCCGGCTCGATCCGTACTGACTCCACTGTCAACGGCTCACGGGAAAGAGTGGGCGGGGGCGGGGTCGCAAGCTGGTGAAATCCCACACGTGGTTGCCCTCTCAAAGCAAACCCGACTGCGAGGGCGTGTTCTATCCAACTTTCTTTTTTTCTGAAGTCAGGCGGAGGGGGGGGGGGGGGGGGGGGGGGTAAGAGACATAGCGATGAAGACTGCTTTTCAAATAAATATCACCTTTCCGAAAAGAAATCGAGGGAGGTGGAGGGGTGGGGAAAGAGTGGATCAACTTCCTTTGACGTCAACTTAACTTTCTTCTTCGGGTCCAAGTAGAGGAAAGAGATAAAACGGAAGCGGAGGGAGACCAATCCGTCCATATTATGGGCGGGTAATGATGCGTAAGCCTTCGGCCACTCGCCGCTGTCGGGAGTTTGTCGCGACGACTAATGTCTGAGAGGAGGGGCAGAGCCGGGTAGGGGGACGTTCATAAACTACGTGACCGATTTGGGGGGAGCGGGGGGGGGGTCGAAAAAGTCACGCCAAGTCACGAGGCGGGGGGGGGGGGGGAGAGTTGCGTGACTCCGCTGTGGGTACTTGACCACACTTTAGACCAAAATTGACCAAGCGTAAGTCGTATTGAGTTTGTTAACCGATTTTAATTTATTTTTCTGACAGTGTGGTTAATTTTTAGCAGGCGAACAATCCTACAGTTTGTTTCCTCCAAAAGCCCTAAGTTACTGCTTTGTTCCTCGCGGTGCCCTTTCGTCAACATCGCACTGAGAAAAAATTTTGGCTCTGGGCACAGGACGTTTAGTCCCCAGGCCGAAAGTCTGGGAGCGCACTAAACGATTAGCGCCAGGCACTAAACGATTGTCTTGAGTTTTGCTCCCGTGTCTATAGAGTTTAGACCTACGGATTAAACGTTTTAGATGTAGGGTCCAGGTGGAACGCACAAAACTACCCTTTGGTCCAGGAGCCAAAGATTTTTCTCAGTGCGCCACACCGGCCGTTTTCTGTCTGGGTGTTCCCAATTTTTTATTTGTGAAGTGTCTCGAACGCCCCATACTTAAATACACATCAAAAGTCGATTGCCCTTCTGGCTTGCCGTGACACGGGGACCACGGGGACATTTAATACTTCTTCAACTTGAAAGGTGGGTTGCTTTGCCACACGCAAGGGTGCACTCCGGTACACTCGTCTGTACAGCGACTTAAATCGCGATGCAGCATATGTCTATTTTAATCCGACAATTTAGTTAGTTTTTAGGCCTGGCTGTACCTCGCAGCCGTGACTCGGCGCGCCGCCGCTGGTGTCGGGGTGCGCGAAATAAGGCAGCATCATTATACGACTACCCGCGAGCCACGCCCACAAAGCACGCCTTGATCTTTGTTATTAGCGACCGCAGAGGGCAACCGCTGTGTGTGTGTGTGTGTGTGTGTGTGTGTGAGAGAGAGAGAGAGAGAGAGAGAGAGAGAGAGAGAGAGAGAGAGAGAGAGAGAGAGGAGAGGAGGCAGACCCAGAAATGCATGTCGCACTGACTATACGCGCCACGTAGGGAGGGCGAGTATCCCCCACACCATATGCGTCGCCTGCATTACATTCGCTGCTCTAATAGTAATAAGCAACAAACTACATGACGCCGAGAGGGAGGGGCGAAACAACTTTGGTCCGTAAATCGAAAGCTAATCCAGCACCCCCGGGCGTCTCTCGGAACCGCACCCAAACCACCTTATGACTCCGGTGCGCGATTGCGCGATTGCTATAGAGCGAGAAGGGAAGGGAGAGGGAGGAGGCTGTCCTCCGCAGTTCAGAGGTATGGGATTCATCGAGCCCGCGACAGCTCTTCCGATCGTACTTACTACAGTTCTATACTCGAACGGACCCACCATACAACTCTTGGTGTCGGGTTCGAATACCGATTGGAGCAAGCAAATTTAAAAAGGAAAAAAAGGAGGAACAACATAGGAATATAAACCGATATGAACTGCCTGAGTTGTTGTTTGAAGTTTGAACAACTTTTTACGCTGGTTAAAACGGGTTAAAAGAGCACAGCACCGATGGATAATCCCAGAGAGAGGTGAACAGCAGAGGGACGAGGAATTGTGGGCGGGGAGTGCGCGGCACACTGTACCGTATTGGGGTTGGCGTTGGCAGGGTGGATGACGGGAGAGCGAGGGGGTAGGGAGTTGCGGAGAGGGGAAGGGCGCGGATACAGGATTTGCGGTATGCAGGACGGGGTGAGGAGGGTGTGTGCACTTCATAAATTGTGCATGCGATGAAAATTTGTGACGAGTCTGCCAAAGCCAGTCAGAGAAGGAGAGGGCTGTGCGTGTGTGGGCTGTGACATCATAGGGCGGCCAGACATGGAGCCGAGGGTAGCTGAGGCCGCACGCGAGCCGCCAACGTGTGTGCTCTCTCAAAAAAATGACTTGAGGCAAGCATTATCACCCCTGATTCAGAGGATACTTTGACCGCAAGCTCCCCGCCAAGAATAATTACTCTTCAGAGACAGTATTTTATGGTAAGAATGTCAACTTGGTTGCATCAAAGAAATTAACCTGCTAATGTGAATGCTTCATGCTTCATTCAAGCATGATTCGCGTCTGCTGCGGTCCCAAAGGAAGGCCCAAGGGCCCAAGGGGTATTACTATACGTAAAGCGATGGTGCGATCATCGCGCGTGTTGAAAGCCTAGAGGGTGCGTATGGCTCCTCGGAAATCACTTCAATTCTGCCCGGTTTTCAAGTGAAAGTGTTCGAGCTCGAAAATACCAGTTAGTTCTTAAGCGATTTTCTTACCTGTAGCATCATTTTCTCAGCTAAACTGTTTTTCTTTCTTCTTTTTTAAAATCGCTTTTCGCTTATGGAAATCATGTCTATGTTTGTTGTTCCTCGCGGCTGCTAACTCTGTATCAGCCGCCGCGGCACACTGGATTTTTCATAAGCGTTGCTGAAAGCATGAAATTTTGTGGAGTGACTCACTGCCAGCCATCTCTCTCTCTCTCTCTCTCTCTCTCTCTCTCTCTCTCTCTCTCTCTCTCTCTCTCTCTCTCTCTCTCTCTCTCTCTCTCTCTCTCTCTCACTCTCTCTCTCTCTCTCTCTCTCTCTCTCTCTCTCTCTCTCTCTCTCTCTCTCTCTCTCTCTCTCTCTCTCACACACACACACACACACACACACGGCCCGGCCGGGGGTGCTCCTTGGTCTGCCGCCTGCCCCTGCTGCCCCTGCACCTGGAGGAGCCTGAGGGGCGTCTCGGCCTTCTCTGGAGAAGAGACGCGGGGCCGCCGTGGTGCGGGGTCGGGGTCGGGGTCGGACTGCACTGGAGGCTCGCCGGTGTTGTGGGGGAGGGCTGGAGGGAGGAGGGAAGGGAGAGGGGAAAGGGGGAAAGGGAAGGTCACCTCCAAACTAGTACTACATGAGCGCACGGCGCGCGTTATTTAAACCAGACTCATCCCGCACGCCCCGCGCCGTCCCGCGCCGACACGACGTTGTTCCCAAGCCTTTGGCGGCCGTCGGCTCCGGCACGCGGCAAAAAGAGGTACGAGGCGGGGCGGGGAGGTGAGAGCCAGGCACCGCTGCGAGGAGAGCAAAGAGAGGGTGGTTACGGCCGAGCAGGGAAATACGCGTGTGAATTTAAAGTGAATTTTCGGGGTGAACTTCGTTAGCTTTCCAGTGAGGTTTTACCAAGTAGTGCTTAAAATGTTGATTGCATTTTGTGGACTGCAATGATTAGAGGGGTCCACAACTCCCATAAGTGACACTTATGATACGGAGAAAACAGGTGATTGTTTTATAGGGCACACCGCAAAAGTGTGCAACCCCCCTGTAGAGGCATAGGTGGGCCCACTGTGGGTGTTACCTTGGGAACACTTGGAACGTTTTCACCGTGGAGGGTGCATCACTTGCATAGAACACTGAACACTCGTTTTCTCGGTGGTCGATTGTTGCACGTCATTTATTAAAAAGTTTGAAACTTTTTTCAATATGCATGGCGTTTTACGCGGCCGTTTTCTCCATAGACGGTCGCGAGCTGAGGACCACTCTCATTTGATTGACAGAGCTTCCACACTCGCTGCCGCTACTTGTGTCCGAGCTGCGTATCTGTCGCACTTTTGGTCGCAATTGGCCGAGCTTTCGCACTTCTGGATCATTGACCGAGCTCGGGCTTTCGCGCGCTTCGCCTGGCTTCGCCTGGCTTCGCCTCTAGCACCATCACCACCGCTATCCCAGTCAAGTTTGGCAGTAAAACACGGCAACTGAAATGGTCTGCATCTGGCACGAGCCTTGGCCGCCTCTAGCGCCGGGCTGCGGCGCAGCGGGTGCTGCGGTCCGCGTCTGAGGCGCCATTCACAAGTTACAGAACGCCCGCCGATGTTAGTCACGTTGACCAGGATATTTTTGAAGCGAAAAAACAAACATCAAAAGTTATGATTTGATTTCTCTGAGAGTGCGCTCGTGTTAGGGTCAGTACGAGAGGGGGGACTGGGGGAGTCTTCCAGGGGAATCCTTCATCCCTCTTTATTGCATTGAGAGGCGTCCAAAACGCCCGAAAATTATTATTATTCATAAATGGTTTATTTGTCACCAAAAAGACACGAAATGCACTAGCTTCGACTCCTGTGGAGGGCGACCGCCCGGCAGGTAGGCAGCCCATCGGGCTTCGCTGCTGTCCGGGCAGTCCGGGAGGCTGGCCGGCGGCCCCGATAGCACATAGGGGCTGTGGATGGGGCGACGTCGGTGCTTGGGTTGGGTGCTCCTTGGTCGGGCCAGCAGTCGTCCTTCCCTCGCCTCCCCCGTGGAGTTTTTCACTTGATCGCTCACTTTTGCGGCCATTGGTGGCCTCGATCTAGGTCACTTAAGTCGTTGACCGGTTGCCTCCCTTTGAGCTGTACACTTTAACGACCGAAAATGGGTACAAGATTTTCCCCCGTACTGACCTGGGACACTACCACACCCAGAGAAACGAGTTCTCGATTCAAGCCTAGAACAGCGTATTCTAAAAGCATTTAAAAATATAATTCTTGATCCAAGAATATTTCTTGATTTAACTCCATATGATTGGCTTGATTCAAGAAAATATTCTTGAATATTTTTAGCCCCAGAATCTTTTTCTCTGGGTGCAGCACCCAGCTCCCCCGCCCTGTTGGCGCACCGCGCCGAGCGATTGCTGGTTAATTCATGTGTCGCATGCTGACACCGGGGGGTGGTGATCCAGCCCGAGTACTGACGGCCGACGCGATGGCCGGCCGATGACCGCAGTTTGATCGCGGCCGCCGCCACACGAGATTTCCCAACGGGCGGATTTAGCCACGCAGGATGGAGAGTCAACGAGCTTAGCCGAGACTGGCGCGTGGCGAAGGGTGGCGCCGAGACTCATAATAGTATGAGGGGAAAGAGAAGGCGATAGCGGGTGACAGTGCGTGGGTGAGTGAGAGAGAGAGAGAGCGCGTGTGTGTTGGGGATGGAGGGCGGGAAGTGGAGAGTTTCAGGAGGGCGGATGGCGTTTCGAAAGGCCCCGGAACGAGAAAAGTGGGGTTCCGGTAAATGATTGTGGGTGCTGAGGTGCGCAGTGCCGTGGCAGCGGCGAGCGTGGTTTACGGGCGTTCTTTCTCTGTCACGCGCCGCGAGTGCCGCGATAGCACACGCCACGTACACGCACGTGCGCACGCACGGATCACGCGCACACACGGGAGCAGAGCACGCGTGCACCCGCGCACCCCACTGGCGCGGCACCCCAGGGCAGCGTCGCTGCGTGCTTCGTGCTGAAAACACTTCGAATGACAAAACTTTAATTGGCAGCCGGCCGACCAAGGGGGTGCACAGCGGCGGTGCCCTCGCAGATACCGTGTTGCAGCCCTTCGCCTTTCATGACAACTGACATGAAGATATTACCTTTGGACTCAAGTTGGATAAAGTAAACGAAGCTCAGGCTCAGGACAGAATGCACCGTGGACATTAGCCGCACCGGTTTAGGCGTTGCTCTGCGCTGCTCTCAAAAGAATAGTGTCCTTGGGCAGTCACGGGTTCAACTCTTTCCTCCGCCGTAGGAATTTTTCTAGCTGTTCTCACCGGACGCTCTCGACTTGTGGAAGAAAATACATCGTACTTGCGTAGAACCCTGTAGGGTAAGAGCAGGTGAAAATTTTACAGCCGGGGAAAAGAAATGACGCGCCGCCCCAAAAATGTGCACTTCGGCAGGTTTTGGGTAAAATGCCCACTATTGAGAATGGTGTGATTTTTTTTTTTACCAGCGTCTGATTGTTTTCCCAGCTAGAGGAAACTTCTACGAGGAGAATGTCGTGTGGTGTTTTCATGTCAGGATCGTGAAAATCGCGAGATGGGCGTATTGAGAGGGTCTCGGTAGCCGGGCTAGTCTAGCTAGTCGCTCCCCAACAAAAGCCTTTCCGGACACTTTTCAACCCCTTCACTGCGGCTGGTCCATCCCCTCCCCCGCAGCCCCCTGCAGTCATTCCGAATAGTGTATACAAGCAGCATCAATCAATCAACGACCCGTCCCATCAATCTCGCTCACCCACTCGCGGCTGCGTCCGCTGGCGTCCGCACGCAACGTAACAGATGCTGCGGTGGACAGGGCCGCCGGCGATGCGGACGCGTCCGCCTCATCTGCCGACGAGAGCAACAAGGACGGAGCGCGATATCTCCATACATACGAGCGGTGACACTTCGGACGTGGCCGCGTGATCGGCTCCAGTCAGAGCGGCGCAGGCGCAGCCCGGGGGCCACCGGGGGCTAGGCGCAGTGCGCGGCAATCCCCGGTGTATACGTGTTGCTGACCTGGGTTCCCGCTGCCCGCTCTCCTCGGCCAAGCCGGTGCCGGGCCGCCTTCGTTCTCATTCATCCCCTTCCCAACTCTCTCCTTACGCCCGCCTCGGCTCCGCCGGACCGCGGCTCCGCGGACGTATGCAGGCTACGGGACGGCAGGGGGCCGCACCGGGACTCATGTCTCTTTCAAACAAGCTGGCCCGTCCCTTCCGTCACCTCGGTTCGACAGGGGGACTTGGCCAGCGTGGCCTGCCGGCGGCGTTTGCGGGGGCCTTTGGCCCCCGCCTCAAGTCTCCCTAGAAGTGCCCGTGCCCGATAGCAGATGTATTTGTTACGATTAAAATCGTTAACCTGAGCCCGTCCCTGTGCGCGCCGCGATGGTAATGGTGTGCGCGTGGCGGCCAACCCTAACCTCAAAAAACAAAAACAGACAAATTTTCATTAATCAAAAATGCGATACAAATCGAAAATTGTTGCCACCGTACGTGATTCTACGGTAGGAAAGGAGTTTATCCTCCAAATTTGAAGTTTTTCTGTGAACGATAAGTCGGCGTACATACGTCCGAACGAACGAACATCCGGCATAAGACTATAAGCCCGGCTCCTGCCGTTTCTAAAGAAACGTGTCGGGACGGGCTAAAAAGCTCACGGTCACGACCGAGTTCTTGCCCGAGGTTCGCTACTTCATAGCCATCAAAAGCACTACATGTACGAATACATCTAATGCATGTCCAGTGACGCTCATAGCAGAAATGAATGATGGAAAGTGTATATCGCGTTGTTGCAGTGGAAGAGGTCCGAGGGGTCCACGACTCGAGACCATCAGTGTACAGCTTTAGAGACAGTGAAGCACAATCATCGATTAAAAATCTTAAAAACTGCATTAAGATGAGGCTTGAAAATCGTCTGCAAATTTGTTGCAAAAATCGACACAATCAACACAATCGGGTACAGTTTTAGGCAGAGTTGTGGACTGCATTAAGATGAGGCTTGAGCTACATTTTGGGGCTAAAAACGGCCGAAAACACACGGGACTAGACTAGACTAAAATTTCGAATCGTCTGCAAATTTGTTGCAAAAATCGACACAATCAACACAATCGGTACAGTTTTAGGCAGAGTTGTGGACCCCTCGAAGAGGTCATTGCGTCAAAGTTTGACAAAGTAATTGCAATGCCATGTCATTGATCACAACTTAAATCAATTAAATTAATGAGTCAGAAAAAAAACTCAAATTTTTGTGAAAACTTACTAAAGCTTCCTCAAAACCTGTGTGAAGGAAAATCAATATGACAGGCTTGAATAGAAGAACTAACATGTTCTCCATTTCGATTGCACAGTCATAGCAATACACATTGCAAAAATGGGAGGCCCGAAAATGCAGTTAGCCGTTTGTTGCTCGAAAGTAGTGTTCGTCTTCCGGCCAGAGCAGGTTTGTACGAGGGCGCAGAAAATCCTACTGGGCGCCGCTACCCCGCGCACGGGGGTCTGCACGCGCGCGCGGGGGGTATCGCCGCGGTGTTCGCTGATTGTGGCCAGCGCTCCCCTTGTGCGGCAGCCAAATCCCAGGGCGACGACGAGACAACACACTTTCGGCACAGCAGCAGTTGCCATGTGGGTCGCCTGTGCGAATGAGAGGGGGGGGAAGAGACGGGGGGAGGGAGGGAGAGGGAGAGAGAGAGAGAGAGAGAGAGAGAGAGAGAGAGAGAGAGAGAGAGAGAGAGAGAGAGAGAGAGAGAGAGAGAGAGAGAGAGAGAGAGAGAGCTCCTAGGGGCGCCGTAGAGCACCGTGGATGGTGGCATCCCGAGGGGATGCCGACCGACGGGGGTCGCTGCTTTGCGGAGCCCGTGGCGTCGCGGTCCGTCGCGGTCACGGGGTCAGTAAGAGCGAGAGAGGCAGACAGACAGACAGACAGACAGAGACGTAGGGCAAGTCACTACTCGGCCATGGATTGGAGTATGCGAGTTTGCTGTCTTCTTTAGTTTGACTGTGGGTTAGCACCCCGCCAGACAGGAGTAGACTGTACAAACGATATCTATTCGATGTCGATTGATAGATTCGAAAATTGACACTATCGAAATCGATTTGGCAGAATTTCGGCAGAAATCCTGGCTGGGCAGGTGCACGAGTAGAAGCCAGTATTCGAATCCTCGTTATCTCGATCCTCATGGTTGATTTGGGTTGATTTTTCTGGGAGTGCTCTAGGCTACGAACGACCTGTGGGCATGCAATGGTGTCCATGTCCCTATATTCATCCATGAGTCGTTCAGCATAATCTCCTCTCAGGCCGTCATTTTTTTCCTGCAAATTTTTTTTGCATGAAAAGTTGTGCACGGATGCTGTCCGCGGCATGGCCGCGGAGCGAGGTGAAAAAGTGTTTCGCAGGCGCGCGGTGGCGCCCGTGGCCGGCCAGGCGAGCCGTTCTTTACTTTTATCGCTTTCATTTGTTCATATTTTTTCAGCATAGCGACGCGGCAGCAGTTGTCTCGAGTAGTTGTTGGCAATTAATAATGGTTTGTCCGCAGCACAGCTAGGGGCCGCGGGGCCCCGCCGGGCTAGGCGCGGTGGGGGACGGATTAATGGCAAATTCAGCGTGGCGGACGCCAGTAGGAAGCCGCTGGCCCATTCCCGTCGTGTTCGCAGGAGGGGGGGGGCATATTCACGTTATAGGTACAAGGTGCAAAGAAGTGAAAAGCCTAGTGGAGAATTTAAACCTTACAAGTCACTCCGTGACCAATCTGTGAGTGTGACTCGAAAAAGTCGAGATAGAGCTAACCTCTGAACACGAAGTTGGCATTCAGCAATTCAGCCCCTTGAACAATTGCCAGACTGTCCAAACTATGCAAATAATAACATTTTAAAATTATATTTAGGGGGCGTGGCGACGAACGACATCCTGTGCCATAGCGTTCTCGCCCGTCCTGAGGGCATACGCAATGAAAGCCTCAGCTTCTGCTATGAGAATGAGGATTAACGCCCGCGCTCCGGGCTCATCTCAAGCCCGCCCATGGCCGCGCCTAGCGGCCTGCCTAGCGCCATGACACTTATGCCACCGGGCCGGCCCGGCAAGGAAGGACCAGCGGATATGGAAACTCTAAAGAGAGTGCGCACACTAAAACACGTATGCTTGTCACGCTTTCCATGCTAGTAAGTTTCTTGCTTGCTGACGATTACGTAGTACACATTGTATGCAGTAACGCACAATTTTGTGAATAATCACACCGCATGCTGAACGCAAAGTTCCTCACAATACAGGCCCAACTTCCTTCCAGCCAATTACGCTGAAGAACTTGATCTTTACACAGTGCGGGGTGATAGACTTAACGCCTGCGAGGGACCAGGATAGGCCAGCCCGCACGACACCCGTGCGTACAGGAGCCGAGGTCTGCCTACCTTCCAGGCGCCATGTCTGACTTTAGTCTGGTCAGGAAGAGCGCTGGGTTGCAATCGGGCTCGATTTTCGGTCAAATACTGGCCAGCATTGAATTCTGCACAAAATTCCATGCATGGTCATATAAAATTCTGTGCGGAAATGTTGAATCATTCTCTTTCTCACGATTTCTGAGAAAAAGAAGCCCAAACACATATATGCCCCTGTAGGCCGCAATTTTTAAGACATTTTCATGGGGGGGTATGTTTCTTGTGGCGCCGAACAAAGTACCGTTTGAACCACGTTGATATTTCAACCCGTTAAAAATAGCATACCCGGCCCCCGCATGTCCACTACCCCCCCCCCCCCCCCCCCCCCCCCCCCGGTCACTGCCCTTTGCCTGCCTGATCGCGCCCGGTCCTTCTGCACGCACCCGCAACAGACCCGCAACGAGGGGTCTTTTTCATCCCCAGACCCGGGACCTGGGACCAGTGCAGCTCCAGGTAGTGTTGCTGCAGTTGCTGGCAAAGCAGTGCCATGCACGCCGAGAGAGTCAGCGCTCTTCCTAAAATGACCAGACTATAGTCCCTGCTCAGAAAATCAGGATAAATAAAGAGGCCGGTGGTTACCGGTAGCTACACAAACAAGGTGCACCTTAAATACTGTTTGAACGGTTCGTGGCGAGTCATGGTACAAGTTTCCTTAGTCTCGATGGCGGCGTCCAAATCGATTGGAATTTGAATAAAATACTTTCCACCTTAACCTAACCTTATTAACCTAACACATTTTGGCAAATACTTTTCATATTAACCTTGGCAACCTAACCTAACGCTTGTAAAAAGCCAGCCATGGTGACTGCCCTGAAAATATTAGGCCCGGCAACTACTCAAAAATCAGGGTGTCCAATCATCAGCAACAGTGCAGCATACGATATGGGCGTATTTCTGGCAGCCACCCACTTGCTTGCAGCGGGTTCAAATACTCTTTCCCGTTCCGTGCTGTGCGGTGGCCGCCCCGCCCGCGGCCGCGACTGGCCCTTCTGCTTTTCGCACCGGACGTTCGCAAAGTCGAGACGTACAGCAAACCTACATTAAGGGCAAAGCGCCGGAAGTGAGGAACAGGCCACCGGGGCCGAGGGAGGCGCGCTCTGCGGCCAGGAGGAGGAGGAAAACGCTCGTCGTCTGCTAGCAGTCTGCTGCTCAGGTCCACACTTCTCATCTTGGCCACCGCGCTTTCGAACGCACCCTCTCGTGACACGTTTGTTACATAAGCCAAACGGCCATACGGGGATCGACGAGAACGGCCCCATGGAAAAAAGTGGCTCCTGCGCGAGGAAAAGGAGTGCAGCTTGGAGAACAATTGGTTAGGTGTTCAGCTAAAATACATGTCTCGCCAACCAGCTAATTGATATTACAAACATTTGGCACCCTGGCTAATTTGGACAACTATGATATCCAAATGAACGCATTCAAATGGCACCGCACGACAATCCCCAGCGCTAGGAAAGTGCTGCGATGTAAGCATTTTCAAGGATTTTCACAGCACGAATTACGTCCGAAGACGGCGGCAATTTTCGACTCGCTCAGCGGGAGCCTCAGCGAGTCTTGAACCGTCGGCTGAAGCACTGTGCAGCCACCAGCAGTAACCAATGAGCTCCTTAACGCAATGGGGGCAGGAGGATGGAGACGAGTCTGTGAAGGGGGTGAGTAGGAAGAGAGACCAACATCTCTCGAGAGGGGGCTCTATAAAAAGCAAATGAACTAGAGTCGGCGAGAGTCGGGGAAGTGAAGGAGGGAATGGGTGGGGCGGTGGGGCGGGCGCGGGGTGCGGTGAGAGGGAAGGGGTGGCAAGGGAGGGCCTAAGCGAGGGTGTAAAGGTAGTGGCACACGTGGTGGGAATTAAAACCCGGAGCAAACTAGGGCAGGTGAGCTGCAATGTGTAAGGGAGAGAGAGTGGAGAGGGGGCGAGGCTGCGAGCGGCTCTACATGATATCATCATTTACCGACAAGCCTGCCACACCTGCCTCTCGCATCCCCCATTCCGTCCTCAACTCCCCCCCCCCCCTCCATCTCACTTTCCCTTTACTACGCGTCCATTCCTAGATCGTAATGGATCCCTTCTCTTTTCGTTCCGTTGCTCGATGCTTTTCTTTGTTCTGCTTCTTCTCCTCTTTTTCTTGTTTTGCGCGCGCGTAGTGCGCCCCTCGATTTTCTCTCCATTTCTTGTGAGAGCGTGTGCCCTCTGCAGCGGTAGGCCCAGGAGGGGAGAGCGGAGGGGGGAGAGCGGCAAGATTAATCGCAGGGTAAATTGCGTCGGGAGAGGAGAACAGACGGAAGCAGCGACAACAGCGCAGCGCAGCAGGCAGTGGAACGGGCGGTGCTCGTGCAGAGCCTCAGCGCAGTCATCGTGTTGCGGCGGTATTTGAAACCGGTCACTCCTGGGCTGGACTGAACTCAGGGCTCCTGAGTCGATCTAAGCTCATGTTCCACATGGAGCCGCGTTGTAAACGGTATACGTGGCAAAGTCCGTAAATTCGTGCGCTCTTACAGGACGACGCGCGAGTTAAGCGGTCAGGCGCGCCTGAGGAATGCGACATGAAGTTTGTGTGCTTTGGCCGCCCCTGCGGCTAACGCGGAACACCCAGGCGCGGATCCAGGAGCGGTCCAAGGGAGGGGCAAAGTACCACTTTTTGCCTATTTACAGGCGGAGAGGTTTCGCAGGTTGCCCACCTTTCAGGCGCCCTTTGGGCGCCGATAGGCCCGAAGGGGGGGGGGGGCACTTTCCCCGTGGCCCCCCCCCCCCCCCCTGGATCCGCGCCTGGGAACACCGACCGCTGCTTTGGTATTCGAACCCACAGCGCCACAGCAGCGGTCCACCTCGCGCCGCGCCGCCCTCCGCCGCAAAGCGGGCACATAAGCATGGCGTTGGGTGGTGCCGCCCGCCGCTCATGTGGCCCCGATAAATCAGCGTGATATTGGATTTACGCATGAGCTGGTCCGGAGACAGAACGCGTCATAACCCCCCCCCCCCCCCCCCCCCCCGGGCTACGGCTCACACGCTCCACAACGCCCACATACGTTAAATGTCGCGCATCAATGGCGCACGCTCGGCGGGGCCACGCGCCACAGTCGTTGCGGTGGTAGTGGTGGTGTTGGCGGTACAGGTGGCGGCAGTAGGGAGCAGGGGGTTGTAGCGGCGGTTGTGAATGTGCGCTCGCGGCCTTGCGGTAGCAAAGGGGTGGTAGGCCGGAAACCAAATGCGTCATGTAGGGGATTGATGGGGAGAGGCGGAGGAAGAGGGCGAGAGGGTGTCGGGTGTCATTGGTGTCACACGCTGCTGCTGTCGGGCGTGTTGGATTTAATAGTGACCCCGACCCCCGCAGAACCCCCGATTGTCATGTTATAAAATAGACAAGTCCCCACCCGGTCATTTGGGAGCGGGACTGGTATATTCCTCTAAGCCAGTCGGCCAGCGAGCGACGGGGTCAGACGGGGTGTAACTCTAGTGAAGGTTGTTAGGCACCGGAGTGACCTTAAAGTTTCACCCAAGATCAGACTTCTTTTTAATTTCCTATATTGCCCATTACCCCAAAACCGAAAGTCGCTGTGAGAAATTTTTCAAAACTTCATGACTGACGCGCAATACTCAGACCTGACGTGACTTTACAATCTAAAAATGTATCAGTCTCAAAACCTAGTTCAAATTCAGCTCTCGACACTCCATTCAACAGCGAAAGTAAAAAACAGAGCTACATTTGCTCGGCTCGTCAGCTGACTGTTTAAGTATCGTCTATCCTTCTCCTGCCACGCAAAAAATCGAACCTCTTACTTTCTTGTGAAACACGTCACATTGTCAATGTGTTGGATCTGAGTCGAGGACAACCAGGCAACTCAAGGGTCGGGACCGCTTCGGACCCTCCTTGTTCCTCTCCGCAGCGGGCTAGGTTTGGTATCAACCAACACCGTACGCCGCACGCTAATCACATTTATGACGCAGTGCTCGTGTTCGACTACTATAGGTATGGATACAAATCAGCACTGCTTTACTATGATTCGTTCGTTGTCGGTCGCTTGTTTAAATTATCGCTCTAGCACGAATATTTGGTGCAAACATTTCCTGTTGTTTCTTTTGTTTTGTGTAGACTAGTACCAGTTTCAGTTCTTCTGGTCTTGTAAATCTTTCTTTGCAAACATCCACTTTGAGCATATCTGTGCCATGTTGTACATTCTATGCAAAAAGGGTATTCCGGAGTAGACCTTGACCGGAAACGAGAAGACGACAAGAATCGCAAAAACGGATACGGAAGTCTACGGTATGAAAACTTACGCAGCACGTGCCGCGCCGTCAGCCACGAGCCGACTCAAAAATTGGGAGCGTAGCTCTCGCCGACGATGTCACGACCCTTTGGTAAGGTCAGACAGCCCCGCGCGGACAACGCCACGGTGCGGCGCCATTTCGGATGCAAACGTCTGCACAAAACGCGACTCGCCCCCCGGCCGGCAGCGCGCTGGCCCGGCCCGGCTCGGTGTGGGGCGTCGTTTTCTTTTGGCTGCCAAGTCGGCCTATCGCCACGTTCCACCACATTGGCTCCACGGTGGGCCAGGCTGGTAGGGGTGGGAGGGAGAGAGGGCGATGCGAGCACCTTGAACCCGCGACCTGAACGAGTGCCAGGGATGAAAAATTCAACGGCAAACGCAAGTACGCCGTCCTTGCCCGGCTCGGCTGCGGAGAAGAAAATAACAGTCGCGGCCGGCACGCCCCTTTGAACAAAGGGAATGGGAAATGTGGCTCCGAATACTTAACAACGAAACCTAGAAAGAGGTCCAGCCGAGGTCCAGCGGGTTCGAACCCATAGATTTGGACACTGCGCACACTCCGTTCAGAGGTTCAGAGTTACGTCGAGAACACTGTGCCTGGCGTTCATTCACGAAGTGTGAATACCGATGCCCCCCCCCCCTTCCAGACATCGAATAACCGCGCCTGCGAGAGGCCAGGTAAGGCCAGCCCGCACTATACCCGTGCGTACAGGAGCCGAGGGCTGCCTACCCACCAGGCGCCAGAAGGTATGTTTGGCCATAAACGGCTGACCGTCATATGAGGCACCGGCAAAAGCATTCCGGACGATTCTGACAAAGATGGCAAGGCCACTGGGGGTCGTTCGTTCACGCCCTCTCCCGGACTTCTCATTGAGCTGTCAGCAACAAAATGGCGTTCACAGACCAAGAAACCTATGGGCCCCTCCGTTATGCTATAGATATTCACATTCCAACTCACATATTTTATTAATCTATCATTTCTCTAATTGACCCCGGCGCGAGCCGAATAAACTCATTTAAATTTCATTTCCGCGGCCCACCGAGGCCTCTGACTCATTGCCGGCCCTGTCAGGCCACCCGCTCAGGTGACGCGCTCCTGAGGAGCGCTACGCCGGGCTTTAAAAGGGCCCGCGAGCCTTCAGTACGACAGTACCACTCTTAGCGACCACTCTTAGCGACCACTCTTTACGACCACTCCTTGCCACTAGGTTGAGCCATCCAAACAACGTCCTAGAACATCTAATATTCTCCGTCTTCAACTATCAGCGTACTGCACTTGTACAGTGAGTTGGATAACCAGTGATCTTGTATTACCTGTGAGTGATTTTTATTAAAGAGCACAGTTGGTGAAAAATATTAAGTGGTACTCCTTCAGATCAAATCAAACGTATCTACAACATAAAGGAACAGTGTGTGGTTTCGAACATATACCGAGTCATCCTCAACACATACCCCACACCCTTTATCTAAAACACCATACCCCCCCCCCCCCCCCCTAACGCCTCATAAGAATAGGACGAAAAAGGGTCTTTCCCTATGGCACTGGACAATATCGTAAGGGTCCGGCCGGCCATGAGTATACCACTCTGCCATTGGTCTACGCCCCCATGGAAGGCCAAGCTGTTATGGACAACCATGGGTTCGATTTTACTACAGGAAGACGTCGTGATGTTCCTATAGCGGAGACCCAGCACGCAATGGTGTATCAAAAAGCCCGCAACAGTATGGATCGATCGCCAAGTTCGGCAGTCCAACGCAAAGGTTGACGACATGGGATTCCGTATGGGTTTCCCGTACTGGGAATCACGTAATTTTCCGGGCGCGACCCTGCTGGCGCCCTGTCTGACCACCGGCACCACCGGGCAGGCGCGGATCCAGGGGGGGGGGGGGGGGGGCACGAGGAAAGTGCCCCCCCCCCCCGGGCCTATCGGCGCCCGAAGGGCGCCTGAAAGGTGGGCAACCTGCGAAACCTCTCCGCCTGTAAGTAGGCAAAAAGTGGTACTTTGCCCCTCCCTTGGGCCGCTCCTGGATCCGCGCCTGCCACCGGGGCTGCCGGCCGTCCGGCGCGGGATCAGGGCTCTGACATGACAGCATGGGGTTCGAGGAGGAGACACCAATCGTTATTTGCCATCCGTCCGTATGAGGTGATCGCGGCCGGCCGCGGAGCCTACTGGCGGGCCTTTGTGCGCGCGCAAGCCAGGGGGAAGTAATGAGAGTGTCCATTTGACACTCGTATTGTCCGCCGCGGCACGGCACGGCACGCCACGGCACGGCACGCCACGGCACGGCACGGCACGGCACGGCACGCCACGGCACGGCACGCCACGGCACGGCACGCCAAGGCACGGCACGGCACGGCACGGCACGGCACGGCACGGCACGGCACGGCACGGCACGGCACGGCACGGCACGGCACGGCACGGCACGCCACGGCACGGCACGGCACGGCACGGCACGGCACGGCACGGCACGCCAAGGCACGGCACGGCACGGCACGCCACGGCACGGCACGGCACGGCACGGCACGGCACGGCACGGCACGGCACGGCACGGCACGGCACGGCACGGCACGGCACGGCACGGCACGGCACGGCACGGCACGGCACGGCACGCCACGGCACGGCACGGCACGGCACGGCACGGCACGGCACGGCACGGCACGGCACGGCACGGCACGGCACGGCACGGCACGGCACGGCACGGCACGGCACGGCACGGCACGGCACGGCACGGCACGGCACGGCACGGCACGGCACGGCACACGGCACGCCACGGCACGGCACGGCACGGCACGGCACGGCACGGCACGGCACGGCACGGCACGGCACGGCACGGCACGGCACGGCACGGCACGGCACGGCACGGCACGCCACGGCACGGCACGGCACGGCACGCCACGGCACGGCACGGCACGGCACGGCACGGCACGGCACGGCACGGCACGGCACGGCACGGCACGGCACGGCACGCCACGGCACGGCACGGCACGGCACGGCACGGCACGGCACGGCACGGCACGGCACGGCACGGCACGGCACGGCACGGCACGGCACGCCACGGCACGGCACGCCGCCACGGCACGGCACGGCACGGCACGGCACGGCACGGCACGCCACGGCACGGCACGGCACGGCACGGCACGGCACGGCACGGCACGGCACGGCACGGCACGGCACGGCACGGCACGGCACGGCACGGCCACGGCACGCCACGGCACGGCACGGCACGGCACGGCACGGCACGGCACGGCACGGCACGGCACGGCACGGCACGCCACGGCACGGCACGGCACGGCACGCACGGCACGGCACGGCACGGCACGGCACGCTGCGGAGTGGCGACGGAGCCTTGCCGCGGCCGCGCGTTGGTGAAAGGCCGGTCTGGCGGCCGGCGCGACGACACTGTCGCCCCGGGAAAAAAAAAGACAAAACCGTCGACAAAAACCGTTGAAAGGCCTTCTCATTCGGCGGTGGGAGCTGCGGAAGTGGGAAGCGCAGGAGGAGAGAACGAGAGAGAGAGAGAGAGAGAGAGAGAGAGAGAGAGAGAGAGAGAGAGAGAGAAGAGAGAGAGAGAGAGAGAGAGAGAGAGAGAGGAGAAAGTCCATGGAGAAAGAGCAGCGTCGTTGCGCTCTCGTCGCGGCCGCCCCGCTTTCAGCAGGAAACCCCTGCCAACCGATAGCTGGAGGAACAATGGGGGTTGTTTTGTAATTGTGACAAGGCAGTGGGCAGAGAACAGGCCGCTCTCCGTGCCAACCGCACAGCCATGGCAAGCAGAGCTGAGCACAGCGCGACGGCGGCGCGGCCACCCTTTCTCGTCTAGTCGGGGCTGCCCACGCCCCGCCTTTTCTCTCTCTGTGTCTCTCTCTGTCTCTTTCTCTGTCTCTTTCTCTGTCTCTCTCTCTCTCTCTCTCTCTCTCTCTCTCTCTCTCTCTCTCTCTCTCTCTCTCTCTCTCTCTCTCTCTCTCTCTCTCTCTCTCTCCCTCTCTCGCCGTTACCCTTGACGGCGACATCGCGACGAGAAAATGTTGGTTGGCCTGCTCATTTGGGAAGGAGCCAAACCGGCAATATTGGCCGGGAGCGGGGCGGCATCGATGTTCGTCACTCATTACTGGAACGACTGGAGGACGAGCCCGCGGCCCGCGGAGTCGCCATCGACAGTTCGTTTCGCGCGCGTCAAGCCAGCAGAGCCGAGCCGCAGCGGCGGGAAAGCAAGAGAAGCCGAAGAAAAACCGTCCGAGTGAGGGGAGGGTACGGAAGAAGAAACACGTCGCCCGTCGTCAGCTTTCTCGCTCAAGCTTAAGAAAGAAACAAAAAAAAAAAACACTCACGGCCGCATGGATCGTCCCTTAATTTAGGTTAAGTGCAGGTATTTAAATCACGCTGGTAAAACAGTTGCCGGGAAAAAATATCACACCCTTCTGAAAAGTGCGAATTTTACCTGAAACTCGCCCAATTGCAATTTTTAGGACGGTGTTATATTTCTACCTGCTCTGATTTTTTTCTATCGTGATTTTTTGTACCCGCTCTTACCCTACATTCACGATCGTCACCAGTCCGACCGAAATAGCGCCTGCTGGGTAGGCAAACACGGCGGGCGCATGTACGAGTGTCGTGCGGGCTGGCCTACCCTGGCTCTCACAGGCGCTCGGCGGTGTCACCGTTCTGCATGCACTCAGTCGACTGGGTCCAACTGCCGGATGTCGGTCGTGGATGTCTCTTACCCGCTGTACGAGTCTTCGTCGCCGTCGCCTCTGTTCGAGACCCCCAAATTCCGATCGCACTTACTTGAAGTATTGCTAGGTTAGGTTAGGTGGGTGAGGTGAGGGAGGGGGCAGTCCAAAATTGACCCTCCGGTTAACTGAGACGTGGTTGATGGCAGCGGCCAGAGACGACAGCACGAACGTAAATGTCGCTGGCGGCACCAAGAGAGACTCCTGAGCGAGTGCCAGACGTTGGATGGAGGGGGGTGGGACTTAGCCGTCGCACCTGCAAAATCAGCTTAAATCGTTGCCTTTCAGTAATTCGGCGCGGCGCGGCCGCAGAGGTGGTCCACAGGAGGGTGGCAGCAGGGGGGAGGGGGGCCGGGGGGCAGCAGGGGGGCCGGTGTCACCACGGCGGCCCCTGGCCCTTCGCCGCCGTCCGCGCCTAGTCCGTGCTGATGGCACATGAAGGCGTATTATTGCGGCCGTTGCCGCGGACACTGATCCCTGTTTACGGTCCGGTTGCCATGGGGAACGGCCATCGCCGGCGAAGCGGCGGCCGAGCCGAGGGCAGCCGAGGGCAGCCGAGGGCGGAGGGGACCGGAGGCACCGGAGGGGACCGCTGAGATCGAGTTCAAGGCGAAGCTCAGCTGTTCGCCAGCAGCCCCTTACTGTGTGTGGCGGGCGCAGGGCGCAGACGGTGCGCGAAACGCGCTGTGATCCCAATCGCCAACGCTCACTACAGTCCTACAGAGTTCTACGTGTGCCGTGCGACAGCCGCTGGCCGCTGGGCACTCGCCGTGTCCGCCGCGCCGCTCGCAGCCACAGAGTTGGCGGCCATAAGTAACGTAATTGGGGTCCAAAGAGGCTGTTCTTCCGGGGTTGGGGCGCTCGAGCGCGGCGTATCGACGTCTCGGTTACAGAAATGTGTGTGTGTGTGTGTGTGTAAGAGAGAGAGAGAGAGAGAGAGAGAGAGAGAGAGAGAGAGAGAGAGAGAGAGAGAGGAAGAGAGAGAGAGAAGAGAGAGAAGAGAGCGGGGGAGGGTGTGAGAGCAGTGGCTGATCTGGGAGCGACTTGAGGGGGAGGGGGCAATGTCCCGCTTTTTGCCTACTTAGAGGCGGAAAAGTTATGCCGGTTGCCTACATTTCCGGCGCCCTTCAGGCACCGAGGGCCAGGGGGGGAGGGGCAAAAGAGGGGTTGCCGCCCCCCCCCCTCTTCAATCCGCGCCCGAGTGAGGGAGACATACAGATTTTGGCCTGGGGAGGTCTTCCCTGCTGCTACGGAGATGACGTGACATGAATGACCATGCGAACCGAAATCATACACGTTGAGAGCAACATGGTTACCGAGACTGTTCTCGCACCTTTTTTCACGTTCTTGCTCAATCAAATCAACATAAAAGAACGTGAGTAAAGCGACCGGGAGGGGAGGGGGGGGGGCGCGCTCGCCGTTGTCCGGCGAAAGCGTCATGGTGCACAAACGCTGCACGAACTTGACCGGGCTGCTCGCTGCGTCTCGCCCTCGTCACGTCCCGGCCATGGTGCTGTCCATGGCTGCCGACGGCGCCAGCATTCGGAACGGCAACGAGGTAAGAATTTGGCACAGCCGCTTGAACGCCATCAACGCCTCGGCAGCCCGACGCGGTGGGCCCAACCCTTCCCGTCCCTTCCCCCCTCTTCTAAACTCGCTTTTACCCCCTCCGTCCCTCCCTTCTCAACCACTACAACGGCGGCGGCAGCGGCACGGACATCTACTGAAACGGCGACCTGTTCGGGCGCGCTTCGAGGGGGGCCGGGGGCACGCGTCCGCCACGCGCCGCCCACGGGCAGCCACGGGCCTCCGCGGCGGCCGCAAGGAGGTCCGAACGGCGTCGTTAGCCTCGGACCAGGACCGAGCCGGACCGGAACCCTCTTGGTCCAGTCTATGTGCCCGCGCCCAGCGCCGATTTAAAGTTGCGATATCCGTGCGTGATGCTGAGTGGGGACGGGGAGGGGAGGGGGTGTGACGTCGAGGTGCTAGGGTTTTAAATGCCGGAAAAATTCCCGGGAAGATTGGAAATATTTCATGAATTTTTCCGCCTTACTAGTGTAAATGTGATCAGAACCTTTTACGATCAGGAAACTTACCGATCGTATTTTTTCCTGATCGTAAAAGGTTATGATCACATTTACACTAGTAAGGCGGAAAAATTCATGAAATATTTCCAATCTTCCCGGGAATTTTTCCGGCATTTAAAACCCTACGAGGTGCCCCGTTTCTCGCCCCCCCCCCTCCCCCCGCCGCTCAATAGAGGCGCATCGGATATTCAAACTCACGCGCGCTGCTCCGGCCGCCCCGGCCCGCTCGGCACGGACGGTCCGTGACCTCCCGGTCTGTCCAGCCCGCGGCCCCGCAATGGAGTGAATCGAGGCCGGGTCCCACGTCGACGCAGCAGCAGTGCAACATGTTCCCGATCGATGCGAAGACCCCCGGGACCCATGACTACTGTACCACGGGGGCACCCGGGCGGCGCGGCCCGCGTGGGTCAGCAGGGCACCGCCCCGGACACTGTACATACTACATCGCTGATGCACAAGATGGGAACAGGAACAGGGCCACCGGCCGGGATTCGAACCCGGGGCGGGCGCGCGGAGATTTCAAAGCCGCCTCGGAG
Source organism: Odontothrips loti (assembly GCA_038380765.1). Taxonomy (NCBI): domain Eukaryota; kingdom Metazoa; phylum Arthropoda; class Insecta; order Thysanoptera; family Thripidae; genus Odontothrips; species Odontothrips loti. Next base: position 15,039,811 of record CM076255.1, on the reverse strand, counting down.
GGGACGGCATGCAGCAAGGAAGGAGAATACAGACTCTCTCTCGGGGGAGCCGCAGACGCCGCGCGTATTGAGAGGGACGGAGAGAATGGGAAAATGGCGATGGCAGGATGATGAAATGATGAAACTGCCACTTTCCTGGGAGGATACATTAGAGATCAGGGCGGTGGCGGCGTGTTCCTCTGCCTTCATCCCCTTTCACTTTTCCGCCCCTGATTGATGTCCCGGCGCCCGGCGCCCTTTCTCCCTCCCCTCCCCCGCCTGTAAGCGGTGCCCTTATGCTCATCCATCCCCGAGGGGCCATTAAAGCGGTAGTCCTCGAGCCCTTTTCCCGATAAGGTGTTCATCACACACCGAACACGGCCGCGAGCTGCGTACCTGGAGAGGCATGGAATAATCTACAGGAGGGACGATGCACGAAATGCTGAATACGACGTCCATATCTTTGCTAGTAACGGGCCATTCACAAGAAAGAGGCTGTTTGACAAATTACGATGGGTCAGACTAGTCCCGACAAGGTCAAATGCATTCCGTTCGATACCCCGCGCTCGAGCGCCCATCGGACTCGGTTCACCCTCCGTGCAACAACGTTAAAATAGATAAATTTCCCCGTATCACGGTGGATCACCTATCGCTATCAGCGACCGAATTTTTTTTTCGTCCGTTCGCTCGGGTGGAAGGATATGCACTTTAAACTTCAGTGGAATACTAGTGATTGACAATGATTTCCTGTAGTGAACTTGGAGTCCTAACTATGGCTAAATTTCAGTTGAAATAAAACGAACACTTTTCTTAATCTGTACTTTAAGCACACAAATGAGTAGTTAAAGTGTGGAATAAGTACATAAAACTGATGTTTAACTGTAGAAAAAGTACCAGTTATTTCGAACGTCACCGGCTGACGCCCCCCTTCCCCTGCCGTGGAGGCACACCATCCCTAGGGCTGCCCAAGGGCCAATCGCGGGCGAATTTGTGTCACGTGTTTCGTAGTTGTAGTTTTGGTGCTTTGGGGTCCTAGCTGGTGTGAATTTCAGCGAAATTTCAGTGTACAAATCTGAAAAATAAACGCTGATTTACGGAGGAAATTTCGATCAAGTTTTAGTCAGTTGCTGGTTGAATTTCACGCGCTCATATTGCATTTCTCGAATTACGAGAGAATTTTATGAGTTTTCCTCGCCACGACAGACCTTTGAGTATTGTTATAAATGTTGTTGATTTCCTCACCGCTCTTCGCGGTGGTTACAATATCGAAACAGAACCCACTTTTTGGCACTTCGTTCAGAAGAGTCCCAGAGAGCAGGAGGGGCCTCTTAATCCCGACGAGGAAAATGAAATCACCTTTCGCGAAATACGCGCGCCGTGTTTTGCGTCCGCAGTCCGCCAGGCTGGCAGTAGGGCAGGCAGCCTGCAGCCCCCGACCCCCCGACATGAGACGGCCCCGCCCCGCCCCGGCCGCGGGGGCCCCGGCAGGTAGGTAAATTTATTCCCTTCTTTCCAGAGGCGTACGTACGGATCAACATTCATTTCCGTGGCCTTTCGCCCGAGAGGAGCGGAGAGGTTTTGCTTACACGCGAAACGGCCCGCTTTTTCCCATATTTTTGTTGCCTGCCGGCTGCCGCTGCTCGGGGCAGATTCGGGAAGCTATTTAGGGCCGCGTTCGAAAGGGCAGCCGCCGCGGGTAATTTGTCTCAACGGCCTAAGGGCTGAGGGCGCTAAGGGTGGCGGACCCGCGGCTCGGTCGAAGCAGGCGCACCCCGGAGGCAGCCCCCGGCCCGGGCGCAGCCAGCGGCAGCCAGGCTGCTGGTCTGTTTGCAGGCCGAGCGAACAAAACGGCAGAAGCAGCCCTGGCGAGGCGGGAGCGCAGCGCCGGTGGACGCGTGCGAAAAGAACGCGCCCGCGTTGTTGTGTGACTTTGGCGAAGTCTGTAGGGAAAACTTTGCTCACTCGGACGCAGCCCGCGGGAGGTGGGGAGGAGGCCGCGGGGCGCGGCGCGGTACGACGTGCACGCGCGGGAATATTTCATTTTAAATTATAGACCGTGCTAAGTCGCCTATAGAAAAGATTTAACGCGCAACTTTTAATGCAAATGTATTACGGGCGTGTTGGCTGTTGCGGTGGTGGTATAACCTCGTCTCGGCCGCTGGTGCGGTGAGCGGAGAGGCTCGTGTGCAGCGTGAAAACCACCCTAACGGGGGGGGTCCATAAGTTACGTAACGCTGCGGGCGACCGGGACACTTTCAAAGAGCAGTGCTTTTTCGGTGCTTTGACATAGAATCAGATTTATTATGCAAACATGAGTCTTGTCAGTAAGAGTTGATTCACAATTATATTTATGACAATATGTTATTGTTTGCTGCCAAATTAACGACTGTGCTTTCTGGAAACCATGACAAACTGTGCAACTTTGTAATTTGAATGTGTTCTACATTTGAAATCGATTTCGAGCACCGTCTGCGCCTCATAACATTAATTAGTATTTACGGACATTCAAATCGCCATCGACAGTCCCTGTTGCACGGACCCCTAGGGTTTCCTCAACACCATGGCTGCAGTCTCGAGGAGGTCGGCGGCGAGCGAGGGCATTACCAGCTTGTACTCGCGCCACTGCGGCGAGGCCGTCACCTCGGCGAGGTGCTCAACGACAACAAGAAGGGCGCGCTCCTTGAGGGGCGCCACGCCGTGCCTCTCGGCGAAGGCCAGCATCTCTAGGGCCTTGGTGTTGTCGCGGCGGAGCAGCCGCAGCAGACGCTTGCAGCAGACGTCGGCCAGGTCGGCCAGGCCGAAGCGCGACGCCTGCACCAGTACCTCCATCTCGCGGCCCGCCAGCCCCGCAGCGTCCGCCGTGTACATGAAGTCCAGCACCTTGAGGAACGAGTCTCGGGGCGCGTCGTCCACCTCCAGCCGGCCCAGTCCAAGCCCCGAGCCGTCAGAGTCCTGCTGAGGGAAAAGACCATCGGCGAGTTAGAGGCCGTTCAGAAATTACACTGTGCGTAAGACTCCCAAGTAAGAATGCTTGAAACAAGCATATTTTCTGTGTTTGGCGGAGTTTCTTGGATCAAGCTACATAGTCCGTGTTACTTGAGCGTCAGCCGACCTTCCCTGACATTTTCGGTTTGCCCGATATAACAACCGCCCGTTTAGGACTTTAACCCCCCCTCCCCTTTTAGTGAAACCCATTGCCAAGCGAATACAGACCGAATACGTGCTTGGAGGTTCGAGTCTACCGTACCAGCAGCAGCTGCCGGAACACCTCGCTCCTGGCGACGAGCACTGCCCTGTGCGCGCGCACGGGCATCTTGTCCACGACCAGAGTCACGTCGGCGGTGTCCTGCGTCGCCAGAAGGTTGCCAAGGTCGGCACTCATGCGCCCCAGCAGCTGGGCCTCCAGACCCTTGTCGTCCTCGTCCTCTCTCTCGTCGCTGTCGTCCTCCTGGCTAAGGACGCCGCCGTCATCATCCTGCTGAATGTCGACGTCGACGTCAAGGTCCTCGGGGTGGTAGTAGAAGGTGGCCATGACGACGGCTATCTCGGACACGAAGGCGCGGTCCACGCTGGCGATGGTGGCGGGGCCGTCGGTCACCACGACGATGGGGCAGGCGGGACGGTGGTGTCCGCCCTCGTCAGAGCCCTCGGCCTCTACAAGTAGTGGCCGCGTGTCGTCCTGGCCCTTCCCCTGCTGGATGTGGATTCTGCCGTGGACGCGCAGGCGGCGCATGTCCTCGGCGCCCATCTCGCACAGAATCAGCCGGAGCACCTCGCCATCCTCCACCTGCGACATTTTGCAATTCACTCTCTCTCTCTCTCTCTCTCTCTCTCTCTCTCTCTCTCTCTCTCTCTCTCTCTCACACACACACACACACACACACACACACACACACACACACACACGCATTTCTCAGGTCCGTGGATCACTTCTGTGCACTCGCACGCACGCTTGCACGCGCGTCAAGTTACATAAGTACTCCTTTGCTGGGCAAGTGCTCCCTACTAGTGCACGTGACAGGCCAATCTGAAGCCGATATTTGAGCCCGGGAGTTCCAGGAGGCTGCCCGTTTCCATCTGACTCCAGTTTTGATGGAGGCATTGGAAGCCGACCCCGACTTTCCCTTATTTACTGTCACAGTATTTTGCTTGTTTGCTACGCCGTACTCCAGTGGGTAAGGTACAGTACCTGCAACTTGACTCGCCAGGAGACCCTGGGACGGCTGAGACTGAAACTGGACACCTCCACTTCCTCCCCACGCTGCAAGCCGTCCACGGTGATGGTGCTGGAGACAGTGGCGAAAACAATGTCCTTCGACTGTTCCTGGTCGCTGCAGTATCTCCTGACGGCCAGGTCCAAGGCCTCCTTCACCACCTCTGACGCCATGACACTCGCTGGAACAGCTCACTAACGAAAACGAACCCTCTGCAGGACGAAACAGTTCACTTCCTTTTTAGCCCCTAACCATCCCGATGGAATCAGTCGTTTAACTTACTGGTTGCCAACGCCGCAAGGGACTAACCTCTTTCTCTATCAAAGGCAACCGGGTGCTCACGCAAACTTTATTACCGTTTGACTGTCTACGTCTTCTGGACAACCTGCACTCCGCAAAACTCTGCGCACAGAAGTGCTGGTCCGCTTGAACTCGCGCCAAAACAACCCCTCTTCCACGCTAAGTACAGTCACGCAACTTCTCTCAGTACGAGACTGCCGTGGCCACTGCTTTTTTTGGGAGCCACTGACTAGAGCAAGAAATGTTCTTACACGAGAGCTGAAGTAAGTTTGCGGTGAAATCGAACTTATTTCGTTGCACTTTCAACATCTTTCTATTTGATTCCTGGCCGCAGAGAGCGAGTGGTCTCCCAGCTTTATTTTCCGCCCGGTTGCTTGAGGCGAAAGAAGGGGGTATGTAAATGAAATGGCTGGGTGAAGCTTTGTCTCGCTTTGGTTTCTGCTAATTTTGCAAATTGAAGGTGTGGCGTCAGTGCGGCGTGCTGCCCGCTGCCTCAGCAGGTCGGGTAAACGTAAGAGTTGCCGGGTCGGGGGTTTCCTGCGCCCGTGCCCGCAGCCCGCGTCTGCTAAACGGTCCGACGGCGGCACTAGTTCAGTCCAGCGGCTTGTCGGTGTCGGTAGCGGTCAGGGCAAGGGGTGAGGCGGGCTGTGTTCTGCACCAGGCCGTCTGCTAGAACACCCGACAACACCCAAACAAGAATGGCCCGTCTAGGATTTATCTGGGCTTTGACGGCTGTGGCAGCCTGCCTCTTGTCGCAAAGCCTCCGTCAGGCGGCTGTGTCGGCCGCCTCAGCGCACATCCACTCCCATGAACGGGAGGCGGACGGTGCTATGCTGCCCGAGGAACACAACCGCATCCACCGAGAGCACCAAAGTCACTCAGAGTTCGATCATGAAGCTATACTTGGTAAGCCCTTTTCTCATCTGCATACGGCCGGGACTCTTTGCCCAATTTCAATTTTGGGAAACGACTGGGTCCCTGCTGCTTCGTTGTCTCTATGCTCTGTATCTGTCTGAAAGGAGAGGTGAAAATTTGTGCTTACTTTTCTGTAACATTTTGTCCACAGGCAGTGCCAAAGAAGCAGAGGAGTTCGACCACCTCTCTCCAGATGAATCCAAGCGTCGGCTAGGAATCTTGTTGTCGAAAATGGATGTAAATGGCGACAAAAACATTGATCGTTCTGAGCTTCATGCATGGATAATGCGTTCTTTCAAGTATGTTCACCAATAAATGTTGTTTTAAGATCCGTATCTGCAACCTTTCTGGTAAGTTTATGTGAATGTGTTCTTTGAAGGATGTTATCTGAGGAAGAAGCTGGTGACAGATTTGAAGATGCAGATGAGGATTCTAATGGATTTGTCACGTGGCTAGAGTATGCAAAAAATTCTTTTGGTGAAGATACCGATTTTTCTGATGATCATCTAGAAGGTGCTCATGAAAAGGTACAGTTAGTACATCTATTTGTATATTCTTTGTTGGTATCCTCTAAATGTTAATTGTTGTTTACAGTTGATGAAAAATGAGAAAGTAATGTTCGAGGCAGCTGACAGCAACAAAGATGGAAAACTGGATCGTGGAGAATTTTTGATTTTCCAATTCCCTGAAGAGAATCCAGCTATGCATCCTCATCTGTTGGCTCAAACTTTAGAAGAGAAGGATAAAGATAGTGATGGTTTTATCAACTTTGAGGAATTCCTTGACAGGAAAGGTATAACAATCTATCCAAAACAAGTTTTGAACTTTATTATGAGACCTTAAATAATCTGGATTGGTTCTTCAAATTACAGAAGGAGAGTCACCTGAGAAAGAGTATATTATTGTTCAGGAACAAAAATTTAATGGCGAATTTGATAAGGATGGGGATGGCAGATTAAATTCAGCTGAAATTCTCTCCTGGATTACTCCAAATAATGAGTGAGTTTCATCTGATTCCGATATTTTTAATAATTTGACAAGCTCTAATGTCTTCATGTTTTATTGTAGTGACATTGCTAAGGATGAAGTGGACCACTTGTTTGCAAGTGCAGATGATGACCATGATGATCTTCTGTCTTACAATGAAATCCTTGAGCACCATGATGTGTTTGTTGGAAGTGAAGCAACTGATTATGGAGATCATTTGCATAATATGCATCTCTTTGATGAACTTTAGATTTTCTATCTGGTAGTAGCTGCCAATCGACTTCAGCAATTTCGCGAGTGTGTTGTTTCTCGATACTGACAAATTATAGGACACACAGGTTTGCCAAAAAATTTTGATCATGACTTCTGCTATTGGGGGGGGGGGGGGGGGGTTCAATTACTTTGGGACTACTGGTGCTGGTGAACTCAATGAATTTTGGTGATTTACTTTGTAATATTACTTTAGGGATGATAGTTAGATGAAAGGTCAGTTCGTCAAATTTTCTGTATATCTTCATATTACAATTTTTGCTTTTTTATTGAAATTTTGTTTCGTTTGAGCCATTTCTTTTAATGTCTTTCGTCATTGCCATTAAGTCACCTCAATTGCACCATTTCATGTAATCTCAGGCGCTAGTCAAGAGGTCAGTAACCTCAGACCAAGTTGTGATGTACTAGGGTAGGTTTGTAAGTGTGACAGATAAGTCTGATCCATTTCTTAGGGAGCACTTAACCATTTTTTTTTTTTTTAAATAAACTTTTATTGTCTATTGCAATTGTTTTTTGGTGCCCCATTTTATGATCTAAGACAGCATTTGCGCTTTTCTAACTCTACTGTACTTTTATTTATTTATTTGTTCCTGTATGTATTTATATAATTGTTTTCTTAAACTCAAAGGGTGGACAGTCTGCTCTCATCCATCTTCCCTTAAAATTAAGATTCTTTCAATTTATGTCTCCATCAATCACTATTGCAACTTTGTGCTTCCATCTTGGCTTCCATACTCCTGGTTAAGAAACCTCATGTTCTTAGGGGATAGCTTCACTTGAAGTCTGTTAATCCTCCTCATAATTATTTCTTAACAGTTGCCTGTAGTGAAAGTCTGACTCATTTATGTATAGATTTTTCCTCCTCATTTACAATCTTTTTGTTATCTCATGCTGGTTGTAACTGGGTTAGAGATGCTATTTGTTCAGCCAAGAAAATACATCGAAGAGAGAAAAGGATATATAAGTTGATATAACCATGTTCCAAATGGTTTTTGACCAGACTAGGTTTCTCTCTCTCTTGATATAGTTTTGAATTTCAGACGAAATCTTATTAGCAGCAAATTTTCTCCTAGAGGTAGATATGTACTTTTATAATACCTTGTAATAAAAGTTGTCTGATAGCGTAACCAAGGCTGAATATAAATTTGACAACCAATAATTTTGTGTCATTTATGTGCCGAGTACTTTAATTACTAGTAAAAATTACGTGCATATCAAGTTATTACAAATGTTATAAACGTAAGAAAAATGATAAAAGATATTTGTACATTTAGAAAATTTTGACTTGTAATTTCCTTTCCGGCTCCACAGTGATCTCACTTCTTGTTTCCCTTCTTCCTCTTAGGAGGAGGTGATGCTCCTTCTCCATCTTCCCCATTTCCTGTAATGAATAAAATAGTGGGAATGGAGGGAAAAATGTAAGGATGCCTACAGTCTGCACTTGGGACTGTTACGCTAAAAATCAGGTACTCAAACTTTGACTAACCTTCCTCCATAAGTAATTTGTTGGCCTTGTAGGCAGCAGAGAGGCGACCTATGTTTTTCTTGTACACGTCCTCATGAATCACCATTCGATGAGGATAGTCTTCTCCAAGCACACACTTGGCTCCCTTCTGAACACTCAAAGATGCTTTCCATGGCTCATATAGGTACTGGGTTGGCAGCTTTGAAACTTCGGGTACATATTTTCTAAAGCAGTACATACCTTTTTAGTAACTTTCGCAAATTAAGGAAATAGAGAGGGATTGATATTAAGTACCTTATATAATCTCCAAGAACATCTGTTTTCTTCCCAAATGCAACAGGACTATAAACTCTGTAAAACTGGTGATAAAAAGCAGAAGCTGACATCCACATCCAGTTTCCTGCATTCAAGGACCAGTCAGCATCTAATAGCAATTCTTCAAACACCTATATATTTTAAAAAAAAAAAAAAAAAAAAAAAAATTGTTGATGATGCCAAATTACTGTCATCAGTGATTTAGTGAATGGTGCTTTACCTTCTGACCTTCCTCCCACGATTGATACAAATCTCCTCTGGTAAGGAAACAGGCAACAGCGTGTCTTGCTAAATGATGAATCCATCCTTCCTGTCGCAACTGGCGCATGCAGGCATCTATAAAGGGGTATCCAGTCTTGCCCTAGAGTTGAAGCAAAAGATAAAAGTAGCACATCAACATCAAGTACATACCAATTTATCATGGCAAAGAGCACAAGTTTGGGAAACATGAAACTAACAGAACAGCAATCCAAAAACGTACCTGTGCCCATGTTTCCACCCATTCTGGGTTTTCATCCCATGGCACTGCACAGCACACTTTGTTACCAACCATTTTATCAAAGTTTGGTGTAGCTGAAGCCACTACGTAGTAAAATTCACGCCAATACAACTGGCCTAAAAGAGATACTGGTGGTTGTGAATGTTTTTGGCCTTTCAAGACCTAAAAAGAACAATTTAGGAAATGTTGCATACAGTACACATGCCAAAATATAAAAATTAAATTAGACATCTGCTAACATGTTGAATAACAATACCTGGTTTACTTTCTGGTAAACAACACGAGATGACAAACATCCAAACCGTATGTAAGGACTGAGTACTGTAGTGCTAGGAGCCAAACTGTTAGGAGCAGTCTTTGGCTTTTCAAACTTACAAATCCAATCCTGAATTTTAAAAACATAATAATGTAATACAAGGTTAATCAAATTCATATCCAAGGATTCAAGAGTAAGTAAATTACCTTTCTCTCCAAACAACGGTTCAAGCGAGCCATGGCCTCTGTTTCTCCACCAGGATATAAACACGGCCCTAATTTACTTTGATCCACGCCAAGTTCCTCAAGTGATGGAACATCATACTTGTGTGCTTTTAGCAGCTCTGGGGCAGTCCGGCAATGAGGAGATAAATTAGAGGGTGCAGCCACAGGTTCAGGTGGCTCACCTAAGGATTTCAGAACAGACAACATTTTTTGGTATGTCAAGGGAGGTTTATCCAAATTTGCTTTCAGAGCCCTGGAACAAATTACATAAAAAAATGAAACACACTGATCATTACAAATCTGTAAGCCTCAGTTATTACTACCTTGAAATAATGAACTAAGAAACTTACAACTCTGTGTTATAGAGGGTGTGAGATACCTTCTGTATAACTACCACATCTTCTTGCTTGGCAATCTTCATCACTTGTTCATCCCTTTCTCGGGCATATGGTTCAATGTCAATTTCAAAAGTTAGACGTTGAACTTTCCAGTCATTGAAGAGAGTTGTGAATACTTCTTCCGGTTTCCCACGGAACACAAATAGTCTGATATATGAATTAAATAGGTTACCAAAAATGAACCAAGATCGGCCACACATTACATTAAGACTGAATATTACCTTGAGCCTATTTGTCGCAGGCTTTTGTCCAAATCAACGAGGCTTTCATGCAGAAAACGCCAACGATTTGGACCACATTTAACATTTTCTTCATACCATGGATCAAAAATGTAGACTGGACGCAACTCCACCTATCAGCCACCAGTAAAATAAAAATCGGTAAGAGCAGGCAGTCTAAGGGTTGTATAAGATCTCTTTATTGACAAAGTTTCACAAACCTCAGCTTTGATGGCTGCTACCAAGGAAGGATTATCATGAAGACGAAGGCCCTTTCTGAACCAATGAATAGCTGTTGAAAGGGCAGGCCCAGGCAACTGCCTGCTAGACTCTAGCCGCTTATCGTGTTTTCCGGTCTCAGCTCGTTCCCGATTGCTGCCAACTGTCCGAGAGAAATATGGAGGGAAATTTCCCTTTGGCACTCCCATTGGTTTGGTAGCACCGGCGTGAAGCCGCCTTCTCTTGAATTTGTTTGTTTTTGCTAAAGGATTTGGTTTGGATTTGGAGATGCCCGAGTTCATAATAAAAACGGTAAGGAACTTCGACAAGAAGCGACAAGAAGAGATTTCATTGCGTGAGTTTATTATTACAGCAAACTGTCGGTAGTACCGGTACTACAACTGTCTTAAAACATAAAAAACAAAGTGACAAGGAAAAAAAGAAATTACAGCAATCAGCTGTCGGCAGGGGAGAAAATATCTTGTAGCACTCGTCGACAAGGGCCTGTTTGTTGAGCCCTGATATTTTTGTCCTGCCCTTCAGATGCGCTTTCAGCTGCGGGATTGTGAGAGTGTGAATCTGGAAAAGAGAACATAGTTTTTGAAGTGTCCTTTGAGAACAGCAGAGAAGAAACAGGAAACCAGCAGTAAGACATTAATTTTTCTTGGAATCAGCTTACCTTTTTTGCATTTATGAGGCTTTGTATCGACTCTAGTCCAGATGGCGCCTGAAATCATCATAATGAAAGCATTTAAATAGCACAACAGATAACTTCATGGTGAATTGAACTAAATCTAATTTACTTACAGGTGAACATGGTGCAATGGGTGCAACTGCCCATCCTGCCATAACCTTGGCCCGTGCAGAGGAAGGCTGTTGTTGAACATGCCAAAATATCAGTTTTGTATAATCAGACAACTTCACACACGCATGGTTTCATTTATGTTTAGTGAGACTGACACGCTCTTTGTAGTGCCTCCTAGCTGGCCCTAGTAGTTCTGGTGACTGCACTGTTATGCTATTTATAAAATTTACTATAAATCTGCATTAGAAATTAGCAACTCAAGTCTTCCTTGTTTCAGATTTTATTTGGAGCGGGCTGGGTTTTCTGATAAGCTGGATATTTGTGGAGTAGCTGTATGCAAGCATGGTACTTACAATTGGAGTCTGGGATCCCAGGGGAATGCAGATGGGAACTGGAGCTGGTGTCCTCAAGTTGGGCTGCATTGGAGACTGTGCTGCACCAGTCTGCTAAAATTATTTTTAAACTGTGTAAGATAGTTCTCAAAGTTGTGTCTTACCCTTTTTCTCAATAATTTTATCTAAGTTACTCACAGTGAGGGTCTGGATTCCCAGAGGAATGTAAATCGGAGTTCTCTGAGGAGTTTTCTGAGGAGTTCTCTGGGTCAGTATATTTACTTCTGAGACAACCTGTAAGATCATTGTGATCATAGTTTTACATTTCATGTACTACTGTTTACTCTGGGTTCTAAGGTGAACTGATAAGCTCTTAGTCACTCGGACTACTATACTGCGAAGTAGCGCGTAGCATGCACTGTGAGCACTACTTATTGCAGATCACTTATTTATCAGATACATGGAGTGAAAACATTAAGAACTTACAGTGGTTGAATTAATTTGAGGTCTGCGTCGCACTGGAACCAAAAACAAATACAGTCAGTTAATAAGTTTTGTGAGATATATCCTGCAAGAAATGGTAAGTCTGGAAGATGTTAATACCATATCAAATATGCAAATGGTTCTAAATTCATAAACAATGGTATTTTTGCAACATCTCTCCTACTTTCCATTTTTCTCCAGAATTTTGGTCAGAGAATAATTCAAAGTTATTAGGTTCCAATGAGGATATTAGGTCATGAACAAAGGTTTCCCTTGTACTTATCTCTTGAAAATGAGGCGTGATATGAAATCCACATGCATATATGTCCACTCCCACATTCTGGTCATGCCCCTTAAATAACCATCCTCCTGCAAAAATGAACAATTAATTTCAAGCTGTTAATAAATGTTCTGTAATGATTCCCCATGTAGGCTTCTGTGAAGCTCAGCTCTTGCAACCTCATATGTGCTGTTGGACAATGAGGATTTTGGAGCAGTGGAATAATAGTAAATGATTACAATCCTCTGGACCAGGATATGCACCAGAATGACAGGTTTCTGTAAGTATACAATGACAGTATTGTGCTCAACATTTGACAAACCAAGGCAAATCTTCAGGATATAAAACAGTAAAATCATCTGAAATTATAAAAGAAGAAATGCTATTCTTTGATTTCAGCTATGAGATGATCAGTTGAGATTATGGCACCTTCACAGAACATGAAGGCAGGCATGCTGATGATATTTGCTACGCCTTGGGAACCACAACTACTAACACCAAAACTACACGGTTAAGCCGAAAACACGCATCCTGAAATGTTATTATTAACCTTGTGGTCGCAGAAAACCTTGAGACCCATCCAGCAGGGCCACATCACCAGCTGCCAGCTGGTGGTCCTCATCCTCTTTACGGAGGCCGTCAGCATTTTTGCAGGAGTACGTGACCTGCCGGGTTCGCCTGAAAACTCCTTGCTTTTTGGAAGCATTAATTTTTCTGCACTTTCTTTCTACCAGATATACTGCTGTCCTGAAGAGAAATCGTCTTCTGAATTCAGTATGGTGATCTGTGCAGGTCACGCTTGTAAAACTAAAATTATCCTCAAAGAACTTAACGAGGCATTCCAAGACCTCCTCTTTGTGAAGCATCTTCATATAATTTTCTTCAAATATTTGAAAAACAGAAGTAAAAATGGTGACAAGAATGGGCGAAGGGTAATGTTTTATGTGTGTCTTCAACGAATAATGGGCTGAACTCAAGCAAAATGAAAGATCTGAATTTTTGGTTGGTGTGGTCACATTAGCCAGACATTGAAGACATGTCCATTTTAACAAAACATCATTCAGGATGATACTGCAGATGAAGGTTGGTGCTTGTCTATTGACTTTATGTAGTTTTTCTTCTATGATTTCAGGGAGGGGCTGGCAACCTCTTACCAAGGTGGAATTTAATTCTGTATTTTTTTCAGGCGTGTGTGATTCTTTCTCTATTAGGCTTCGCATGTCATTCAGAATGAATCCATCGTCATCCTCACAGTTTTTATCACGGATGTTACCACTAAATTTAGTAAGGAGGCATGTTTTCAAAGCCCCTGTGAAATGGACTATTGTTAAATCAGATCCAGAACCACAACATTGACGAATATTACAGAACAGATTTTCAATAGCATCCTGATTAAGATGCCTGAGATTAAGACGGTAAATCTTGAGTTCGGTGAGCTTACGCCACAGCCACTGCATTGCCTTAACGCTTTGAATCCACCCCTTCACACAAGGAGGTATGTGTCTCTCACCTGTGGATTTTCTAATCATGATCCAGTTTTTTAATTCTTTTACAAGCATCGGCCACCCTCTCTCTTCATCATGATGAATGGAATTTCTTGTAACAATGCACCTTAATCCAGGTTTTTTCTTCTCAGGCTTTTCTGAGGAGGAGGGGCCATTAGTAAGGTCAAAAAATTTGTCAACCATCCTGCAGAAGTCAGCTGTCACCATGCAGTTTTGTAAATACTTCCCATCTGATAAAAGATAGTTATTTTCCATCCCATTGGCAGTTGTTGTACTAAATAGCTGAGCGGCATACTTCACTCTCATCCTTAATTTTCCTTCTGGATTCATGTGCTTGTAAGTGAGGGTAGACATTTTGCATAAGGACTCGTCAAGTTTAAAAAATTCAATGAAATGCTTCCATTGTGCTACCATGCCATTACTGTACTGAATGTCACTGCTGATGAGATTATTTCTGACATTTTTTAGGATATGGGGAATATCCCAGATGTGGACCATTCTGCGTCCATCTATTTCATAAAAAATCTCATCATGAGATGTGGATGACTTCAGCTCTGCCACAGCTCCCTGATTAGTAGGCCCTTGATCTGAGACTGTGGCAAGCACATTGTACCCAGCTTCTTGGAGAGCACGTACAACATCACAGATCAGAATTTTCAGCATGTGGCTGGGGCATGTTCTATGAACAAAATAGTAGGCCACTGGTTGTGTCCACTTTTTATTGATGCCTTGGGCCATAAAAACCAAGGCATGGTCAGCAACCAGACTTGTCCTGCCATGTCTTCCATAGTTTTCAAATCCATCGGTAAGACCAGTACGCTTGTTCAAACTCAAATTAGAAACTAAAAAAATTTCATCAAACAAAAGTACACAGTTAGTATCTTTCCTTTGCATTTTTTTTGCAGAACTTTTAAGAAGATTTATCATGGGCCTTGATACACCTGGTTCCAATGGAATGTCCTGGAGAAGACTCTTCAGAGTTGCTTCAGAAGGCATAGTTAAATGCTTCTGCAGGAATCTAAAACATCTTGGACTTCTTTTATAAATTGCCAAGGAAAATAATTTCTCATCCAGCGTCCAGCGCCTACCTTTAGGCTTTCTTTTGAAGTTCCTTAGCTCACCTTCTAAAATCCTTCTGCCACCTTTTGAAATAAGAAGTCCATCTAGTCTATCTACAAATTTTTGGCTTGCTAATTTTTCAAGACTTCCACTTCTTCGCTGAGCTACCAAAAGCTTCCGTTTCACATCCTGCGCAACGGTGTGGTATTCATGTGCAGTTCTAGCCATCTTTATAACATCAGGTGGTGCTTTCGCAGTGTTCTGCACCCCCGCCAACTTCTTCACAGTCTTGTCGCTTTGTGGGGTGTCCTGACAGATGACCCCTGAGGAGAACGATTGGGACTTCCTTTCAAGCAGAAAATAGGAACAACAGTTATATTTTCAGTGTCACTGGTAAGTGCCAGATTTGCAGCATAACTGAATGGGATAAATATTGAATTAAAGATATGAAGACTTTCCCCAAAATAAGTCAGACTTAGAATACAATACTTTTATTAATGAATTTGAGATTTAATATTTATACTAATCATGAATTATTTATCAGTTCACAACAAGCCGAATAGAAACTTCTTTCTCTTATTTCAGGGAAACACTTCCATTATCATCAGGAATGATCTAGGTAGTCACACAATTTCAACCAAAATGGTGACATAGCAACTTCTACTAAACAGGCTCTGAAAAACACGAAGGAAATTGCAAGAAGACACTGGAAATAGGAAGAAGAAGAAATCACTTGCTCCCTCTGAAAAGTCTATAAATGAAAACAAACATAACACGAAAGGCAAATCTTTAACACCTCAAGTTGACAGAGCACATTTTAGTAAGATACAGTCTAGTGAGAAAGCAAGCATTTGAAGCATCAGCTTACTTCTAGTTGAGATGTCCATAGGTATTTCGTCCTGCAACTCTTGTCTTGGCAACTTGGCATCAGGTGGCTCACACATGTCATCCATGGTCACCATTATAGATCTTTTAACTGTAACAAAGTGCTAATATGCATTTCTGATATTGCCTTCATGCCCCCTTAATGAACATTGTTTTCTTCATTTTTGTGTTTTAGAGAGATGAAATGCTCACCAGCCTTGCCTCGATCTGGAAACTCTATTTCGATTTCTGCTGTGGAGACTTTAGCTGTAAACAGAAGGAAAAACATAGTGTAGTTATTAATTCTAATGATTAATAATTGTTTGTTCTTCAAAATTTTGAACTGTTGTTTAATATTACCAGGTATTGCAGTACTAGCACTGCTTGATGGTCTTTTCCCTGCAAACATCGGACAAATTTGTTTGTATTAATATTTTTATGCAACTTCAACAGAATATTTTAAAAGCCACATAGCAAGGGAACAATGTTTTATTTTTCACTTACTAGAGTTTTGATTGTCATGACTGCTTGAAGCACCATCTGGAAGTAAAGAGTCCTTGTGAATGTACCATTTTCCTTGTCATTTTATTTTTAAAGATATGTTACCTATTTTCCCTCACAGAAACTCCATATTTATTCTTGAATGTCACAGTGTCATTGTGAAAGGATTGAACTCAAAATTGCTGGAGTACTTAACTCTTACATTGCTCAACTTACCGTCTCGCAGAAAGGGCTGCATCACACAGTCAGGCAGTGCTGGGTGGACAAAAATGGATGGAACAGCAGAACGGAGGAGGCCCACCTGACACTTGTTAGTGAACATGCAAGGTTCAAAGTGTCGAGAACACAGGTACCGCGATTGGTGTATATTATTTTGGTGCATATTTAAAAGTTCAGCATTCCCTGCTCGCTGAATCCATATTTTCATCCGGTGAAACCTTAAGAACGTATTAAAGAGTTTCAAATACAGTTGCCGAGGATAAAAATTATGTATGAGTGGTGTGTCTCACACATGAGTTCATAGGTCATCATTGACATATTACCGATCATCTGGCTTGGGAAATTTGAACATGGGTTCATCGCTACGTGGAGGGGCCGTGGTCCCACACCCGTACGCGGCACACTTCCGAATTTTGGCCGGCATGACAAAAACGTTTCGCAATTAAAGCTTCAATTCAACTCATGCCGATTTGTAGCAGACCACAGCAGACGACAAGCAGACAAAGTGGGCGCCAATTTCACTTCAGTGCTACCGAAATCCCCACGACGCGAACAAAATATGTCTGGTGAAAGTGGATTTTCAACTGTCTCTCAATGTGGTGAAATTTTGTAAGAAGGTCTGAAAATTTCGTAAAACGTGTTTAAAAATCATAAGACTGTGTGAATTGTGTCATCTGTGGAAAAAATGGGTGCGTCTTTGTGTAAGCTCTTTGGTTTGGGATGTTGGCAGCAATCGGGAACGAACGCGTTAAGCGGCCGGAAATTTCAGCCTAGTTGCCTGGGCCTGACCGTAACTGAAGCCTCAACCGAAGAAGGGAAGGACCAAGGCGAGCGCCCATCGAAATGCAGGTCTGAAATCTCGTTCGCTGCGTATGGTGACCAGTGTTGGGTCAGATACTCTTTTTGCGTATCTAGATCCAGATACTAGATACTGGCATAAAATTTATCTAGATCCAGATACAAGATACCGTTTCCAAACTGTATCTAGATATAGATAATAGATACTGCAAAAGTATCTCAGATCCCCTGCTGATACTGAGACCACAGACGAGCGTATGGGGACTTCCTCCTAACGAAATTAGATTAAGAAATAACAACAGAATAACGAGGCTGGTATTTACTGGCCGCGGCAAAGGTCAAAGGTCGCACTATCAGCGATGCCCGGCGGTGCCTGCCAATAAACAGAATAATCGTCTCCGAAGGCTCGGAGGCCCACGCCAGGCAAACCGTGGGACAGATGCGTACGTTGGGTGGCCTACCTTCACAGCGGCAGGCGCGCTGCCCAGCTGCACGGCAAATGGGTTTAATCGTGTTGAACGAATTATAAATTTTCACTGGGTCTGGGCTTGAAGGCACTGTAGTGTACTGTTACTTATGTGATAAATAGATTACAAAATAAGGAATCATGAAAAAAGTTTACTTAGAGGACAGTAAAAAATGCCTTTATTGCTACTTAAACATAACTCAGTCTTTTCCGCAAAATACTGCAGTGCAACGAAAGCATAATGCAATACAAGCACAATTACAATCGGAATCACATCCAAAAACTATAAAATGCTGATGAAAAACGATGCCAATGACAAAGGAAAAAAAGTTCTTGCATCGGAATAATGAACTAAATGGAGGTACCTTAAGGGTACTGAGGAATTCTAAGACACAAGTGGCAAACTGAGAGCACGGCAGCACGGCGAGACGTTCAGTGCTCCTGCTTCTCGGGGTGCTGCTGCTGCTCCTGATGCTGTTGCTGTTGCTGCTGGATGGCGGGCTGCTGTGTCTGGGTGATGGGCACCGAGCGGGTGTTGGCGGGGGGCGGCAGGGCCTTCTTGGGGGCGGTCACCATGAGTACGCCGTCGGTGGACAGCGCCGAGGAGACGGTGTCCGGGTCTACGTCCTCGGGAAGCTTGTAGCGGCGGCTGAAGCTGCGTGTGATAAAGCCGTGCTCATCCTGACGCTCCTCGTGCTGGCCCTCCACCACCACGAAGCCGTCCGCCACCTTGACGGACAGCTCCTCCGGCTTGAACTGCTTCACGTCCAGGTTGATGCGCACGGCGTCCTTGTCGTCGGAGAGGTGGGACACGCCGCTGTGCCGCTGGTGCTGGGTGCGCCACGGACGCAGGTAGTAAGTGGACAGGAGCGGGGCCGTCGCCGAGGAAAGCGCCGGCGACAGCAGATCGTCACGCAGCAGTACGTCCCCGAAGTACTGGTCGAACAGGCTGGCGGGGCGGTGGGCACCGCGGAGACCGCGGAGGCCTTCCAGCTCACCCAGGAGCACCGGCAACAGGGACATCTGCGAGACAAGGAAGGGCTCGTGAGGCGAGATCACGAAAAGTTGCTTCCCCGGGTGCAGCCAACACGGTTAGCAGTCAGGTACGGTTGCCTCAAACTTTCTTGATACGTTCTCAACATATTTGAACAAACGCTAGGTCAGGGGGGAGCACAAAAGTTTCAGGCAAAACAAAGCGCACCACTGTCACTGACATCCATCGCCTGGAGCGAACCCGAAACTTTCGATCAAAGTTTGTGCCACGCCACTCGGCGGGCACAGGGCGCGAGCAGCAGTTCATAGCGACGGACGTGGTTGGATCCGTCACGTTTCCTTACCTTGGCAAATTTGACGATAGGGAAGAGTAAAAGCTTGAAATTGCGTGATCACAAACAACGCACTGGCAGGGCGCTGGCCGTTGTCAAAGGCGCTGACACTGTCACTGAAGTTCGCTCGCTCTCTTTCCGTGCAGGACTGAGACTGACGGACGAAGGGGCAGCGCTTGCGTATAAAACAGCCCGGTGACGCGCCCCGAACCTCCCCGAACGTTCCCGAGCCCCAGTCATCCCCATCTCCCCCTCCCTACCTCCTTCCCGCCGTGCTCCCAGGTGCTCCTCCCCCCTCCCACTGTACTCAAACATTCCCGTTGGATCCAGAATTTTCTTCTTCCCATCTACATGAGATCATTGGTTTAAACGACCACATTCTCTAGAAAATGGGCACATTCTTTTGATGATGATCCTCAAAGGATTGCGAGAAATATACGCCACTTGTGTAAACTTCGCGAAAACGACTCCACGAGAATCAACGAGAATTTTACAGTGGTAAGCCTGGTCTTTAGTCGATTCTAGAACAAGCGCGAATCGAATAAACAAACAAAACATTCGAAACAAACAAAACTTAACCCATTTATTATTTTGGAATCGCATCTTTTGATTAGAAACTATAATTTTTAATAAATAAACTGTTAATAAATATAACTTAAATGGACTTAATATTTGTTGTCTTCTGCAGTCGCCGAATATTCCCGCAAGCCAGGCTAATCTAGACATTTGTGTCTCAAGCAATAAGCACTCTGTACCCAAAGATCAAATTTTGATGTTAACTGGTGATGACATTATGGATTACAACTGTGTAGCCCCACTGCAATCGTCCTCCAACAGTTTTCAATTTAAGGCAAGTTTCTGCCTCTTAGTTTACATGGGGGGTCTAGAAACATAATTTAACATTTAACATTTCCGAGCGCGGACCCGGCACACCTAACATTGCCTAGGTAATCTTAGGTTTGCCGGTACTTCGGGCTTTACCGCTAACATAGATACTTTTATCTAGATACGACCCAACACTGATGGTGACGCAAAACTTCACGGGCAGACGAATAATGACCGGATATCGTCTAAACGCTGCTACTACCAGTGGCTGCTACTTGGGGAAGTGCCCCCCTTATAAGAGAAACTTGTACTGGAAATTCGCTCTTGCACCACGGTTTTTGCAGCTTCTGCTTGCCTTGTGACTAGTCACTACTCACTGGCATATAGTGGGGGGCTGAATTTAGGCTGAATCATTAAAAAGACATTCGTTATAAGTACTTTTATTCAGAACAATTTGTTATAGCTACATTCTTGTAAAAAATATATGAAGATAAAGAATAGGTACTACAGATTAAAGGGATGTAGATGAACCATGAATGCGTGAATGAACACACACAAGAATAAACATGCTGAACTCTGAGATAAAATGGTTGAGTTACAGTTAACAGAATAAAAGAACATTCCACTCCAGGCTTTCAAAATCCAAAATGTATGACATACATTAAAAATAAAGCTGGAAAAGGTGTTAAAAAAATAGAATAGCTTGAAGGTACAGACACTGAGCTTCAAAAAGGAAAAACACTGAAATGTGTGGTGTTACACGTAATGTGCTCATGTTAGCCAACAGTGCTCTCCTGCCAGAGGGGTAAAATATACCCTGCAAAAAGTTTACCTTTTGCTAACTACCGAGTTTAAGAATTTGAATGCCGGTATCTTCTCTTTTTATTGGACATTGGTCCCTTATTAATAAATTTAAAACTATGAAATAAAAATTATTCACATGATGATTCCAATATCCTGAACACTGCTCAGTTCGGGCTGACCTCACTTTCTATCTCAGAACTTAACATTCGATAACTGAGATAAAAATTGAGATAGGATGCCGAGGCACATTTTTTGCAGGTGAAAATAAGAACATGATCAGATTCACTTGTAAGCATTTTTCATGCAAGGACAAAGTAATAGGTAATAAAAATGAGGATACAAGAAAACTATAAAAAAGAAATTGCTATCAGTTGTATGATTGCTACCCGTAAAAACATTTGCCACACAAAGTTGATTCAATTTTAAAGTCAAGGATGAATAAATACAAATTGGAGATTTTTTAATACTGTCCAAACAGATGTTTAATTGACTAAACCGACCTATGGATGACATACCCAATAAGCTGAGATAAAAATGTCTAGTGCTAAAGACATTTAGATAATAAACACAGCTTTTTTTTTTTTTTCCTTTTCAAAAAGATGTTTTCATAATGTAAAAGACACACAGGACTACACACACAAAAGATTACTGTTAGTTCTTCTAAACTGAGTAATGTGACTGTTAGTCCTGCTTGAACTCTTGTACATGTCATCCACACCACACAACACACTTGTTAGAGCTTCTTGCACAAACCAATTTGGTAAAATTAAAACCAAAAGAACTGTTTAAATAGGATCTATGTATGTACAATCATCCAGATCAAAACATTGCATAAATATTACTTGTATGACACCAATATTTTTATACATCAATATTGCTTAGGACTTCTATCAAGCTCACACTCAGTTACAAACGCATCATGTTTGTAGTACAATCAAATAAGAGTGCTTATTGAAGGGTGTCAAGGCATTAAGAGGAACAGCATTACTTAAAATCCGAGTTGAAACTATGAAATCATAGAACCAAACAGCTTCCTTTTCGTGAAAAATCTGCCCATATTTCAAATGAACTAAACAGGTTGGTAAAATGTAAATATTCACCAAAAGGAAATTTATGAGATCAAAATATCAGAAAAATGTGTTGCAAATGAGCAAAGAAAATAAAAATTCTCCTAAGATCCCACAATAGAAATCTCCTCTATAAAATCACTGACAAGAATGTTCACACAGCGATCATAGATGTACGTACATTAAACAAGGGAATTAAAGATTTTCTAGTTACCCTTCACAAAAGAGTCGGAAACCGACTTGACTAAATACAGATGCCTCAATGCTTACTCTCACATCAAATGAGGCGATTAGAAAATATTCTTATCTAGAGTAACAAATTTTGATTTGAAACCACCTCCGCAATGGAAGCAAGTATAAATAAGGGGCTTTTAAGACCAGCGTACCTTTACTTTCAATAGTCAAGAGTACACCTTGCTTAAAATTTCTTAACCTAGGACATGTTATCAGTCATAACATCAGTACAGAGTTTGGGAGCATAAAACAGATACTTTCCTGATGTTTGAACTTTCCTGCATCAGGACTAAAATAAAAACAGAATTTGAAATACTGTAACAGAAAACCAGATCTTTCCAATAAATTAAATTTTATATGTAATGTACATCTTACATTGCACTAATTTTCCAGTTTAGGCCTGGACATTACTGGCTTTGGTATGCATGACTCTAACTCTCCTGCACCTGTGAATATTTTTCTTCCCAGCAGTGCAACAATAATAAGTTTGGCACCATAGTAGCCCTATCAGTTACAATCAGTAGATAGAAAACCATTTGCGAGGGCTACATGTAATATAAGTATTAAATTGCAGGTGGTATTTAAATTACAAATTGTTGCCCTGCAATGCATTCAAACATACATAAAACAGAATGGGCATGTTTCTCTCTCATCAAGAACTAGAAGATGTGATTTGTCATGATCACATGAAAATTTCCTTCAATGACAACCTATTTACAATGAATAAGAAAATATAACAGGTGCTGCATATGGCAAGCATTTACACACATTAAATTCAACTTCAAGTCAAAACATAACCAAAACAAATGTCCCTCAGGAAAATCATCTGAACTTTGCAAATTTTACTTTAGTCTTTCAGGTACCATCTGCATTCTTAGAAACCCCAATGGAACAAGAATATGGTTTTTGATTGCTGACATTATGTGGCCCGCTGAAAGCTACCACAAATGAAATTCAGTTGGTTGTAGGTGATCCACAACTAATTGGAGTGAGCATCTCATACTGCAGAAAAAACAGCTGTTGGATTTTCAGAATGTAATCTAGCAGGGTTGCACTCAACTTCCTCAGGACATGTTTCACAGCAATAAAACCCACTGTCGAAATTGCTATCACTGCTGTCAACAGTGTAGGTGTTCGGAGAATTACTAGCAAAAGAATACGACTGAAGTAGCATTTTGGCTGATGGACGCAATTCTGAATGAACTTGCAGACAGTCAAGAGCAAGTTGTCGAGCTACACCTTGAAGAGATTCGGGCATGCGAGGAGGGTCCCTGCTACATGCAATCTGTAACGTCAAAAATTTGTTTGAATGCTGAATAAATGTTTGAACACACCAGAATTGTGATCAGTATTCTAGAAATGCTTACCTTGTACATAAGAGCCAGATGGTTGGAAGCATTGCTTTCTCTCCATGGCGGCCTTGTTGTTGCCATTTCAATCATGCAGCACCCAACACTCCATATGTCACAGGATCGCCCATAATCCTCACCACGAAGAACTTCTGGGGCCATGAAGGCTATAGTTCCCAAGAGTTGACCTTGGAATTCACCTGAAAGTGTTCGTGCAGCTTGCAACTGTGCTGCTGTGCCCAGGTCACCAATACGCAGGTGTTTTCCTGTGCTATCTACCAGTAGATTTGCACCTGTAAATCAACAAAAATTAGCCAATGCAATATGAACTGCATGCACGTGACTACTGAAAAAACAAATCTTACCTTTTAGGTCACGGTGCAAGATATGTTTCTGATGTAGATAACTGAGACCATGCAGCACTTGTTGGGTGTAGTTGAGGATTACTCGCTCACTAAAAGCCCCATATCTTTCCAATAGGCCCGAAACAGAACCACCAGCCATCCATTCGACAAACATGCTGAAGTGGGTAGATTGCTTGGTTGCTCCAATCATACGAACTATATTCTCATGTCGTAGAGTCTTTAAAACTTCCAGTTCCTGCCTTACTGCATTCTCTACTCTATCCTGTTCTTCCAGTGAATTGCGGCAAAATGAAACCTTATTAAGGAATATAAAGATAAAAAATTAGACAAAACAAACATTTTAAAATATTATAAAAGTAATAACAAACAAACTAAGAACATCAGGAAGCTCACCTGCTTTACTGCCATGAGAGTACCACTAGTTATATCCCATGCCTGATAACAGGAACTGAATGCACCTCTGCCAAGTAATGGACCCCTCACCCAGTCAGCACTCTCACGGTATCGTTCAGTATAAACTGAAGCTCTGCACTCCAATTTGTCCAATCCCTCCAAATTCTGTAAAATCAAATAGTTAAATATACATAAAACCAAAATGATTGAGCTGGAAGTGTATGGTAACTATAAAATTAAGAACTCACCTGTTCATGAGGGTGGAATGCTAAAGAGTACAGCTCTCTTTCTGCATCATCAGAATTGTCAAAGACTAAGGGTACCACAATTTCTTCATCCTGATCTTTTTCCAAACTGCTACTTGGAGTGGGAGGATGGTACAACACTATGCCTGGGTTGGCTTCCAAGGATCCTTTTACTGGTGTGCTATGAGGAGCAGAGGGTGTGGCACCTTTTGAAGGTTTTGACCACAAGTTAGCATCTGGACAATAGTCCTCCAGCCTTTGAAAAAAAAGCAGATAGAAAGAGGTAAGTTGTTTATAAACATGGTGTAAAGTGGACTCAAGAAGGTTAAAAACTTACAGTCGACGTTCAGGAGTAGACACCACATCACACACAGGAGATCCAGCAATACATGCAGGCTTAGTTGGAAGGACAGAAATGTCATCTGTTTTGCTATTCTTTTTAAAGAGACTGACCAGACGAGACCCTGTAGATATTTGAGCAGGTCCGCACCGTTTCTGGACTGCACCACTCACTAATGGAGTGACAGGGCTGGGTGAACTGGAAGTTGCCCCAATACCAGGCAAATGTTGGAATTTCACTGGACGCTTTGTTCTTGTGCGAGAGAGATCTAAATCTTTAGGTCTGGGAGGAGATATCGGAGTTGGGACTAGTCGAGAGGGTTTGGGTGGAAGTAAGGGAGAATTTCCTTGGAAAGAATTTGATCTTGCAGGAGAAACATCAGTCTTTAACGGCAGAGCCTTACGGGACATCTGTGGCGTTGTGGGAGCACCTGTTAAAATTAGAACGGGATAAAGATAAAATACTATTTTTTTGAATTAATAAGGTAATGAAAATTGAATGAAAAATACATACTATCCCTTTTTCCTCCATCACAAACTGGGGATTGTGCAAAAGGTGGTTGTTGAAGCATTTTGCGTAGCCTAGCTTGTAATGTTGGTTCTAGAGTAGATATTAGCTGACAAGCTCTTTGAACAGGCATAGGGTATGCCACATCAACTGCTACATTGACAAGGGATACAAAGAGAAGTCTTGCAAGCCTGTTGACAGTTACATGAGGGCTCTTCAGTGCATTAGCACAGAATTCCAGCATGCTGACTAACTTCTGTCCACAAGCACCCACTGAAAAAAATTATTAAAAGAAATTATAGATCAACAATTGTTACAATTTTAAGAAAATTTTCAATTGTATTACTTACAAAGAGGTGAATGACTTGGATTAGGTGCCATAAAATCAGCTTGGAAGGTATGAAGTAAGCGTTCCAACATTACAAGTCTGCCTGCTAATGATTGCCAGTTGCTACTTGACACTTCTCCTGTACCTTCTTCTAGGATACAACCAAGAACCAAGTTGAGATTCCTTCCTTCATCTAAGCTAAATGATGGGCTGATTTGTGAACCTATGGCCAAGTCCCCATCTTGACCTTTTGCTAATTCTAAAAGTACATCTATACTCAATTGAGAAGTTCTTCTATTACAGTCTGCACATTTCAACAACAAGGCTCTGACAATCGGGCGCACTAATCGCTGCAGCTCATCTACTTCGCCAGTTGTTCCTCTGTACCTTGCATGATTGAGCATTACTTGGAGGCAGCGCTGAAAACCAAAATACATGTTCTTATAATACATATGACTACTTAGCTGATATTCTATTTGGGACACCAATATGGTACTCACCACCCATGCTTCATAGACTTTATAAACAGGGTCAGCCGCAAACACAGCTAATATTCTAGCACAGCATGACAGGACTCGTTGCTGGTGTTCTTCATTGTCAGACAAGTGTGCTACAGAAACATCACTTTTAAGACGTCGGAATGCTATTTCTCGAGCCTTCCAATCTCTAGAGTACAAACAGCAGATGAGGTCCACACCAAAAACCTATTAAATAGAAAACAGACATAACAACCATAAGAAAATAAATCCTTTAATTTTTCGAAGAAGAGTAAAATATTGAAACTGTTCCACAAACCTTTATCCACTCTCCAGCAATACCCAGCTGCTCAGGAGGAATAGCCTCCGTATGAGGCAATGTAACATCTTCAGTGAGGCAAGAGCAAACTGATGAGGAAGAAAGGGATAACTGCATGGATCGATGGGAAGTTTGTGATGAGGTGAGCCCTGCACCAGTGCTGCCACGCCTTTCAAAGCTTGGCTTGACAGGATGGCTACAATTGTTAACACTTTTCCTAACTGGTTTAACTGGTGATGTGGCCACAGGGTGTGCTCTTAAGTTGTGATGCGAATGATGGCTACTGGATGACTGAGGCAACATGGAAGGAGGGCCAAAGGACATATCGGATAAATAAGAATGGGCAGTCTTTTCATGGGCAGTGTGAGTAGAGCTACAAGTTGAGGTACTATGAGAAGAACTAGTCCATGGGTTGTGGGATGAATTTGATCTAACAGGGGACATGGGCAGAACAGTCATTGCGGTGTCTCCCTCCCATACTTGGCGACACAGAGGGCAGAGTATTGGTTCTCCTTGATGTGTGCACTCAAGGGCCCCTGTAAGATGAACAAGCAGATTGTTAATAGATTTCAGACACAGCTTGGCTTGTGTTGGTTAAATAAAACACAGCTTCACTTACATATCGCCATACAGTGATGATGTAATCTATTCCTACAGCCTGTGTTACAGGTCACTAGACTTTCACCATCCACCATATCAAGAAGACATATGGGACATAAATCCTCTTCATTCCTAAAAATGAAACAAAAAATATCAGTTACCTTTTATATCTAGGTTTTCAACAACATATAGTTGGGAACCAGAACTCACTTAATATTAGATGGGTGTATCGATGTAGTATGAGCCTCACTATTGGTCTGCAGACGACTGTCTTGAGTATTAGCACACGAAGGACTATTACTACCGAATCCACTACTAGCATTGCTGCCAATGCTGCTGGGTCCTGATTCGTTACGAGAGTCTTGAGATGGCAAACACATTGAATTGTTGACTCTTAGGTTGAGGCGCTCCCTGTACTTTTGGAACAAACTCTCCACCTGCAATGTAAATTGGTAAAAATAATGTTAAAAAATGCAAGCTTTACAGAAATGTTCAACACCAATCATGATCATGAATAAAAATCACCTCAAAATTCTTCAGCTCACGGCAGTATATTCTTGCATCCATCTCCGGAATCTGGAAGACACGCAGCATGACAAAGAGGAGATGGAGACAGTGAGGACCTCTGCCGCAACTGCAAGTCTGGGAGCAAAGACAGGATATGGTGAGAAACTTTTGCAGGACACCAATTCAAAAACAAATTCAAAAGAATAAATTTATTTTCAATGCGACGTTGACGCAAAATCAAAGGAGCGGGATGCGACGGGTACCTGGGGACCGATGACGACGCGGTACTTGTGCTCCGGGGAGTCGCCGCCGACCAGGAACGAGTTGGGGCCAGGCTGCTGGAGGAGGTACAACCTGGCCTGCTGGACGCGGCGGACGCGCCGCCGCACCGCCTCCATGACGGCGGGGTCCAGGGCGCTGGGGCTGGCGGCGCGGCGGGAGCCCGGGGGACCCCCGGCACCCGGACTCATGGCCCGACGGGCACCTCCCGGACCCCCGCCACTGCATGTGCTACTGGGGCTCGACGGCCGCTGAAAGAGGAAACCCCAAAAAACAAGTCAGCATTTTCACGTTGAATTAAATTCTATTGTTTTGTCGAAATGATTCTTGCGCCGTACCGATCGAGTGAGGCTGGGCGAGCGCTTGCGGGGACGGCATCCCACTTCGTTCGTCGTGGCGGACAGGGGCGGCGGTGGTGTCCGGGACCTCCCGACCTGGAAGACAGCGACAGCACGTTATCAACAGAGTCCCCTCCCCTCTCTTCCAGGTCATAACGGTAACAACTGCAAGGTACTGCACCTGGTCAAGGGTGGGAGTCGGCAGTGGCGGAGGCGCCGGGGGGCTGATGTTGTTGGGCTGGGCCTGGGGCAGATGGTGACGCGCCACCTGGGACACAACACACGAACAGCACGGTCAGCACACTTGAAGATTAATTTTTTTTTCCAGGCTACTTACAAACACGCAAAAAATGGAAAAAATAAAGAAAACGACAAAGAAAAGGTCACACTAGTCAAGAGTGCGGGCGGGTTCGCACGGCATGGGCTGATAGTTCCGGAGCTCAGATGGACCCGGACCTAGCAGCCGCGGCACGGGAGCCTATCCCCTCCCTGTTTCGGTACCGGTACGGTAACCGGATCACAAGGACCACGGCTTGGACCAGAGCACGGCGATCATCCCATATGGTAGTGGCGGCGGCGGGGCGGCCCGCAACAGGCAGCAGCCTTGGCGGGGGGGGGGGGGGGGGGGGGGGGGGGGGGGGGGCTGCGCAGCTTTGGTCAATGACTTGCTCGCGTCGATGGGAACCGCGCCGCCGTCCGCACGCGCAAGCAGCAACGGCGGCGGGGCAAGGCGTCGGCGGGGGGTCGGCAGAGGGTCGGCGGGGGGTAGGCAGAGGGTCGGCGGGGGGTAGGCGGGGTCGGCAGAGGTCGGTGGGGGGTTCGTGGCACCCGCGTGGGGTTCGCGCGCAGGAAACAACGCCGTGCCCGTCATGTTTCGCCAAAACAGGTTGGCGTCGGCTCGGCCGCCCAGAGCGCGCGCTATATGGCTGGCTATGGCTACGGCTCCACGGGGGCGGCGAGCAGACGGAGAAAGTCCCGGCGCAGAGCTTATTAGAAGCGAGCAACGGAAGGAAGGAAGATGGAGGGTCGGGGGCGTGGCATGGGAGCACCGAGCAGGCGGGAGTAGCAGCTCGGCCCGGGGTATGAGAGCACCGAGCAGGCGGGAGTAGCAGCTCGGCCCGGGGTATGAGAGCACCGAGCAGGCGGGAGTAGCAGCTCGGGCCGGGGTATGAGAGCACCGAGCAGGCGGGAGTAGCAGCTCGGGCCGGGGTATGAGAGCACCGAGCAGGCGGGAGTAGCAGCTCGGGCCGGGGTATGAGAGCACCGAGCAGGCGGGAGTAGCAGCAGCTCGGGCCGGGGTATGAGAGCACCGAGCAGGCGGGAGTAGCAGCTCGGGCCGGGGTATGAGAGCACCGAGCAGGCGGGAGTAGCAGCTCGGGCCGGGGTATGAGAGCACCGAGCAGGCGGGAGTAGCAGCTCGGGCCGGGGTATGAGAGCACCGAGCAGGCGGGAGTAGCAGCTCGGGCCGGGGTATGAGAGCACCGAGCAGGCGGGAGTAGCAGCTCGAGCCGCTGCCGGTAACCCCGCCGCAGCTGCAGCCAGCTGCCGCCACACTGCGCCACCCTGACCCCGCCGAGCCGCGCCGCGCCACAACATGTCTTCTTGCCACATCCAAATACGGAACGCACAGCCGTCGCGGGTCCCCGCCGCGCCGCGCCGCGCCGCGCCCCGCCCCGCCACGCCCTCGGCGCGGACCATACCATGTCCGCACAGCTGGCGGTGCAGCTGTCCAGGTCCGAGGCAGCGGCAGGAGAGGCTGGGGCCGGGTCCAGTCCAAGGCCTCAGAGCCTACACACAGCAACAGCAGTGCAACACCAACACCGTGCCGCCTGCCTGCCGCTGCCGCCGCCGCAGCCGAGCAGCCGAGCGCCGGCTGGGTAGGCAACATCGTCTCCGGAGCGCGCGGCTGTCGTGCGGGCTGGCCTACCCCGGCCGCCGCAGGCGCCCTGCTCTCTCATCCTCTTCCCGGTCGGCGTGCGTGTTTTGTGACAACATTTCGACAGTCAGCAGCAGCAGCAGCAGCAGCCGCGCACACTGCACTGCCGCAGCCGGGGCCGATAACAGAGCAGAGGAATACGCACTCCATGTTCACACGCACAGAGATAAGCACTTGGTCGAGTTGTTGCATCACATATCGCTGCATCGCTGCCGATTGTTTTCAAAGCGCAGCGAGCGGCTATCTGTCCGTCCCCGCCTCCCTCACCCCTTCATCACACACACACACACACTTTATCTCCGTTTCTTCCACAATGCCTCTGCTTTCAAAAAAAAGAGGAGGGGGGGGGGGGGATGTTACTCTTCTTCTTCGGGCGTGATTTTTCGAGTTCAGTAATTGGAGACACGGCAACGCGAGGTGTTTACTGTCTACGACGTCTCTCTTTGTCCCACGAGGGAGATTCCCGGGGGGATCCATATGGGGATCCGTATAGGGATCCGTATGGGGATCCGTATGGGGATCCGTGTGGGGATCCGTGTGGGGATCCGTATGGGGATCTGTATGGGGATCCGTATAGGGATCCGTATAGGGATCCGTATGGGGATCCTTATGGGGATCCGCGGACCGAGACCATCGCCTCGCGCCATGCTAGTTGGCACAATCAGGACGCTAATCCGTGCGTGTAAGTCCTCCCCCCCCCCCCCCCCCCTCCCCCCCGGGTTGCATATCCGCACGGCACCGCCTCGCCACAGCCATGCCACAGCGTGGGACGCCAGCCGGTCGCCTCACATAATCGACACACTCAGCGCGAGGCCCCGACGGCCCCGACCGGTCGGGTTTATTGTCGCCAGCCACGTGAAACTAAAGGTATGGAATAATAATCATAATAATAAGAAGAAGAATGAGCCGCTACGTTTCCCAGCGTGTGTGCTGTATAGACGAAAAAGAACGATAGAGAACGCTTTAGAAAGTTGTCTCGGCTCGCAGAGATCAGTATCGCATCTCGAATAAACACTTTTTTGGGGGTGCAGACGCGCGGCTCGGCTCGGCTCGGCACGGCACGGCAACCGTCCAAAAACCCAACGCCGGTGCTGCTGTTGGCGCCTTCTCAGTCGCACTCTCACGCTGTTCTCGTGTGACGGCGACAGCTGACTCGGGAGTCAGACAGAGACGAGGACAGAGACAAAGACACGCGCGAACCCGACACCGCCGCGGGGAGGGGGTCAGGGATGTCAAACCCATATCGGCATCGGCAGGTCCAAACTGGCGGCTGGCGGTGGCGCGGTGGCCGCGGGGCTGTCGCGTGGAGATGCGAGACATATGGGAGAGAAAGAGACAGGGAGGGCGAGAGAAAGAGAGACAACCTCGAGTAAACGGTCTGCTATAGGGTAAATGACACACACAAAGCGACAAGAGCAGCGCGCCCCGCGAACTTTCGCTTTTCATATTTTATTTCCCGCGCGACAGCAGCAGCAGCATCAGGACGACGCGCAAGCGACGCAGCAAAGCAGCTGCAGGCTAATTGCAATAATTCGCTTTATACATTTTATTGGCCGCGGAAACACACACACACACACACACACACACACACACACACACACACACACACACACCCCCCCCCCCTTTTTCACACACGAGGGCCGCGTCGCTTCTCTCCGATAGAGAGCTGCTGCTGCTGCTGCTGCCGCTGCTCCCGAGGCGCGTGGTGGTGTTGTGACGGTAGTAAACAAGCAAAAATGCGCCGACCTTCCAACCCAACCCAACCACCACGACTTCGACTCGCGCCTGCGGCCCCCTGCGGCCCCCTGCGGCCCCCTGCGGCCCCCTGCGGCCCCCTGCGGCCCCCTGCGGCTCTGCCGGTGCCGGCCGGACGGCGCGGCCATGGCCGAGACGTCGTCGTCCCGTCGTCCGCCGCATTTTCATTTTCACGACACAAGTAAGTTATATAGAGTGCGTTATGTGCCGTAAGTATAGCAGAGCAGCGGCGGCGGCGGCACAGTACGGCGCAGACGGCGCAAGATTTCGTCGGGGGTAGGGGAAAGGGGGAAGGGTGGCAGGTGGCAGGGGGATGCGCAAATAAAAATAATAGAGGGCGGACGCGCGAAGAGCGGGAGAGAGATGACAATTTCGCAGCATCGGGGGACAAATAACGACCCAAAACGATTTACTCTCTTATTTGTGTACATAACATTTTTCGGTTGTGTTATGAGTTCGTGTGTGACCGCGCCGCAGTACTGTGACCTTTTCATAATGAAGATGTCTCATATCCATATCGGAGCATTGAAAAGATTTGGCAACACTTTCTTTTATACAAGTTGAAAAAATGTCGCTTTTGTTTTTGCATTGGGAAAATAAATCAATTACAGAACGGAGGAACTAGAGAACTTCAAGAGATTCGCGTCAGGCTTTCAAGCTCTTCTTTCCCTTTCCCCTTCTTTTTTCACTTTCCTTTCCCTTTTCTTTCCGTTCTTTTCTACTCACCAGGGGTCCCTTGCGCGCGCTGGGCTGCGCCTCCTTTCGCACGCGCACCTTGAACTGGTCGAGGCGCGGGGCGGGGGATTGGGTCGGGGGTTGGGTCGGGGGCGGGGCGGGGGGCGGGGCGCGCGCCGTCGTGCCGCCCCCACCGCCCCCGCCCCGCGCCGCCGCCTCGCTCTCCGCTTCCCACGGAGCCGACTCGGCCATCGCCTAACGTCTGGGTCTGTCCTGCCAACACACACAAACACACACACATGAGAGCAAGAAGACAAAAAATCGAACCCAAGGACGGCTCGTTTCGTTGCAGCTGAAAAAGAAATTCTAAAATGCACAGAGTTGCACTCATTGACAACTGCTAAAATTCAAGGCGGGAAATATAACCCATTCTGGCCAAGCCGTGCTTGTTAATGTTACCGTTTCCCCCAACGCCTTTGAAAATACGCTTGTCCATCGCTTAAACCACCCGCCCCCCTCCTTTTCCGGAATTTCGACAGCGAATGCCAAGCTTCCGGCGACCGAGCGCTTAGGGCGGTGCCGTTGCCGGCCCGGTGGTCTGGGGGTTGGGGTGCCGGCTGGGCCGGGTGCCACGCGGGGCCAGACAGGAGGATCAGGCAAGCCGTTACGGCCAGTCTGGGTGGCATGGCAGGCCCCGCCCCGCCCCCGCCCCGGCCGACTCTGCATATAATGGACGCATCTCAAAGCTCTGTCCCGCTCCCTCTCCAGGCAGGGAATGACAGACAGAGAGCGAAGGAGCGCCACTAGAATATTTTCAATTTATTTATTTTTTTTTTGGCGGGGAGGGGCGCCATCGGGCGGCTGTGCGAGTCGCCCGTCTATCTACGCCGATGGAGGAGATAGTGTTTCATGAGGACCATGCACCAGCGCTACCATGCGGGCGCACATGGTCGAGGCCGTGGCTGAGGCGGAGCGGCTGCGGCTGCGGTGGCCCCAATGGACCGAAACACAGAGGCTTCTGGCCCTGGCCGGACAGTTGGCCGCCTGACTCTTGGCTACCGCCCGGCTACTAAGTGTGTATATGTGTGTGTGCGTGTGTGTGTGCGCGATTGTGTGTGTGTGTGTGCGTGTACGCGCGACAGGCGGAGGAAGTCAATGACTTCTTTGTAAGCGCCTGCTGCTACAGCCGCCGCTGCTGCTCCGCTGCTGCTGCTATACTACTGTTGCTGCACGGCGGCAAACGCAAAAAGGCGGCAGCGCGGGCCGCGGCTCCGCGCTCTCAGGAGAGCCGAACACGTTTTAAAAAAACGAATGACGATAACCGTTTCCCTAACATGAATGAATACCAATGTGAATAGGCATTTCCAACCAGGCTCGAGAGCGGGAAGTAGACGAACAAGAATACTTCCAGACCGGAAACTCTCCAAAGCCGGTATGAGAAGTATTGATGCGCAAGGGCCGCGCCAAAAATTTTAAATAACAACCAAATTCGCGCAAAACGCCTGCCCTCGAGAGTTTCCGGTCTGGAAGTGTATTTGTTCTTCAACTTCCGTTTCCAAGTCTCAATGGAAACCTGTATTTCAGTGCGACAACTTCCGGCGACGGCCGCCCTCCAACGGACCCCACCCACCCCACTTTAATTGCCCAATAATCAATTTATATAAACGTCTTTTGTCTTCCCTGCGTGTCCCCTGCTCAGCAACGGTTCTTCTCAATGATCATCTCCCCCTAACACACACACGCACACACACACACACACACACACACACACACACACACACACACACACACACACACACAGTGACATGTCAAGGCGCGGGGCCCCGCGGACCCCCGCAGCCAGTCAGGGACAGCAGCAGCAGGAGGCCCCCACCCCACCCATCATCTGCATGCACGGTGCGTCTTCGTTCGGGTAGGTGTGAGTGTGTGCGTGTGTCGTGTTCTTGGTGTGGGGAACACCCGCGCACGTCGCCGCTTCCCTCTATTTCCGCTGCTGCCGCTGCCGCTGCCGTGTGTTATGCCCCACCGTCCACACCTGTCGTATACGCAGTGTGTCCGGGGAAGGGGGAATCTGAGATGGGACCAAGGGCCGGCCGGGTACAACGCTACACAACACCACGATGACAAAGGGAGGGAAATTTGGATTTATATTTACGTCTTGTCGCGCCGCCGCCGCGCCGCCGCGCCGCCGCCGCCTGACACTTCCCGCACCGGGCCCGCCGCGGGCCGCGGGTTCAAGCACCAGCAGCCGGCCGGCCGGCCGCGGCCCGCGTACAGTTTGGAAGTCACGCGCGGCGCTGCCGAGGAGGAGGAGGAGGTGGAGGAAAGTGGCCGGCGGGTATTCGAACTCACGACCCGGCGGCAGCGAATGCACTTCCGTGACGGCGCCTTTCAGATGAACGAACCTGGCTTGAATGGGCAAGAGGAGCTGCACCTGTGGCCCACGTGGCAAGCGCCACCACGCTTGTGTGTGTGTGTGTGTGTGTGTGTGTGTGTGTGTGTGTGTGTGTGTGTGTGCCCCTGCCCCCTCGGTCGATGCCTCACAAACACTCGCCTGCGCCTGCCTCGCTTACGAGCGGCATATGATGTATATGTTGTATGGAGATTGGGTTGGGTGGACTCCACCCGGGACGCCGCCGCGAGCAAGGACCTCTCATCCAGCAGAGCGGAGCAGGACAGAGCAGCGGCCTCGCCTGGCCTCGCCCCGACATGTGACTGGAAGCGCCCGGCAGGTAGGCAACCCGAGGCCGGCCGTGTCCGGCGCGCTGCCTAGCCGCCGGGCGCTCCGACCGCGCAGGAACCGCAGCAAAGAGTACAGAGAACCGAAGGTACACAAGTACCATGTACTTTGTGACCCGCAGGGTCCGCAGGGGCCCGCAGAACAACACACAGCTTATCCGCATACTACCTCTCCGGGCCGGCAGCCCTCAACGGCGGGCACCAACAGCGTCTCCACACAAACATGCTGCAGATTAGCGTGTCTGGAATCAAAAGCGGCCGACGCAGATGAACGATAGAAGCCTCCATTAGCCAGCGGCGGGGTCGGTCCCCCTCTCTTTCTCACTCACTCTAAACGTTATTCGATTGGTGTCGATAACTCGGCTCTGGGCCCACAGAGCGTGTGTGTGTGTGTGTGTGAGAGAGAAAGAGAGAGAGAGAGAGAGAGAGAGAGAGAGAGAGAGAGAGAGAGAGAGAGAGAGAGAGAGAGAGAGAGAGAGAGAGAGTGTGTGAGAGAGAGAGAAAGAGAGAGAGAGAGAGAGAGAGAGAGAGAGAGAGAGAGAGAGAGAGAGAGAGAGAGAGAGAGAGAGAGAGAGAGATGCTTACACACCGAGAGAGGAAGAGGGTCGAGACAGACAGACAGATAGAGAGAGAAAGAAAGAGAGACAAAGAGAGAGAGAGACAGAGACAAAGAGAGAGGGAAAGAGCGCGTGTGCGCGCACGTGCTAGTTAGCAAGAACCCGACCACTGCCACGATTAAAAGAAAGATACAATATCCGACCCAAGTGGCAGCACCTAAGCAGTCTTTGCGGTGCTGGAAGTTTTCCGGCCCCGCGGGCATATGCCCCCCCCCCCTCTCGCACACACATGTGCCGAGCGGAAGCGACGACTTGACAGGAAATAAAACCGCAGTCCACATCCTAGACGAGCACATGGGGCCGCCGCTGTGCCTCGGCGGCTTTAGATGCACATGACACTCGTATGGACCTGACCACAAACTACTATTAACTCGTGATTGTTTTTTTACGCGTGATTTTTATACGCCAACAGAAGCGTCTCTGCTCATGGCTATATCCATTTCACGGCACGACTCAAACACACACACACACACACACACACACACAAGTTCGGCAGAAGCCCCTGTCAACAACAATTCCCACAGTTCAGGCTGGAGGAGAGAGAGAGAGATAGGGAGAAAGAAAGAGCACGGAGGCAGGGAGAGAGGGAGGGGGAGAGAGGTGTTTATTTGCCTCGCAGCTGTGCAAAGTCGCCGGTCACGTCGGCGGTGCCGCGGTGCCCCGCTCATACACCCCTCTATAGTGGGTCACGGTGGGAACGGCCGTCTGGGCGTCACGAATGTTTATCTCATTCCCCTAGAAGGGAGAACAAGTGCGCACTCGAAATCCGCACCACCCCTCGGACCGACACGACAGCCGCGCTGGGTAGGCAACAACGACTTGAGCACGCACGCGTGCCGTGCGGGCTGGCCTACCCGGGCACTCGCAGGCGCCATCACGCCGCCGCCTCCAGGTTCCCCC
The DNA here is from genome assembly GCA_038380765.1 of Odontothrips loti. Taxonomy (NCBI): domain Eukaryota; kingdom Metazoa; phylum Arthropoda; class Insecta; order Thysanoptera; family Thripidae; genus Odontothrips; species Odontothrips loti. Next base: position 15,003,317 of record CM076255.1, on the reverse strand, counting down.
TGCTTTTCGCATCTGTAATGACGACGCCTCTGACGTCAGCAGCGACGCGCATTTTGTGCACACGAGAGGGGGGCGTGCATGTGCTGCAGATGCGTTAGAGCGTGAGCAAGTGTGTATTTCTGAGCTCCTTAAATTCACGCTCGGCTGACCGTGAACATCCAGAGGCTGGCAGACTAGCTGGCTATGCTAGCGCCCCGGCCAGGCCCCGGGCGCAGGCGGCTGAGGTGGCTGAGGCGGCCGAGCACTCGGCTGAGGTGGCTGAGGCGGCCGAGCACTCGGCTGAGGTGGCTGAGGCGGCCGAGCACTCGGCTGAGGTGGCTGAGGCGGCCGAGCACTCGGCTGAGGTGGCTGAGGCGGCCGAGCACTCGGCTGAGGTGGCTGAGGCGGCCGAGCACTCGGCTGAGGTGGCTGAGGCGGCCGAGCACTCGGCTGAGGTGGCTGAGGCGGCCGAGCACTCGGCTGAGGTGGCTGAGGCGGCCGAGCACTCGGCTGAGGTGGCTGAGGCGGCCGAGCACTCGGCTGAGGTGGCTGAGGCGGCCGAGCACTCGGCTGAGGTGGCTGAGGCCGCCGAGCACTCGGCTGAGGTGGCTGAGGCGGCCGAGCACTCGGCTGAGGTGGCTGAGGCCGCCGAGCACTCGGCTGAGGTGGCTGAGGCGGCCGAGCACTCGGCTGAGGTGGCTGAGGCGGCCGAGGGCGCAGCAGCGGAGCGAGGCGGCCGGGGGGCTGCCTACAATTGCCCAGAACTTCAGGATTTTGTGGAAACGAAAAAAAATTAAATGTCCCCAGACATTTATAGGTTACGGCAGTAATCGGCCAATTTACTATTGAAATATTTCCCCGACGAAAAAAAAATATTAAAAAGGGTAAAAATAAACCAACAGTGCAGTCATGCAGGGCGTGGTTGGATGTGCGGTCACACATGTAGGACCCTCGGCGGCGCCACACACATGTCGGCCGCGTCGTCGTAAAAAGTGTTGCGAACAGCGGAAATCTCTGAGCCTTTTCTTTTATTTGCAAGTGAGGAGGGGCTTACTCCAAGCAGGCGGTCGGGGACGACGCGACGCGAAGCGCCTCCCGCGGTATACAACAACGAGACCCTGTGCTGGTGTTCTCAAACCAATATTTTCCACCACCATTTCCACGCGTCGGCGTGCGGCGCGTGTTTCAAAACGAAATTGGCGGGAAAAGTTGCATCGTAATATTCTACGGCGCGATCGGGAACAGAGTGACCTCTGCTGACAGAGCGGCGTGTCCGTGCGCCGGCCCACACAGTGGCGTGGCGTGGTGCACAGGGCCTACGCAGCACACACACACACACACACACACACACACACACACACACACACACACAGCCGATGCTGCTGCAACGCCCTCTTCGCTTACGGTATCCGGACGAGACATGCACAGAGCGGTACAACTTCATCTTGCGCTACGCCCCACCCCGCGACACCTTACCAGGACTAAAGAAGCAGCAACAACAACAAGAACAAAAATTGCAGACGACATCTCAGGACGAAAAAGAAACGTACCGACAAAGAAACAAAACAAAGATAGCGGGCGGTATAGTAAGAGGGTGTTAAGCGCGGTCCGAACGGACCCGAAGTTGCATATATACGCGTTTCTTAAGTCCTATCGCAAGAACAAACCGACCCATCGGGCGCGACAGTACTGCCACAGCGTCAGATCAGATCGGCAGTCGGATTCGTACCGGCGTCCGGCAAATGTCTCTGTGCGTGCCAGCGGCCAAGCCCACGCCCTCAGCACCCGCTGCGCACCACTCTCTCTCTCTCTCTCTCTCCTCTCTCTCTCTCTCTCTCTCTCTCTCTCTCTCTCTCTCTCTCTCTCTCTCTCTCTCTCTCTCCCCCTCTCTCTCTCTCTCTCTCTCTCTCTCTCTCTCTCTCTCTCTCTCTCTCTCTCTCTCTCTCTCTCTCCCTCTCTCTCTCCCTCTCTCTCTCTCTCTCTCTCTCTCTCTCTCTCTCTCTCTCTCTCTCTCTCTCTGTATCGCTCTGTCTCTGTCTCCCTCCGGCTCCGTCTCCCTCCACGGTAAATTTCCTCCTCAACGAGATATCCAATCGGAACTTCGCAGAGAACTGACAAATATCCTCTCACCGAGTTGGGTTTTCGGCGATTTCTCACGCCAGAATAGCTACAATAAGCGCCCCCCCCCCCCCCCCCCCCGCCCTCCCACCGCGCGAAGACGAACGGCGCATTGCAACCAGGTCACATACACGGACAGCGGGGCTCCTTGTTCACAACGCACAGCAATGCAGAGGTCCCGTCCCGGGGGAGGGAGGGGGTTTGCATACCACCAACCCCGGCCACCCCTTCCACCGTGTCACGCCCTCCCCAACGGCCGGGCAGGGACCGCCGCGTCTTATCGCCCCGGCCGATATCAGCCTATCGATATCGGATCTGTCATTCTCAACAACGCTTGATTACGAGGTCAGAAGCGAAGCAGCAGAAGCGGCGTTCTGCTTGCGCCGCGCGGTGCGGGTTCGAATACCGAATCAACACCGGACCGGAAGCCGAAAAAAAATGTAGACGAAAAACAACAAAATAACGGATGCCGTGGGGGAGGGTGGCAGAGGCAGAGGCAGAGAGAGAGAGAGAGAGAGAGAGAGAGAGAGAGAGAGAGAGAGAGAGAGAGAGAGAGAGAGAGAGAGAGAGAGAGAGAGAGAGAGAGAGAGAGAGAGAGAGAACGAGTAGGATAGAGGTGGCGGGGAGAGCCGGGAATCTAAATATATCCCCCACACCTCCCCCCTCCCAGTCCCCGCCATGCATGCACCGTGAGCCCCTCTCACCTCGCGATCAGGGCAGCGCGGCGAGCAGCCCCACCTCAGCGTGCGCACACTCGCACACTCACACTCACACACACACACACACACACACACACACACACGCGCGCGGAAGAATGAATGGAGGGTAGGCACTCCTGATAGACAGTCGCGGCCGTCGGGTTGCCTACATCGGGGGTCGCTCTGACCGGCCGGGCAGCAGCCGCGGGGGCGAAGAGAACGGGCCGTTGGCAGTGGGAGGAGAGGTAAACAGGCGCTCACGGTTTACAGCACAGCGAGCACAGCACGGCGGGTAGGGCATGGGCATGCCCAGGCCCCCGGCAGCGGTATGGTAACCCGGCCCCGCTCAAAGAGGACTCGGCCACCAATCACGTAACGCCTGTCTCGTTTCCTCTCCGCGTCACCACAAATATGCAAATATACATATAACGGGTGCCGGGGCGCTTCTTCTTGTAAATGATAAGACTGTGCTCGCGTGGCGTCCCCTCTCCCTCCCCCTCTCCCCGGTACGAGAGTGACATGATGCATGGTGCCCCCGGGCAGCGGAAACAGCTGTCAGCGCGCAGGGCGCGGCTGGAGAGGGAGTGGCACAAGTACACGAGTAGCAAGGAGCAGGCGCAGCCCAAGGCGGCGGCGGCGGCAGCGGCGGCGACGGCGGCAGCAGCGGCGACGGCAGTGCTCAGCAGCAACGGCCGTGCACGGCCACGCCGCCTGCCGGGTAGGCAACCTCAACGCCGGGCAGGCACGCGTGCCGTGCGGGCTGGCCTACCTCTTGCCGCTCGCGGGCGCTCGCTGGAGAGGCGGCGGCACCCATCAGCAGCAGGCATCAGCCGCCCGGAGGTGGCCGGAGGCCGCACTTCCGTTCACTTCCGTCGGGGCGACAGGCCTGCCGGATACGGGCGGTAAACTCCACACTTGCCTATGCATCCTCATTGCCCGCCTCTTCCTCTTCGCCCCGTCTGGGGGGACGTCCACAAACTATACGTAGTACAACAACGCCCACGGTAGCAGCCGTAAACTCAGCCACGGTCTGACGTAGTTTGCGGACGCCCCCTCGGCGCCCGGCTGTGTCCCGTCCGTCTCCAAACACACGGCGGATCCTTCCTGGAAACGGCGCCGCCGGGGGAACCCGACAACCTCACGCCACCCACCGATATCAGTATTGGTATTGGCCCACTGCGGGATTGCAATGTGCACTGCAATGTGTAACCGTACGCGGAATTATCTTTTTAAGGCAGCATACTTGCTGGCTTTTAACAAGCATTTTAAGTTAAAGTTTTAAGTTTTAAGTTAAAGTTTTAAGGTTAAGTTTTAAGTTACAGTTTTTTTTACGCTGGCCCAGCGAATTCGGACCTTTGAAGACGCGTCTCAAGAAATTTTTCGCTTAGAAAGCAAATTTTTCGCTCACTCAGCCAAAATTTTTTGTCTGGAACAGCAAAAAAATCCGGATGCGCATATGCAGCAAATATTTAGAGAACATCCCCCCCCCCCCCCCCCCCCCCGCATGACCGTACTGCAAGGGCCGCTCGTCAATGAAATCATACTGGAAGAACAAAACGTCAGATTTACGTTTCAAACTGCAAATCCTTCCACCCGACTGCGCTCCCAGGTTTGGTTGGGATAAATTATTTGTTTTATCAGTTTTCAGAATTGACGCTACTCTGAAAGATCCCCGTCCTGAAGTAAAGGATCCTCCTTCCCGAGGGATCCCGCAGTGACACTACCCAAGGATCCCCGCCGTGTCCTCCACCCGAGCCCTGCCGCCCCGCCAGACCCCCCTGCCAAGGCTCCTGCCGCTCCTGTGCGTCCTCGGGGCATTTTTAGAAGGAATCTCAGGGGCCGTGGCCTGGGCCGTGGCCGGCCAGAGCACATGGGGGCACGGGCCTATAGACCCTGAGGCAGGAGTACACCGACAAAAAACCTCTCCACTCGGCGTGTCGATATTCAACAGAGCTGCGCAGAGCTTATTCGATGCCACCCGGCTGCTGTACGTTTCCAAGCCTACCCTTCGAATGCCGCATCGTTTTCCCAACCCAAAGGGGCCACGAAGATACCTCACTGCGGACGGCAGTAGCCCAGGGTGCGGTGCGGCCGTGGTATGCAGGCAGAGCGACAGAGAGGGCGATAGAGAAGGGCCGCACCGCACCAGGCAGCGTGAGAGAGAAGACGATAGCGGCCCCGACGAAATATCGCTCTGTTTGTTTGCGCGTTGCAAACGACTGCTGCCTGCAACTGACCCGACCCAAAAGCGAGCGTCCGCCCCCCTCTCCCTTCCTAGCAATTTCTCTCCATCCCTCTTCCACCGCTGCACAGAAGGACCGGGACTGAAATTACGCACCTTTCCTCGTCTTCTATCGCGGACGTTGCCCTTCGGGTATTTTGTGTAAGGACGTGATTTTGACGGACTGCACGTTCGCGGACATTTTGCGCCGGACATTCCTTCGTAGCACCATCCCTCCCACTCGCCTCAGGGCGACCCCTCCCTCGCTCCCTCCCGTCTCCCTCGCACGCGCACGTCTCCCTCGCACACGCACGTCGCCACCGCTCTAGGCGGTCAACAAAAACACGCAATCTGCGCAGAGCGGCACACAAGGAGAAAGAGGGCGAAATAAATTGAAAATCTTTCACCCGGAGTAAATGCGTTATGATACATGGTCGGTACTTCGTACGGACGGCGTCGTACTTACACACACACACACACACACACACACACACACACACACGCACGAGCCGCCTGCCCCCGCAACCTCTTCGGGGGCCCTCGGGGTGGGGGGGGGGGGGAACTTTCGGGGGCCTTCACCTCAAACCGCACGCCGCCCGACGGGACGGGAGCTTTTAGTACAGCCCGCCAACCCCTGCCCACCTACCGGGCCGGACCACGCCACGCCACGCCACGCCTGCCCTTGCGCCACCAATGGCAGCGGTGGCTGCCCACCGAGTCTCCGGCCGCACCCCCGACACCAGCAGGCCTTAGGGTGGTTGGTCTTACACAACCCGATGCCCTCTGTAACCTCACCCGCCCGGGCACGGACACTGACACTGACACTGCACACACACTGCCGAAAACACTTTGCGTTGCGAAACGTCTTCCGCGAAACGGGGCGATTATGTCGGGATTTGGGGCGTGCGGGGCGCGTGGGGTGAGGCGGTGAGGTGCCCTTCGGGTGGGGCCGGGCGGGGCCCCTGCAGTCCAGAGGGTAGGCAACAACCTCGGCGCGCAATCTCGGCGCGTAGCCTACCTGCACACTGCACAGCACTGCACTGCACTCGGCGAGGCGCCCGAACCCATCAAGTTATACAGCAGAGAACTAAGAGGATGAAAACGGGGTCAAGAAGCGGCACTGACACGTACCGAGAGAGATGCATGTATACAGCTTTGTCGACGTGAAGCCATCACGGCGGAAAGTACGCGGGCCGGCGGCCGGCGGCGGTGACCACTCACTCGGCGCAGCGCACGCGGTGTGTGCGTGCGTGCGTGTGCGCGTGTGCGTGAGTGTGTGTTTGGCGGGGGAGAGGGGAGTGGGGAGAAAGCGCGATGCTGGCCACGGCAGACGACACTGGACACTACGAGCCGCAGAGGCCATCTGGACAAGAAAATAAGACTTACTAGACGATGCGAAAATGACAACATTCTGCGGGTGACCGAAAAGCCCTGCCCTGGGGGCACCTCGGATCCCTCGATATGAACACGGCGGGCGCTGCCAAATAAAGTGCCTGTATAGTTTCGGATGACGAACGAACGAAAGTAGCGGTCTTCGAAACGGTTTGTCTGTGGAGCAGGCAGCCCAGTAAGAGGACGGGACGGGTGACGGGACCGACGGCGCCCCGAGGCACACACCGTTGTCGATGTCGTATCGGCCAGCCTCGTCTTCCATCTCTGTCTAACGCCCGCGATAAACACCCGTCGTCCATCTCGCTCTGTTCCACGCAAAGACCTTATATCAAGTTCGGCATAAGCGGAGACCGAGAGAAAGAGCCGGAAGGTGAGAGGGCGAGAGGGAGGCGAGAGAGAAAGAGAGGGAGAGGGAGAGAGAGAGGGAGGGAGAGAGGGAGGGAGGGAGGAGTGAGAGAGAGAGAGAGAGTGAGAGAGAGAGTGAGAGAGAGAGAGAGAGAGAGAGAGAGAGAGAGAGAGAGAGAGAGAGAGAGAGAGAGAGAGAGAGAGAGAGAGAGAGAGAGAGAGAGAGAGAGAGAGAGAGAGAGAGAGAGAGAGAGAGAGACCATAACCGTCCTCCCCGCAGAAACACACGGGTTGGCCTAGCAGCCCCCTCCCCGGGAGGAGCGTACATAAGGCACAAGTCGGAAACTAGGAAATACCCGATATTAAGTAGTATACACCTTCCGTGCGTTCCTACCGACTGTGCGAACAAACGGGATTCTCAAGAGCCTGTCAGCTACCGCAGCCGCAGCTGCCGTGCTCGATGGCCGTCCTCGCCACGACGGTCGGGTCGACACACGCATCTCTTCGCTGCTCTTCTCGTCCTCCTTCCACAGTGTACCGAAGCTGCGGATGCGGGCGGGGCGGGTGCGACGGGCGCCATGCACTAATCACTCCATTCTCCTCACCCGGCTAAGCTATACAGGCGAAGCGCCCCCCTCCCCCGAGTACAGCCCGCTGCAAAAGCAATGCGCGCGACACGGGCGCGGTACAGTCCGGTAGAGAGAAAAGGTAAGAAAAGAGAGTGAGACAGAAGAGGTGCGACGCATTAGCGACAAAATACATAAATGAATGACTGGACGGTCGCTTTTCTATTCCCACGGCGCAGAAGCAGACATAAATATAAAGTTTCCATAGGCAGATGGGCGAGTTCTACCGGCGTGTCGGCGGCGGTGTGTTCTCCAAGGCGTTCCACTTGCTTTTCTTCTATTTTATTAGTGTCGCCCATTCGCGGCGGGAGTCTGAGCTGAGATCCCAGGCGAGCCATGCGAGCGGCTCTCTAGCCGGAGCCCGGAGCCGGGCCCTGTCCTCCGGGGGTAGTGGAGGACCTACATCAAAAGTAGCTGCACTTCGACCTACAGCTATGCCCTTTGGCACATTTGTACTTAAGACCCAAATGAAGGTTTTTGCCCGAAGAGGCATTTGAAATTTCCCTTAGGATTTATTTTTTTGAGTCTTGAAATTAACATGGCGCCTTACGGGAGTTTGTGTAGGCAACACACAACACACCCGGAGCAGCTTTTTCCGCTTTCCCAGCGTTTTTACCGCAAAACCGGCACTAAATGAAGACTTTTTCGGATGAACTTTTGCAGGCACGCTATAAAGGCCCCATGGATGGATTTAAAACACTCGTGGGACCCAAACCGGTCCAGAGAAGAGCCGAAAAGGACCGTCAAAGTCAAGATTTTGTCCAAAATTACAGCACTTGGTTCGAAACCGTATAGACCTGAACACGCGGTTCAAATTAGGTCGAAATGGGTCCTAATTGGTAGCTGCAGGTCCCCTGAACCTGGAAAGCACGCACGATATGTACTTTTACACAATAAGGGGCCGCCTTCATCAATATTCCGCATTAGTGCCCGGGGAACTCGCCATATATATGAAGGATACGGCACTCTTAAATCCCGCGATGCCAATGTGATACATCGATAGTTTTGACCCAAAGGAAGGTTCTTGCCCGGAGAGGCATTTGAAATTTCCTTTAGGAAAAATTTTACAGCCCCTCAAAATTCCCATGCGCCTTACGGGAGGTCCGGGTAGGCAACCCGCAGTACACGGCCGCCGAATCCGCACTGTTTTCACAGAAGTGTCACTAAAATCGGGGTTTAAAATACCTGTAGACCTGTGCAATTTTTTAAAAATAGTGGTACAGGTCCTACCGAAGGATTTGAGCTGCAGAGGCAATCAATTAAGCCCCATAGATACCGTGGGGAAAGGTTTCAATTTTGTCATTTTTCCATACTGACCCTTGGCGCCTTAATGGTACAGTAGCTAAGGAATAAAAAAGCTCCCAACTCCTAAACGGTAAGAGATACCGCAAACTGGACGAAATTTGTGTCCAATGAGTGTTAATTCGGGGTGTTTTATTATAAAAATATATTTGTGTTCAAATTTTGACCTATTGAAAGTACGTGGGGGCCCAATTGGGCCCAAATTTTAGAAGCACTTCTGCACGGTTAAAAATCATTCGATTCAGCCGAATTTTTTTGGGAGGTGGTTTTTAGGGTAGTGGAACAACTTCAGATAGTGGGAAACGCAAGTTTCAAAACCAAACAAGTTGTTATGGGTCATTATGAGCTAGCGGGGGTTGCAGCGTGTGTTTCAGTTTTTCGCTAAACTCTATTTTTACTTTGACACACATTTCGTGACCTAAGGAGAAATTCCATTCTTGAGCGCAAAGAATAGACCTTTCTCTACACGACAAACCTGGTTGGAACACAAAAAAATGATTTCTACCCCCCTTTTGACCGTTTGAACCGCAGTCGTGTAAAATTTTAACGAAGTCAAATTTGAAACCTTTCCCCACGGCATCTCTGGGGCTTAATTGATTGCCTCTGCGGCTCAAATCCTTCAGTAGGACCTGTACAACCATTTAAAAAATATTGCACTAGTCTACGGGCATTTTAAACCCTGATTTTAGTGACATTTTTGTGAAAACAGCGTGAATTTGGCGACCGTGTACTGTGGGTTGCCTACCCGGACCTCCCGTAAGGCGCCATGGAAATTTTGAGGGGCTGTAAAATTTTTCCTAAGAGAAATTTCAAATGCCTCTTCGGGCAAAAACCTTCATTTGGGTCTAAACTACAAATGTACCAAAAGGCATAGCTGTAGGTCAAAGTGCAGCTACCGAAGTCTTTTCGTGATGTAGTTCCTCCACTAGGGACTCCACTCTACTCCGGGGCCTCCGAGCGGAAATCCTTGACTTTACAGCAAACCGTTGTGCGCCACAGAGTGCCTGTCTGCCTGCCTGCCGCTGCACCATCGGAGCGAGTGAGACGGGGCGACACACGCCAACCGCTCGTCCGTCTCTGTCTGGCCCACAAGCACAGCGCCGCGCCGCCGCGTTCGCGCGCCAAGGTGGCTGTAAAAAGGAGACGCGCCGCCGCGGCGTGCGACATGTGGGCCCCGCGGGCCTCCGCGGGCCCCCGCAGCCCCCCCCCCCCCCCCCCCCCCCCGGGTCCGGTGGGCACTTCCGGGCGTGCACCGCGCACATCCTGGGGCCCGCTGCAACACGCGGGGACCCGATACGTACGGGATGGGATGGGCGGCGTCGGGATAGTATGAAAATCTTGCCGGCCGGCAGGAGCAAGGCAAGCTCCTCGCCGTTCACGGTTCGCTCCCGCCGCGGGGACTTCCCTACACCTTCCTCCCGACGAGCAGTGCACCGGCAGGCAGGCAAGGCTGCCGATCGTGTGTGTGTGTGTGTGTGTGTGTGTTGTTTCTCTGCATTTACACACAACACACACACGCGAATCGACCAGCCGAGAGTCGGGCGTGGGCAAACGGCTTTGGCCTCAATTGGAACGGACGGAACGGGCTGGGCTTGGGACGTCGGCTAAGAGCGAACGCGTGGCGTCGTCGCCAGGGGGGCGGCGGTGGCCGGGGGGAGAGGCGGGGGTTCCTCAGGTGCTAGAGCTAGAGGGAGAGCGGGCTGCCTACCCGGCGGGCGCTAGAGCTAGAGGGGGCAGCTGCAGCTAGAACTGCAGCCGCGCGGCTAGGCCGAGGCCCGACTAGGCTAGTGTTCTGCATCGGGCGGGCATAGCCGGGCTTGGCTCGGTCATGGCCCATCCCATGACCGAAATCCTCTGTCTCTTTCTTCTCGTAAGAACCTAGTAAGTGCGAGAGAGACAGACGACGCTCGGCCATAGCCTTGCCATGTCCGCCCGATGCAGAACACTAGGCTAGGCCGCGCTGCCGGAGGTGTGTTCAGACGCAAGGGCCGAGCGCCCAGGTTTGCCTATTGCCCTGAGGCAGGCGCCGCCCTTACGGCATCGGGGCCCATTATAGCCGCGAGATGGCTGCCTGACAGGGAGGCAGGCAGGCAAAGCAGGCAGGCAGGCAAGCAGGCAGGCAGGCAGGCAGGCTGCGTGGCGCCGCAACTTGACGGTCGCAGTCGCAAATCGCTGCAGGAGGGAGACTTGGGGGCGGGGCCCTGGTCTGGTCTGGTCGTAACAGTGCGTCGTCTGCTGGCTGCGACCCCTGCGCCTGGCCTGGGGTCGCGTGCGGGGCGTTCGCGAGCTCGGCGCTGTCCTTGTCGCACGCACGCGTGCGCGCCGAGGCTGCCGGCGCCCCGCGGGGGGTGAGAGAGAGAGAGAGAGAGAGAGAGAGAGAGAGAGAGAGAGAGAGAGAGAGAGAGAGAGAGAGAGAGAGAGAGAGAGAGAGAGAGAGAGAGAGAGAGAGAGAGAGAGAGAGGGAGGGAGGGAGGGAGAGAGGGAGAGAGGGAGAGAGGGAGAGGGGAGAGAGAGGAGAGAGGGAGAGAGGGAGAGAGAGAGAGAGAGAGAGAGAGAGAGAGAGAGAGAGAGAGAGAGAGAGAGAGAGAGAGAGAGAGAGAGAGAGAGGGAGAGAAGGAGAGACGGCGCCACGGGTGGCGCACGTGTCGCCGCCATGCCGCCGCCCCAGATCCGCCACCACCGCCAGGACGCCGAGCTATACTTGTGGCGCGTCGCGACGCCACGGCGACGCCCGCCCGGCCCGGCCAGGGCCGTCATCGAGCCAAGGTTCGCTGCAGCCTGCAGCCGAGGGAAAGGAAGTGGAGGGAGGGGGGGGGGGGCGGGGCACGCAGCCCCCCTGACAGCGAGTAGTCCGACGACTGCAGGACTCGTAAAGGCCGCGAGAAGGGCCGTGGGCTGTCGTCCTCGTCAGGGGTCGCCGTCGTCGGAGGGTGGTCGCCGGCAAGAAGCCGTTGCCGTCGTCGGGGGACGTCCGTCAAGGGACCCCCGAGGGTCGCCGCACCGGCACCGGCGGTCGGGCCGGGCCGGGAGGGGCGGCAGATGACAGCTGACGTCGGGGTGGTGACCGCGGCCGCGACGACGCCACGTGCCGCGGGCCGCACGGCGACACCGACACGCGCGCGCGTGCCGAGCGGCAGGCGGCGGCAGGCCAGGCGCGTGTCGCGTGCCCGCGATCGGGACCACATCACCGATACGACACGCCTCCACGTGCCGCGCGTGCGTTTGGTGTTCCGCCTGGGCTGGGCACGGCTTCGACTCCCGGCGGTGCCTCGTCTAGAGAGCACGCCCGCTTATCCTGCCGCGCTGCGCCGCGCCGCTCCGGCACCCAGCAGACCTCGCGCCCCGCGCCCGCCGCGTACGGGGCAAACTCTAGACTCGGATGCTCAAAACCAGTCCAGTCTATTTCCGTCTCTGTCCAACGCCGGCTGGCGGGCGGAGAGGAAGCGAGAGCAAGCGAGAGGCGACGGACGGGAGTGGCCGGGGGCCCGGCCCGGCCCGGCTCCGCAGGGGCTCCGCCACGCCTGCCTCTTATCGCTGGGACTGAGACCCTCTGGGCCCGCCGCACCCCGCCGCACCCCGCCTCACCGCCCGCCGTGGGTGCCGTGGGGGGTCGGCCACAAACCTCGTGGCCTCGGGGCCGAGCCGAGCGGAGGCCCGAGACGGGGCGGGGGTCAGCGGAGGCACCGGAGGCAAATGTGTGGCCGATAGGTCGGCAGCGCGAAAAGAATGAAGAATGTGACAGAGATTTGCACGCAGGCCGCACGGGTCCCGTGGCTCTGGGCTGGGTCCCTTCTCACTCGATTGACAATTTCGTTCATATAATTTGTGAAAATTCGCGGAAAACCCCTCGACGCGCTCCTCTGGGCTGGCCGGGCTGGCCCCCATCAAGACGATCAAGACGACGGGGAAAGCCCAGGGCTCAGGGCCCGGCAGCCCAGCCCGGTGCCGATAGAGAGCCCATACCAGTCCTCGCGCCTCGCCCTCGTGGGGACAGTAGCTGCGGCCACGCACGCGCACGCACGCACGCAAACGGGGCCAAACCGCGAGTGCACGCGTAGTGCACACGTACACGCTGTGTGACATAACGCACGTAACGCACGCAGCGTTCGCCGACAGCGTGACCAAACGCAGCGTCACACCCCGACACACTTCTGCCGTCCGCGCACCCCTACGTGGCGTAACACGACAATTATTGAAGACGTTATTTTCAGCATCGTGCCGTTGTTTTCTAACTGTGGTTCTTTCTTTTTCAGTGTGGGTCAGCGCGTGGAGTGGTGGCCTGGGATCATCTGGGATCGGTCGCTGGCCCAGACGAGGCCCAGCGCGTAGCCACAGGGGGGGAGGGGGGGATCAAAACCATGACCGGTAGATAGGGTAGTCAATCCGCATGACGAAACCCCATAACATAGGCAATAAGTGCGGTTTGACACCCCCCACCCCCCTCCTCTCTCCCATAAGCAAACTCTGGCTAAGTGCCTGCCACCCAACACACTGACCGAGCGGAGCGGGCCGACCCGACATGGACCAGACCCAACGGTGGACCGGTTTTTCCCACTTCCAGCCCGCCGTGCTCCGACGGCTCCGACCCGAGGCTTGAGCATGAGCCCGAGTCTGCCTCCCCTTCCCAGCCAGGGGGGCACCACACAAAGGGGCACCATGGGGGCAAATACGAAATGGAGCCTCGCACAGCGCACATGGCAACAGGCCTCGGATGCAGCCCCGCCCCCTACCCTCCACCCCCAACTCACTTACCCTGTACCCCTTACCTCGTACGCAGCACCACCACCTACTTCCCACCCCAATAATTTATAGAGTCTCCTCACATATTTTGTTCAGTGACCTGTTCTTCCACATGGCATGATAAGTGTATGATGCAGCTACATGTATGCACTGAAGAATCAACTCAGCAGGTGGCAAATTTATCCAGGGGAAAACATTCCTCCTGGTCACAAATCCTGCATAAGTTAACATACGAAACAGATAGGAAAAAGTTACTTAAATTCTGTTGCATCAGCTAATCACATATTTACAGTTGCTTTGTGAGGTGCACCAGACAAAATTTAAATTAGGACTATATTAAGGACCCAAAGATAGGAAATGGTTATCTCGTAGCCGCCTCAAAATTGTCCAAAGACTGCAGAAACTAAAGTTTCAAGTCCTTTAAGATCTACCCAGATCTACCTGTTGATTCAAACAAACCCTGATAACAGGGAAAATAGCCCACCATTAGGAAACAATGAGATGAAATCCGGAGACATTCAAAATTATGCAGCTCAATGTTTAACAAGCAAGCTACACACTGAAGAAACCCAATGAAGTTCAGCCTACTTTATAAGCTTACCTTAACCTGTTGGTAATCCTTCAAATCCCATCGTTCGTTCAAAGTGAAGCACAACTCCTGGAGTGGCTTTTTCTTCAAAGCACAGAAACTGAATATCACAACACTTCACTCCTCTTCATAAACAGCTTTCGATTCGAGTGGTGCACTTTCCCACAATCTTTCGGATGTTCTTCACAAGCTCTCTGGGGTTGTGGGCTACTTGTGAAGACACTTAAAACTTTCGTAAATATTCGACGCACAATTTTATTCAGGCACAGAAGCTAACTAGATTTCACTCACTACCACTTGTTAACGGAGATAATCCACACACTATATACAAACACACACAGGTCAACTTTTCCCGATTAAAAACAAACAGGTACGATCGACGTACCACAACAAGTGCACTCCGTTAGGCCTCCGACCAGACTGTACTAAAAACACAGATGGGGTGGGGACTGGGGACACGGTCCATCCGAAGTTCCACATTCATATTCAGATTGGTATTCGTTGGTGGCGCCACCTAGGCGGCTACATGGAGCAAGCGCTGGCGGGATCTTTGAACTGCTTTGAACCAGGACGACGGGTTGCAGAAAGGAAGTTCAAAATAAATAGGGCATAACTATTACAAAAGATTTAATATGCATGATATCACAATGATATAAAATGTATAAAACTAGTAAAGTAACAAATCATAAAACTGTTATTATCTAAATCAACTGTGAGCCTTAAATTAAAAATTTAGTATCACATGTTAGTAACAGGAAAGAACGTGTTAAAAAAAAAGAAAAGAACGAACAAACTTAGTTGGACTTGCAAAATGTGGACTCGGTTTTCAGCTCAACATCCACAGCATTCTCCATTAAATCCAAACGAGAAACACTAATCTTCTGGAACCTGCAAAGGATATAAAATTGTAATTTCTTTTTAAGCAAAAGGAAAGAAGGGAAGGCCCACAAAAGGAATGTTTGCTGTTCTGCTCACTTCTTCAAGAGTTCGATGCTACCCCTTGCATGAGCTCCACTTTTTTGGGATAAAAAGATTCCTGCTTCACGACAGTTTGCCACAGAACCACCATTTATCTTCAGTTCAGAGCTTTCATATGCCTTGAAAAAGAAAAAAATTGGTAAATCATCATTAGAAGTGTAAATCAGTAAATGACATGTAACACTTTCATCTTGTGACTTACCTCAACACCAAACACACAGTTTTTAAAGTTTGAATTCTTAATGCAGACACGTGAGCCAGGGTAACAACACACAGCAACATGAAGGCCAGAGAAGTTACAGCCATCAATAATAGCAGAACCACCAGGATTCACAACGATCCCTCTTCCATCTTCTGCATCTTCATTGGTAATTGTACAATTCACCAGCTCAACAGTTGAATTATTTGAGACCTGCAGCACACTGGCAACATTTCTGGCATTAAGCTGCACATTCCATAACTTTACATTGGCATTCCTTGCACTGAAAAGGAAACTATTGCTTTCTTTTCCAACAATTTTAGGACTCATGTTACCAATGCCTGATGGAGAAACAATAAAAGGTTAAAATTTCAATTTATAAGCTACCACAGAATCCAAATATTACTTGCACCAACCTTTTATTGTCAGGTTGTACTCCAAGATCTGATTTACATAGTGAACGCCTTTGTACAAGAAGATTGTGTTTCCAGACACTGCAGATTCAATAGAGCTCAAAAGTGATGATGCAGACCTAAACCAACCAATAGCTTACTGATATTGATAAGAGAACAGAAGTTACAGGAAAAGTGAAAGGAATAAATAGCTTACACTACGGTAGTTTCTTCATCTAGTACTTGTCTGCAAGAGCACAGGAAATCAATATAACTATCCATCGAACCATTTTGCCACACAACTATGGCATTAGAGTTTTGCCTTTTCATTTCCTCCTCTTGAACGAATCGCTTTATGATAAGCTTCCTAGAAAACCAGAAAAAATGGAAATCAAGCAACAACCAGAGAGAAACCTGTTGCAATGTATTACTGATAACAATTTTGAACTGAACCAACCTCATAGAGGGATTTTCAAGCAGTTGCAGTTCTGTAATAAGAGGGTTCAACTGGAGATGGACCTGCATTAGTTTGTATGTGTGTTCTTCTGCCAGAGGAGACGAAACATCTTCAGCATCCAGAACAGTGACCTTGCTTAGTTTACCCTCCAGTTCCTGCTTCTGCTCAAACAGTTTACGAGCTTGCTCTTTATTCTTGTGAATTTTATCAGCCAACTTGGTTGGTATAGTACCATCACTCATCTCAAAATATCTGGAAGGACAGGAAATTTGTGTGTTTTCTTTAAATGGAATAAATTATTTAAACATAGAACTGGAAGAAAAAAAATATACTTACAGTTGCACACGGTTTGCTAGGAATTTACTGGCCCAATCACCCCCTTCTGCATCTTCCACATCCCATGGGCACCAGATGTGATAGTAAAAGAACCTGCACAAATGTAATTAGGATATCCAGCCAGAAAAAAATTTAAAAAAATTAAAAAGTCACTCAAATTTTAATGGTTTTGGTGAATATCATACCGCAGTTGGTCAATAAAATTTGCTGTATAATCAATGTTGAGATGGACCTCTTCCTGGACTTTAGTTGGGTACAACTGGGTAAGCGGGACATCTTGTTGGAGAGGAATTGATATGTCATCCTGAACTTTTTCAACGTCTACAAAAGCAGTAAGCTCCCGAAAATCCACCCTCACTACCTATTTCACAAACACAGACCAATAAATTTAAATTTTCCAATTGGAGTACTGTACCCTATGTACACCATACTCTCAGTAACCCATAATTAGAAACACTTACCTTGACAAATACAAACTTCGGAAAGGTTATGTTCAGCTCTTCACATATTTGACGAGAAATTTTCCACAATGCTTGCCACCCAGTAGGTTCAATGAAATTCTCTAAACAAAACGACCACTCATCTGCCACCTCAGATGCCAAGACAGGGACATCTCCGGAGCAAAGAACATCTTTCAACTCTTCTAACCGCTGCTCACGGGTTTTATTGAAAATAAATACTGTATCCGCCATGCTGTTCAGCTTGATCGATATAAAAATAAAATTAGATACACTAACAACACAACGAATAATAAAGCAAATTAACCAATATATCAAGGATACCGTGGGCGACGCAAGAGAAGTGCTACGATTTCAGAAAACAACTTACTTACAGCGAGAAAAATTGGAAAATATTTTAAAATCAGTGCGATTGTTCAGCAGTTACTTGTTGTTTGCTTAAACGAAATTTGATCAAACAAATGTAACGCACCTGTAACGGTTGAAATTGAACCGAAAATAATTCGATTTCCTCTGTTTCCCGCTTCTCTGTTGTTCATTTGTTTTCAGCGACACCTTCCAAATAAAAACAAAAACTAATGGTTCCCAGTGTGGAAACAAATAGTGAGCAATAACGTTAAAAAAAAAATCCATTACGACAATGCATGCTATAGGTAATGAAAATGTGGACACGAACGCTTACGCCAAAAGAATCAGGCACTTTGTTAATTTGAAGGTTGGTGGTTCCACCAACGCAGTCAAACCAATGTTTCAGAAATAAATCCACAACGGAGAGTCGGAAAAGGCGTGATTAAGGTACACTTTACGTGATGTTATTCTATGATTTTTGCATTAAAATGAAGTTTTTAACGTTTTTTCTTCAAGAGAAATCTCCCGTTTTTGCGGAGCCCAAGTTACGCGTTGGAAATAATTTTGTTGTGACTATCTGGCAACACTGGCCTTCGGTTGTTTACTTTTTCAAACGTTGACATTTGGCTTTGGTTGCTTTGGTTGCAGCTGTAAAGAATGTTATCGCTTGATTCCTTCCGTTCTTTCGTTATCTCTTTGTTTTTGATATGTTGATGCAGGAATATTTATAAATTGCTATGCAATAGTAGGTCCTATCTGACATGACAGACCCGCTCTCTGCTCTGTGCCAGAAGCTGGGTAAGTTTGGTGGAGGTTAACACACCCATTGTTATTTATCTTTTATTTACATCATATTTGGACACTAAACGTTTGTGAAACTGTAGGGGAATTTAATGAATGTTCAAGAGTCCTATTTTTTTTTCAGGCCATGGCTTGGAGGAAGTTAGGGTACGCGCCCTGGACTCCCTTCTCTGCAAGCTAGATCGTGGTTTCCTTAAAATGGACGATTTGATTTCAACTAAGGAGTTTACTGTAAAATTATTGGAATGGTTTGGTCTCCAACCTTGCTCTCATCAGGACCGAGTGTTAAGCCTTATATATAGGATTCTAAAGGTAAAGATTTACCACTTTGTAGATTAAGCCCTATTCTCTTTTTTCCATTCATTCATTCATTTCAGTTCTGATGTTGATTATACTTAATGTGACATTAATCTGTACACTTTTAGGAGCAAGGCTCTGAGCGGCTGGTAGCTCAAATTGGAGCACAAAGGTTTCTTCTAGCTCTAAACATGATAAGAGAAAACCTTCACTCTGATCTGTGCCCACTGTTAGATGACATAGCTGGGCTGGTTCATAGAACTCAAATTGTTCGAGGGCATTGTGAAAGTGAAAGCGATCAGAGACCTGTCAATGAACCAAAAGAAGAGTCATGTCAGGCAGCACAGTCTGGTAGCAGTGGCAATGCGTGCCTCCATGATGTATCGCTCGAAGAGGCTCTCCAAGAGAACTTGGCATCTCATGAATCTACAGAGCAAGTGTATAGTGTGGAGTATGTTTTATTTGTCAAGAAAATTTTATGCCTGTTCTTGTATGATAATTGAACCATATTCTATGAAACGGTTTAGTAATTCATGTATGTATATTTTATTGTTATTTGCAGAGGCCACATCCGACAAGGGGCATCAATTTCAAGCAATGTGCTAAAATATATTTTGCTTCCATGGCAGCCACTTATATCAACAGATCGGCATGTTCTTATAGCAGTTGAGAGCTCTCTGTCTAATACTGTTGATCGGGTGCAACTTTTAAACACATGCTCCTTCCTCACTGATGTAATGATGAGAGATTTTCCTGCTGAAGTGTTCCTTCAGAGACCAGCTATCATCATGGTAAAAATACTCTCCAGTTTGAGGCAGATATATTGTCATAACAAGTACACACCTGTGTCAATTTTACATGTTTCCAGACATTCATGAGACTAATGAAATCAAGCCTAGTTTCTGGTGATAAGCTGCTGGCTAGAATGATTATTGCGTGTCTCCTTACCCTCACCGACGCCCTCCGACGCCGCATGCGTTTCCACCAAGATCCAAATCTGGTCAATCAAAAACAGGAGGTAAGGGGATTTTCCTACAGGAATTCAGGGACGACTTCTGTTACAAGTAATGGAATGTAACCAATGTTACAGAACTTTTTAAATCACGAAGAAGATGCTGCACCTCAAATGTCAACTGAGTCCTTACAGTCTCATCTGGGAGAACAAATTGATGTGGAAGGTCTGAGAAGAGTACCTGAGTGGAATGATTACGTCCAGAAAAACTCAGACACTCAATCATCCTCTCACTCAGTGTCACAGTCATTCAATGAGGAGATCAACAGTACAGAGAGAACGCCTTGCAGTGGGTCTCAGGTACTAAGGGTCTCAGAAAGAAACCATTGCAGATCTACTTCAAACTTTTTTTTTTTTTTAATTAAAAATATATGATTTTATCTGAATTTACAGGCTGCTTCTGAGAGCGTGGTCAGCGAAGAGTCATCATTCCTCCGGCTTCAGCAGTGTAGTTTGCCTCAGTTCATTCTTCTTACAATGCTCCATGTCATACCCCATGTTGACACACAACCCGAAAGTACCATGCTGCTTTCGAGGCTGAGCCAGCTGTTGACAAACTGTGTTACTCCCGAAATTTGGCTAGCCCCATCCTCAGATATGGTTGCCACTGACATCGCTACTCACTTATTTCAATTGTTTGAAATGCTTGGGGAACTTTTACTGCAAGATAGGTAGGTACTTTCCCCAGGTTAACAATTCAATATCCTATTCTCTAGACATTTTTTTTTTCCAATACAATGTTGAGTAATTGATTAACTCTCTCCGTTCAGGATTAAAACTGCAAGCCGCCTGGCTCATCTCCATTTACTCACAGTTACCCGTCATCTTTTGCTACACCTTGTTCCATTAGAAATAGCAGATCGTTGTTTGCCAAGGCAGCTGAAGTCAGCACTATGTACTACCTTGCTTGATGGGCCACTCCATGCTTTCTTTCCATCTTTGCATTCCAATCTACGCCAATACACTAAGGTAAACAATATTACATATGCTTTATAAAATAAATGTTTCTTTGGCTGTTCAATTCTATCTCACCTCTTTCTATGCAGGTGTTCAAAAATGTACGGGATGTGGATAGTGTGAAACTATTTGAAAGCACTTTATTAGTCGCAGAATCTTTAAGTAGTGCCGCAAAATTACTGAATCAAGAAGATTTATCAGATGGCTCTAAAGCAGTACTGAATATGGAACATGCACTGACCTCATTATCATTTCATCAGGATTATAGATTTATTTCTTTGGTTTTTGACAGCTGTTCTAAAAACTATCATAGGTTTGGATTGATTTTTGAAAATATAATTTAGTATAGCATGTTGTCTACTCTACCAATCATACTAACTGAACTTCTTTACAGTTGGCATTTAACTGAGAGTGAAAATAATTCAGTTACCTCAATATTACTAAAATTTTTGGCTCATGCAGACCAGAATGTGCGGAAGCAAGCATATTCTCACTTACATAGAGTGGTTTTGGAGGGATTAAGTGTTCAACACTCTCAGCAGTCCCCTGCTGAGTCTCTTGCTTTCCTACTTTATAACACCCCATTATTGCTTGAGATAACCACGCACGGTGTAGCTAGTTCAGACAAAGTTGTAAGTTTGACAAAATTTCTGTTCAAAGAAACATATTATGTAGTTGATTGAGACCCTTTCATAACTCTCTTGTTGCTTTTGTATTTCAGATTCAAAATTGTGCTGAGGATATAATTTTGCATGCTCTGAAGGGTAGGTTCCTGTTGGGTTCAACGCATTGGACACAGTTTCTTTCAGCCCTAGAACCTGTACTACCACTATTGCAATGCTGGGCTGATAGACCATCAGCACTGGGTCGTTCTATTATGACCATGCTAAATCCTGATGTTGGAAGTCAGATGAGTCTTCATACCCCTGAGGTCAGAAATTTGATGAACCAATCTTTATTTTATCATAAGACACATACATTTGTTATGAGATAATTATCTAACTAAATAAATGTTATGTTCAGCTTCTGAAAGGTAACCTGAGACTCCTCTTTTCAAGAGATGACTTTGTGAGGGGAGAAGCTCTTTCAAGATTAATTTGGTTGTTAACTAAAGAAGAAGATGCCTTTAGCAAACTTCCTCACATAGCCACTTTGCACAACTGTGCAACAGATAGCATATGTCTGGTAGAAAGGCCAGTAGATATTCTCCGACAAATTCCAGAGCAATCATTTTACCAAGTTGGTGCTACATTTTAATTTGTTTTCTGGAAACTTAGTTGGTTATTTATTATGCATTTTATGACTATTGCTGTTCTTACAGGAAAGTAGTTTGATACAGATTTTAGAAATTGTGGAAACTAGTGGATTGGAACCAAGAATTCTTCTGTCATCAATCACTCAAGTGGCTGCTATGCTAGAAGACCCAAGACACCACAATACATTTCTGTCCAGAGGTGGCCTGAGCTTAGCCATTGAATACTTGCATGCTGCTGTGGTAAAACAGTCTATAGTTTACCTTTTCATTTTTAATATTCTTGTCACTACTGGTATTGCAATATTTTTCTTTTTTGTTGTAGAGCGACAAAAAATATGAAATATATCCAGAAGTGGTGGTACCCATTGTGAGCATATTGAAAAGTTTAGGTTTTCATCATTCCATTTCAAGACATCAGTTGGCAAAGAATAGTAGAGTACTGTACAGTATTGTAAGAGGTGTGTGTGTGTGTGTGTGTTTTTTTTTTTTTTTTTTTTTAAAGTTAGTAGTATCTTTACGCACATTTCTTTCTTTCATTTTTTACTATGCTACGGTAATTCTTTCTAGGGCTCATCATGTTCCCATCAGATTTGAGATTGAGGGCCAATGCTTCTCAGCTCTTAGCTGTTTTGCTTTACAATGATGTTCTAATTTCTGCATCACCTCACTCTCTGTCTGATGGCTTTGTTGTGCGTGGCTTGTCTATACCTCATTTAATTGATTCCAAAATGAAACTGCCCATTCTGTGTCAAACACATTGGAAAACTAGCCATTTTACTGAACCTTTAATGACAGGTAAATAATTCCTTACAGTAGCAGTCATTTTAAACTTTGTCAACTCATCTCTATATCTATGTATCATTATCATTGGGTTTTTCACAGATATTTTACTTCGGCATTCTGAATGCAGAGACTTTTTAGCATTAGCCTGGAATTTAAGTTACTTTCAGGGAGAATTTTCCCCACTGCTGTGGGTCATAGGAAAACATCTACCCAAACCAGTTAGTGATGCCCAAAAAAATTTCTCCTCCTCATTAGCACTGAAGGACAGGAATTTACAGATACTCCAGGCTTCTGCTATGCTTAATCTGTGTCAAAAACAATTGATCAATATCCAAGAAGCATCAACTCACTGTGATGTTACAAGTTCTTTAGACATTTTGAAAAGGTATGTAAAGAAAGATAAAGTTTTCCATTTCAATACGTTTAAGTTTTCTGTTTTTAAAAACAAATAAAGTGTTTTTCTCTTATTATTTTCAAAGTGTGCTTGCTTTATACAACATGATCAAGGATGTGCACAACATTGGGGAACGATCCTCGTCAGACGTGTTGCATTTTCAACAGTTGTATAGAAGCTTACCTTGGCGCCAAACGTTTCGAAGATTTCTTATTGCTGCTCCTGCCAGTGTAGAAGACCAACAGCTACTGATCCAAATCTTACAGTTTTTGAGGGTTCATGTATCTGCTTCTCATTCTTTAGGTAATGTATCGTTTTGGTTGGAGTATGTTCTATCACCACCCCCACCCCCAGTGTATTAATTTCATTAAAAAGAAACTAACAGTTTTCTTTTTTTAAAGGATTTTTGCAAAAGGATGGATACTGGCTTTCCAAACAGCTTCAGCATCCCTCACAGCCACTGCCAAATTTGTTTCACACTGTTGCTCACACGGGATATGCAGGGGATAATGAAATGCCACAAGAGCTGGCTCATTTACCCAAAGTAAGTAAAACTGTGAAAACATGTTTTGTAAAATGAAGTTTGACTTTCCCAATTTGACCGATTTGTATTCTACAGTGGAAGGAGCTGTGCAAGGAACTACTCAGTGTCATCACAGAGTGTGTGGACTTTGAAGAGAGTCTTCCTCAACAGAATGATTCTGTCTCTAAAGAACAGCCTGTTGAAGGAGCTGGGGATAATAAAGAGAATAAGTTAAGGACTAAAAAGATAAAAAAAAGTAAAAGTCAAACCAAGTCGTCTCTCAGTAGCAAAAGGAGCAGTGGAACTGAATTGGACCGTGCTGATGAATGGGTTGGAGAAGTGGTTTCAAGTGCTACAGATGGAAAGCAGCCCCTTCACAGCAGTAATTGGACTCATGTCATTCAAAACATTGTGAGCTGTCTAAAATCAAGTGACACTCAACATTTTTACAACCTGGGTAATTTATTTTTTATTTAAAAAAAATTTAAAATCAATTTTAATATCAATTTTTGTCATGATGTAACTTGTAATAGTGATTGGCCCTTTAATTTCCTTATAGCCTATTTGGACTGGCTTTTGTGGGCTCTAACACATCTTGCAAGTAGGCAGGGTTGGAGCAATGGTCTAAGAGGATCCCAGCTTAGAAATCTTTTTTCTGAACTGCTGAGTGTTTTGGTGGAACTTGTTCAGGCGTTCCATTTAGAGTGTGGGAAAGGCGGCAGCTCCTACATGGGTCTTAGCATTACACAAGCATCCATCTTGTGTCTCAACCATTTGCTGGACGAAATGCAACTGTATAGGGAATTGAAGGTAAATCTTAAAGCTGTGTTTTGCAGTCATTTATTCTGTATTCTTGCATCTATTCTGTTTGCTTAACTACAGTTCACAGCAACTTAATTGAATAAGAAATTCTCTATCCCTTTCTAGTGGGAGGAAATTTGGTTTACATCTACGAAGAAGGCCTCCAGAAATGACTTGTATTTGCCATGGTTACCTTCTTTGTTTCGAAGCCGTGAGCCTGTTGTACGAGCAGCTGCCATACAGCTAGCTGTAGGAATTTCTCAGTCCTCCAGCGGCTGCAATTATATCATGGGAATGCTGACTGAACATCCTGATGTTTGGATGAGGCCGCTATGGTATGTGCATTGTGTGGAACAATGTGTTCAAGTAAAATACAAGTAAAATTTAAGATTTGTATGTATTTCTTCAGCATTCTTCTTGACCGAAGTGAAGCAAGCATTGTGCGTGAGCAAGCTGCGAACCTACTTTCAAATTTTTTAAAGTTTGGAGTGAAAGTTGATGAACTTGATGGCACAGTGAGTGAACATTATTTCGTATTTAAATTAAGCTCCTCACAACAATCTTCATGTGGTAAATTATGAAACACTGCAAAATTCTTTCTGACAGGGCAATGAAAATACAGGATTTGAAATTCTCCACCATCGTCTCTCTGAAGAAAGCTTTTTGTCAGAAGTGTTGGCAATTTTAGAAGGCTTGTCTCTTGCAACGTGCTGTGAAACTAACCAGTTCATGTCAGGGGGTGTTGGTGTGGGACTGATGCACTGGTCAGTGGGAGAAAGAGGAACAGAAAACAGAAATCTTACCCATTTGCCTTCAGATCAGTGTATTGTTATAAGTGATAATTTTGGTAAGTCTTGTAAATTTTAATTGTTCATAAGTTACATAGATGAGTTCTGAATGTATTTCTTTATGCCTCAGGACCTAACCAAGACTCAGTGCCTTGCACTCCTTCCCTAATCAGAAGCTTGTGTAATTTCCTTGACACTGTTGCATGTGTGAACTGTGATATACTCAAGTCTTATGCAGCCAAAGGACTTTCTGGACTTCTCTTAAGGTTGGGCTTCTCTTCTACTTCCCTGAACTTGATTTGTGAACTGGTATTTTGTGCAAACAATGATGGTTTTTTTTTTACCATAGGTGTGTGAATTCTATTCCTCCATTGGACTCTCAATGCCAAAGAACTATACAACTGTACTGTGATACACTGAGCATGTATGCAAGTATATGCCATGTAGTTAGTTTATGTGTATCTTGTGATGTAGTGAGCTGTCGATACATCCCTCAGCAGCCCCAAACATACCATAAACTTTTACTTTTATTAGATCCAACACTATTCTGTGAGTTTCCTTGCGGTGACATCTTATTGCATTGGGTTGTGTTATCAACTTTTAAAACTTCTGTTTAACTCCTTCAGATACTGAACCAGCTGCCTTGCTAAGTTTGCGCAATGAGTTGTGGGCAGAAGCGCTCTGGCTAATATCAGCTTTGCTCAACACATATGCAGGAGACAATTTATGCCAAGAGGAAAGTGGACACTCTGTCTTTCATTCACTCCTCATCAGGTCTCGAGGAGAGCCTCTTGCTAGTGTGTTGGCCATTGCTTTAAGTGGGTCCATGATCACGGACTTGCAAAGAGCTGCACTTGCATGTGTGCAATCTCTGCTCTCACATCCTGCTAGTGCACTTGGACAACCATTTTCTGTTTTGTTGGATGATGTGGATGCTGATTTTAACTCTTCCCTTGTGGCAGTGAAAAAGGTTTTATGGCTTTTCATAGTGTGTTTAAATAAGTGGAAAAATGACTCTCATGTCTTAATCTTTTATAATTTTTTAAATTTGAATTTTTTAAATTTTTATAACGTATTTCCAGATGAACACAGAGGACTCCATTGGTGCTTCACTGTGTAGACACTTGTTAGCATTGTATGATGTTCATAGTTTGCAAATGGGCTCCACAGAAAAATCCCATCCAGGTTGGTATGCATTTTCATTTGCATTTTGATTTCATTGGGGTGGATTAGGTGTGGTACCAGTTTCCTAATAAAGTCTTTTGTATTTTTGTACCAAATAGAAAGCTCTAGCTGGCAGACTCAACGTTCTGCAGTAGCTGGGGCACTGTCAGCAGTCCTGGAAGCATCTATTAGTGCCAAAGAGGTAGCAGTTAACCAAGGCTTGGTAGAGCTGCTCTGTGCTCAGTTGGGTGCAATTCAGTCACATCTAGTTCTTGAACCCAGGGAAACTATGAAGCGACTAGCTACCAAAAAGAAGGTGACACTCTTTCCTAAACATTTATAGATTAAATCTTCTACTGAATAGAATTTATATAAATTGTATCTTTTCCAGATTTGCCCTTTGTTACAGGACTTGAATATGCTACTTGGGTTGCTAAATAGTGTCACATTGCAGAATAAGGATGCGAAAGAGTTAGCTTCTGATGTTGGAGTTACTGATACAATCCACAAGTTGTGGACATGGTGCTTAGCTCAGCCAAATCTTTTGCTAACAGTTTTGAGGTTTCTAAGCACCCTCACGTCTGGATGCCAAGCAGGTTCCTACAAATTTGACTTAGCCCCCCCCCCCCCTCCCCCCAATGTATTTGTCAGTGTTTATGAGAATTTTTATAAGTATTTTTTACATTTTTTTGTTTCAGCTTCACATTCCCTAGTTCTGACAACATCAGTGCCAGGCTTAGGTTTGAGAAGAACACCATCTTCACAAAGTTTGCTTCATTCTCTCGTAGCATTGGTTCTACAAGAAACAGAAGCCGCCACAGGTAGCCATGATTTAGCTGTCCTTACTATAGCCTGCAGTGTGCTATGCAATACTTGTCATGTACCTGAATGTCGTACTGCTTTAACAAAGGTATGGCTCAGCATTGTAGAATATTTGCCAGATTACATTTTTTATGCCTCTATTTATCCTGCTGCTTGTGATATTTCCTGACATTCCAGGGCAATCTTTTACGTGGGATTCACCACCTTCACACCAGCCTTTCCAAAAAGAGTAAACAAAAGAAGCAAGTTGAAACTATCTGGCTTGGCCTGTTGGTGCAGCTGTCTGCCTATCAGGAGGGCCAAGTTGTTCTGCCTAAGGTACAAGAAAAGGCTTCCAATAATTTGATGATAATGTTTCTTTTTGTCATGAATTATATTTTAAATATTTTAATTATTTGTATGTACCCTCTGGTCTTCCCTAGGTTCCTGATTTGTTAGAATACCTTCTGCACCTAGCAGAAGGGCGAAAAAAAAATAACAAGCTAGCTCTTCAAGTTGTTCGGAACATATCTTTTAGTCCAATTAACCGTCCACGTATGCTGGGCTCAGGTAATAATTCCCAAATAAACTCATATTTGATTTTTTTTTTTTTTTGTCAGTAGTTTTAGAAAATGCAATACTTTCCAATTTCAGGTGAATTTTTACTGTTGGTTAACAAAAAGTTAAGAGATGGAGATAGTGATGATCAAGTTGCTGTGGCTGCTGCACTTTGGGCCCTGGTGGCTAACAATCAGAAAGGAAAGTTAACAGCCAAATGTTCAGGAACAGATGTGCATCTATTGGATTCGTTAAGACAATTGGCTGTTTGTCATAAGCCGGGAGCAGACTTTGTTGCACAGCTATTAAACACAGTTTTGAAAGTGATACGTCATGAAGCATGTAATGTCCCATGAATTTAATTTCGTCTGCTACTGCACAAGTTGTTGCGGAAGTGTGTGTGTGTGTAAACATGGTTCTTTGCTCGAATATAATGAAATAGTTTGTAAATTAATTTGTTTAGACTTGGTGGTTAACTATGTCATTTACAAGATTAACTATTGTTGTTTGCGAAGTCAATAAATATATGTTGAATGTTAGCTCACTTTTATTTCTCCTTTGATCTGTGAGGTATATTGAGGGTGTTCAGAAAATAAGTACAGCCACAGACATACATATAGGTAAGATTTTATTGATTAAAATTTGTACAGAGTTCAATTGAAACATTCCTCTGGAATGAATTGGAATGTATTGTGGAGAGCAAATGCATTACTACAGAACAAAATGCAGAGTGAAATGTGTATAACAGAAGACAATAGTATCACTTTGGACAATTGCTTGGATTACAAGGTTATGGTCTAAATCAGATTGGCAATTCATTCCAACAATGCCTAAAACACAAGTTTCATACTATCACTGGTGTGCAAATTAAAAGTAATTTCGTCCAAGAAAGCCACATAGTGACGTAGAAACAAATATCAACATCTTTAAATAGGAATAAAATCTGTGGTCATCAAGACCACACACTGGTGTGGCACAGCCACAAGACCAGTAAATTGTCCATCACATTGCGCCAACTGAAACCACTAAATCAAGGTGGGATTCCATGACATGCGTAGAACCTCGTCTACATAGACATGACAACACAACACGGTGCACTAGGCCTACATACAACTGTCAAAATCAGCGCTCAAGTGAAGTAATTAATCTAAAATGGTTTCCTATTTAAGCAAGTTTGCCTTCAGCTTCTAATTTCTTCTTAAGGGATTCAGGCATGGTTGGTGGAGGAGGACGGGGCATGCGCAGCACAACCTTGACAGCATCGTAGATGAACCACTGCAGACCGGTGAGGGTACCAATCATGATAATCCTAGCAGTGAGACCCTTCCAAAGACCACCGAAACCGATCTTCTTGATAATATCACCAGTGGTGGCACTCTTGTCCTGGTTAAGCTTGGAAACCAAGGTGTCAGCAGGGTGAGAGACCAGGGCACAGAACACACCAGCAATGTAACCAGCAGCGAAAGTGACAACCAGCTGCTCGTTCTTTGTGCATTCTGGTCTAGGCTTGGGAACAACATACTGGTACAATAATTCTACAGTGCGCTCGAAGCAAGCAAACTTCATCATGGTGTACGGAATCTGGCGGCACCATAGGGGAACCAGTCCCTTGTAGAATCCATTCATACCTTCCTCCTTCATGATCTTGGGGTAAGCTTCACGGAGAGTGTTGGCGAAGCCAGGCTGCGTCTGGATACGCACCTTGACAGCCTCCATAGGAGACAGGGCAATGTCAGCGAAGAACTCAGCAGAGGCAGAGGAAGCCAGGTACAGTGACGTTCTGTACAGGAAGGCGTTCTCCTCGCCCAGCATGTCAGCGTACACGACCTTAAACACCTCGTACAGACCGAACTTGAACATACCCTGCATCGAGTAGCCGATGAAGGTGGGAGCCCATCCCTTAGCCAGGCCCCTCGCACCATCTTCCTTCATGGTCACGGCGAAGCCCTTGAAGATTCCGGGGTACTTCTTGGCGTCCACTTGCATGCGGCATTTCACCAGATCGAGGGGGACGATGGCGGTGTGTGTGATTCCACAGGAAAGGATGCCACCCAACCCGCAGAGCAAGAAGTACTGATTTGAGCCGAATTCACAGCTGTCCCCGGCAGCGACCGACGCAGCGGACACGGAACGGCCCTGCACCAGGCCCTGTGACGCTGACGGCTCCTTGGCCTGGCATGATGCCACGGTTACGGGGTTGAAGAAGGGGTTCTTCTTAGCCGTCTCGAACAGATTCTGAAACATTTTGATCACTTCTGGCCGGGTTCCAAGGGGTAAATTGGACGAGCGCTCTCGCCACTTGCTGACTGAACTTCAATGGTGGACCGAAAGGACGTCGATCACGTGACCTAGGCGTAGCCTGGCTCCCCTTTTGGATTACGTTTCTCTCAAGACGCACAGGGTTCCTCTCCTGCTTCTTAGCATTCAGAACAAGGGAAGTCTTTTACGGCGTTTGGCGTTTGTACAGCTTTAAAATTTTCTATACTTATCATCGTTACGTGCAATGTTCAAACTGTTATGTTTTTCTTTTTTTCTATTTTTTCCTCATTTTCAGATAAAATATTCATCGTGTGTATTGTTACATGTAGGCCACACTGTTGTATTCATTATTTGCAGCAATCGCCATTCTGTGCAATTCTGCTCTGTGTTTTGATTAGAAGTCGTGAAGGTTAGGTATTTTCTTGTCTAACATTTTTTCGTAAATTTTACGCGTTTAATGAAAAATAATTATTGGTGTCTAGTTATTGCGTAACACCATTTGAAATCCGTGTTTTGGGCATACCTAATAATTATTTTGGATATTGTATTAAATTAATTTTCGTGTGATTCCGGCGGCCACATGTCAGTGGGAGGTTATAAGGTCCTTCCCTTCATTATTTAAATTACTTTAGTTCATTCACTGCTCTTGTAACTATCGTCTTTCTAGTCTTCTCTGGACTGACTTCTCTGTCTTGTGTTGTAGCGAGGAGTCGGACTTTCCACGGAGGTTCATGATGGTGAAAACACATAACAATAACGACACGTTAAGGAGAGGAGGAAAAAGCCAGAGAGGTTTTTCGTACAACTCTTCATACTCTTAAAGAAATTGTGTGATACATGCGCCTGAATGTGGCAATAACTTAAGTAGGAGTATCAGTTTCAAGCGCTTTTCTGTCAATGACGAATTAAGATATGTGCATTGAGAATAATGTTCTACAGCATCTAGCTCAAAATGATGAGGAATAATTTCAGCTTCTTTTTCGTCTGTATAAATGTGAGTCTTGCCTCTGTTTGTGCATCACTATTAATTTGTAGCATGTTGCTACAAAGTGATGCACGGAATTTATTGTATAATCTTAAGAGTTAAGAGCTTATGTTTCTTGAACCCGTCTCTGCAACTGCGAGACCATGTCCTTAAAGGTATTAAGTCAACATGCAATGCTGACCGGACTGCTTCAGGTACTAGCAGAGAGTATGAAGATCTGTCCACTTGGGATCCTCATACTGCTCACACCCAGGAAGCACCTAATGCTAATGTAGTACAGCATGTGAAAAGTGGCTCTAATCTTTTTGAGAATCATTGCAGGGATTCTGCTTATGTCTGCTCATTGGAAGTGCTGAAAGAGAAACTAGAATGTACATGGTAGAGATGCCCTGAACACAAGGAGGAAAGAGCAGAAGCTGCTTCCACTTGGCTGGTTCAAAACTTGATTCTTGAATTTTGTAGTCGTACAGACAGTATGCTGTCCAAACATTAAAAAAAAATGCTGGAACTAATGTGTTCTACATTTCCAGCCTTTTTCATGATTTCTGCTTCACTGTGCTAGGAATAAAAATAGGGGACTGTGGTCTAAACCTGCCCCATGGACCGTGGTTGATACCTGGTTCCTTTGTAAATAGCAGCACATGATGGAGTTGTACATCCTGTACATTTCTTTCTGGTGGGCCAAGGGGTTGATTCATGCTTCCTGCCTCCGCTTGTGTTTTCCCACTTGTTTCATAGTGGATGTTGTTATGCGTGGGTCCTGAAATTTACGGACACTTCTGAGTGTTGTGTAAATACCTATGCCCACCTCCACGCGGTAGGACCTGGGATGAGAGATTTGTTACCTGTTACAAAAACTTGGGTTGATGATGGAAATTTCAACTCTCATGCGAACGGGCAAGGTCATGATCATGTAGCTTGTGAATAATGCTGTTTTTCTTTCATCCCTAGTTCTAGCACATCATTTTGTTGTAAACTGGTACTTTAGTTTCGATTTGCATTTGTTGGAGGTAGAAATGTAGTATGCCTGTGCGAGGACAGTTCATATCATGAAGGGAAGTAGGTTTCTAATGTGATCTTATGGTAATGTACAGTAATATTTTAAAAATTTAACTTACATCTTTGAATTGTGTTTGAAAATGTTTGTCAAGTTCCTTGAAATGTAGTGATTGCTTTTATGTATCGATTGCTTTAATGTATCTCTGATTTTAACAGATGGAAGTTAAGAGAGAGGAGGGTGTAAGCCTGCCAAATCCGCAAGTTAAGAGAGAGGAGGGTGTGAGCCCGCCAATTCCGCAAGTGAAGAGAGAGGAGGGTGTAAGCCCGCCAAATCCGCAAGTTAAGATAGAGGAGGGTGTAAGCCCGCCAAATCCGGCTTATGAACCTCACCCCTATCAAGCCTATCAACCCCATCAAACCCAGCCTCAGCCCCAGTTCCAACCCAGCCCTAGCCCTTTCTTTTTCCAAATCGGCGGTGGCTACCACATTGCATTAAACATCAATCATGGGTAAGCACTAACTTTATTACTACTTCAGTTGTGAATGTTTCTGTAAGGGAGCGCTCCTTCTGGGGGCGTTGGCGCGGCCGCGGCGGCGGCCGAAACGAGAGGCCACCAAAATATGTCAGAGATGTATGTACAGAAATTAGTTGTGTTCCATTTACATGCTTTGCAATTTGTATTTTCCTACAGTCCATTTTTCTATCATGTTTTCAGGAAATAGCGAGGCAAAAAATGCTGCTACTAAGAGCTGCAACCGAAGCAGCGGAAGCAGCAGCGGAAGAAGCAGCAGCAGCAGCGGAAGAAGCAGCAGCAGCAGCGGAAAAAGCAGCAGCAGCAGCGGAAAAAGCAGCAGCAGCGGAAGAAGCAGCAGCAGCAGCTGTAGCAGCAGCAGCAGCAGCAGCAGTGGAAGCAGCTGTGGAAGCAGCTGCAGCAGCGGAAGCAGCAAGACAAAATTAAAGAAAGATTAAAATTTTAAAAAATTGCACTTGTTTTCCCACTGGTACCTTTATTTATGCATTTTTGCATTACTGCATTTATTTGAACAGTGAACGATCTTCATCACCGATGATATGGAAATTGGCCAACACGGGCTGTATTTTATTTGACTAATGAATTTCAAGTACACACACACAGAGCATCAATTTAGAAAACGGCAATGCCTAATTTGCCCCTAACACTAGCTGAGAAATCTTAAGTAATTTAGAATCACCGGATCTTGTGTATACATTGTTTAGGACCAGTGGATAATTTTGAGAAGATTTGTTTAAACTTCTGAGAGCCCTGTTTTCAAATATATTGTGTCAACTGGGTGCTTGGCGGCAGGGCTCTGTCGCCCAACGCCCATTTTTGGCCAGGCCGGCCCAGCCCCCCTCCTTCTGCAAATAGGCTGGGGATCACATATTCGCATGGTTACCTGAATTGGGTGAGAATCAATCCACAAACACAGTTCTGGATACCTTATTTATTGATTTGGCACAAACCAAAAGAGAACAAAATAAATTTCCATAGCACACTAAATGACAAATTAGTAAACACGAAAAGTACCTGAATTGGGTCACACAGTTCTGGATACCTTATTTATTGATTTGGCACAAACCAAAAGAGAACAAAATAAATTTCCATAGCACACTAAATGACAAATTAGTAAATGCATCACAATTTAATTAGCAATTATTCTTACTTGTTAAATACTTATAAAATAATGTGAGAAACATATAACATCAACAATACACATAACTATGCATTAACACTTGGATCATAACAAAGAGGTAAAATATTTGGTTTATGAAAATAAAAAGGAACTTTTGCAATCATGCAAAATAAGAAAGAGAAAAATTAACTACATAACTAAAACACATGGCGGTGCTCCGATTCAAGAAATACTGCCCATAAAGCAACCACAAGGCCCACTGCTTTTCAGCATTAACAATTACATATCACATGTCCTACCATGTAGGACAATGTGTCACAACACCTGAAGATAAAAGTAATACAGTCTTCATCCAAATTAAAAAAAAAAGAACAAAAAGTGTATCCTACAAAAAATTCAGATACTAAATTGACTACAAAAGTAATTGTAATTACCAATTAAGCCTCTGAAAGTGGGGTTTTGAGGTCTTAATAAAGGTAATTGAGAACACTAGTAAGGATAAAATGATGCATTTGAACAACATTGTACACAAAATTGACTGTCAACTACCAAATTTCAAAGAATGTCTATCAGCTTTTCCACATGACAAAAGTAAATGTCACAACTTAGTACCCAAAGTCTAAACCAGGCAGTATACAGGGTATATATGACCAGAATATGAATAAATTAACTAATCTACATTTAAGTACGGCACTTGAAAAGTCTAATGAAACTGGCAGTGTGAAGTTGTAGACACACTAACCTGTAGTTAAGGTAGTTCCACCTCCACATAAGCCACCATGCAAACCCTAAAATCATAATGCTATGACAACTTCCTACATGTACGGCCATCTTGGAGAAATGTATCTCACAAGATGATACTAGAAGTATCAGCCATTTCGAATTGGTCATGGTGAATATTACTAAATTAACAATCTAGTTACAATAGGCAAACTAGAAACATAAATGTCCTTCGACAAGAGAACACATCACGGGGATTAAAACCAACATAGCAGTCTGCCACCAAAAGTCACAGTCTACAACAAGACAGAGCAGCTGCAGTACTTAGACATTTAATACTTTTACTCAAAACATACTCTAGGTAGGACATGAATATGATAGACCGAAAGATCTGATGAATATTAATAAAAGCTAACCAAACACATCCTAAGCAACAAACTACTTATAGTGGAATATCAGTTAACAGGATGGCTTAAAGCAAAAATACTGCATTTTAAATACAGTAATATCACAAAAATTACATATCAGCAGGGGCAGAGACAACGGCCGTTTCTTGGTCCGTACTGAGCAAGGTTATACCCCTCTCCTTATCACAGTCTACATGAGAGCCAGTCAACAAGTCCACTGGATATGATGAACTATCATTAGAAAACAAAACCTGATAATTTACGAGCTCATCACTGGCTACAACACTATTATGATTACCATCAATTTGATCCCTGTCTACATTAAGTGACAGAGGCATTACAAAAATCCCAATTGTTGGAAGATTCTTACTATTCACAAGGTTACCATAGTGGTCAATATTAAGGTCATTAGTCTCAACATTCTCACAGCTCAAATTATTAAGGACATTGACAGTGCAATTACTTTGTAGTCTTTCTGATACAATACTTAAATTAGACTTCATATTAAAATTTGCTGTGTCTTTAGTCGCTACTCCACTTTCAGAATTTGATGGCGATTGACTCATAATCTTAGACTTATTGCTTCCACCACCGTGGGCAAATTTGTCCTGAGAGGAAACCTCTGCTGCAGGAGTTTCCAAATTTTGGTCATTTCTGTCTTCTTTGCTCTTACTTAAGGAAGTAATAAGAGACTGGAATAGATAAAATGAAGATGTTAAGAGAAGAACTCAAAGGAGACATTATGTATGTATATGTTACGGGTTGGTTCCACCTAGTTCCACCCGGTTTGAACTAGGTGGGCCCGATGCAGCATGGTCGCACCTGGTTGTACCCAGATGCAAGTCGGTTACAACCAGGTGCAACCATACATTTTCCCATATTTACACTTGTACCCGACCCAATCGGGTGGAAGAAGGTACCACTGTACAGGGGGGGGGGGGGGGGGGGCTACCAAAGGTGGCATTGTTGGGGGAAGAATTGAAGTGGTGGACACTCCAGTTTCCCTACTCGACTTCACGGGCTTCGCTCCAGCTAGGCCTTCCTCCAAGTGCGTCGCCTGCGGCACCACCTGCGGCGAGAGCAATTACCTTCCCTCCCATCCCACCTACTTCAACCCACCTAATTTCCCGCGAAAACATTTAAACCTGCCCACCTAGGGTACAACTACTTTTACCCAAGTTCTATCCGGATAAAAGTTGGTGGGACACATGTACCCGGTTCACATCGGGCCCACCTAGTTCTACACGGTTTGAACTAGGTGGAACCAACCTCCTACTTCAAGCCGTAACATATACACATTAGTTGGGTAACAAACCCACCTGGTGACGTAGGGAATGATGATAACCCTTTGTTGCTGAAAATTTCACCTGCAGCATCCTACAGAATGTACAGTCATTTGCTTTATGTTCTGTGTGAGTTTTGACATGAGCCTTCAATTTATCTGTAAAGAGTAATGAATCAAAATTACAAAGGTTCACAAAGCTATCAAACAAAATAAACCAAGTGTAAGAACATAAGGACATACCACGACGTGTAAACTTTTTGGCACAGTTGAGGTGTGCATAAAATGGACACCGCAATTGTTCTGAATGAATCAAAACATGACGAGCAAGTCTATCCTTCCGTGTAAATCTAGCTGTGCATTGCTGAAATTGAAATTTCAAACGTTAATTCCTGAATTAAAGTTTAGTTTTAAATATTCCAAATTGCATGTTCCTTTACTTACAGAACAAGCAAATGGTTTATCGCCACGATGCATAGCCAAATGAGAGTTCAGGTATAAGGCTGTCTTGAATCCTTTGCCACATTCTTTGCACACAAATGGTAAAACTGTGCTGTGAATGGCTAGATGGCGACGAAGGCTTCGCTCACAAGAAAATATTTTTTGGCATATGGGACACGGCAGATCATGACTAACTGTTCTCAAATGATTGTCCAAAGTCTCTTGTGAGACAAAATTACTTTTACATTTTGGACACTTGGCAAGGCCTCTGAAAATGAATTTTAATTTTTGGAATAGAGAGAAGATTATAGTTATTATATTAAATTTACAAAGTACATTAGAAGATACACTCACCTTCTTGATGAGGGATTTGCATGTACATTTTTATGATTCTGTAATTCTGATATAGAGGTAGGATCATGTTGGTGTACATGATTCACAAATGAGTCAAAGTCAGGGAAAGTAATTTTACACTCCTCCCGGTTACAAAAGAAAATCTGTGTTGAAAGAAAGAAAAAAGGCATTCATATGACAATTATATGATAAGATACAGGATGAACATCATACAAAGAAAGACAAACTAATTACAAGACACAGAACAGACCTTTTCATCCCTATGACTTCTACGATGGGTCCTTAGTTCATAATATGTATCAAATGCAGCACCACAAAATTGACAACAGAAAGAGTTATCAACCACGCATTCCTGAGCACCAATGTCATTCTTGTCAATTTGCTTCCAACTTTTCTCATTCTTCAGGTAGGGAATAATCTGCAATACAAACAAAAAATTTCAAGGAGATTCCAAACGATGAGTGGTTACCTTGCTTAGTAATGAACATTCCTTACTCTTGCACAAGAATCTTGGTGTTTTATACTTTTTTCAGACAAAGAATCAAAATATTTTTCTTTTGCACTTTTTTCAGTGATATCCGATTCTGATTTGTTATTCTCTTTATTTGATACTTTTTGCAAGACATTCTTTGGAAGAGTGAATACACTTGGCCAGATCTGAGTAAAATCGAAAAGAATAGAAAATCATTACTGGAAACAAGTTCATAAAAACAAATAAATATTACAATTGTATTGAAGAGACAAACCTTGTGGGATTTCATGTGTTTTGTCAAATTAGATTTCTGAGTGAAGGATCTGGAACAAACAATACACTGGAATGGTCTTTCTCCAGTGTGACTTCTGTGATGCTGTCGTAGATCAAATAACTTCGCAAAGCGCTTGTTGCAGTATTCACACGTCAGCTGCAACAAAACATACAAAATTGTTCAGAACACAAAAATTAAAGGGAAGGGAACTGGGTGGAGAGAGTACATAGAAGAAGGAAGATTAAATTATACCTTTGGAGTTCTTGGTTCCCAGACACTTTCACGAGATTTCTTTTGGACAGCAGGGGTTGGAACAATAAGGTAATCAATATCCGTCTCAGTAGATCCTTCAGAAGTATCAACGGTATCTTCATCAGCAGCAATCTTGGATGTCAGGTTGTTAAATGAGCAAATATTGAAAACGCTGTTCTCTTCTGAACTAGGTTCAGTTTGTGAAAGATCAGTCAAGGAAACCAGAGATGATTCAGACACAATATCACAATCAGCAGTTTTAAACGAAACTTCCATTTCTTGGACATCATCAGTGCTGCTGTTGGTGCCTGTAGGCAGAGAATTCCTTAGTAGGAACTCTTTGAGAGAAGGGAATGCGTCTTGATTCCATGCATCTTCAATTGAGTGATTCTGAGATTTCACTGATGGGTTTCCTTCATTTTGTGAAACTTTCAAACTATCCGACAAAGATGAGTTACAGGGAACTGAAATTTCTGTAGTAGCAGATTTCAAAACACTTGATTGTTCCTCTAATATAAGGTAAGTATTCAGGGCGGGCTCACTGATGACATGATTTTTGTTGTCCACTAAAAGCTTCTTCAGCATTTCATCGCCAGAAATGGAAGATTTTTTTGGAAGGATAAACTGCGCAGAAGGCTGTTGCTCAGAGCGTCTTAATTTCTTACACAGACTTGGTTGAGAAGACTTTGGTGATTTCAGTAAAGGTTCTGAGGAATATGTTTTGGAAGAAGCTTGTTTGTTGTGATTTCTACTGTATGTTGCTGAAATTTTATGAAGCTTCCCAAAGTCAATTTTGTCACCAAATTTACTTGATTTCTGTTTCTTTTGAACTGGTTTATGACTATGATAAGATTTCTTATCTGCTTCATCATTGTTCTTGAAGTCTTCTTCACCTTCAAAAACTTCATTAGTCAATTTAATTTCCTGATTCAAAAATTTGCTAAAAGTATTACTTTCATCTTCATAAGTGGAGTAGATAAAGGAAACAGAGTCCACAAAATCCTCAGGAGTATCACACATACTTTGATAATTTTTTTCACTTTCCATCAATTGTTTTGTCTTGAGTTCATCACCGGCTATATCCGTGATGGCAATTCGTTCACCTGCAATTTTATGATGTTCTCTTGGACATGAGCTATGGCCCCCAGCACTTCTTTTCGGACTACTTTCTAGCGTGGGAGAATGATATTTTATTTTTGGAGAAATTTTCTTGTCCGCTTGATCCAAAAAAACCATGTCAGATCGAGTGAAGCCAGACTCAGGTTCAGTAAGGAAGTTTCTTGTTCTTCCAGAAACTGTATCTGATCGAACAGAATCAGAGTTAAGGTCGATGATAGAATTACGTGCAATATCAACATCACTGTAGAGTGAGGATAATTTTCCATTATCACAAGCATTATAAATGCTGCATGACTCAGAAATATCACAGTTGATTCTAGAAGGGTTAATGTCTAGTTCATCATGATCAGAAGTTTCACAATCAGACTCAAATAACACACCACTGAACAGCTTTTGAATACCATTATTACACTGTGTAACTCCTCTTTCATCTTCCTCAAAAATACTGCAGCTAACTATAGAGCTCCTCATAATCTGATTTTCCTTGTTGTCATTATCTACACCTACATCTTGAACAATTTCAGGTAGATTGTTTCCAGTATCACTCCTGATGTCACGGTTTGCATGTCCAGAAATATCACCAATCTTCTGAGCGCACACGGTGAGACTTCCATTTGCATTAACATTTTCTACACTGATGGTATACCCATCTTCATGGTTGCACATTCCTTTCTTTGTACCTCCAAAGACAATATTTGAACTGGTTCCAATGAGGCAGTCCTGTTGTTCACACTCTTCATTTCTACCCACAGATATGGGTATTTGTTCCTCCTTATCAGAACCACCGGAAAATAGGTCTGAAATGCTGTTTTGAGACTTAATGTCTAAATTTTCACCATTCAAGGAAAAAATATGTTCTGTTAAGGAATTGCTGTCCTCTAAAACACTAAAATCAGGTTGATCTGAATCGGTGCAATGTTCAGAGTCAGTGGGGAAATTGTTACCATCTTGAAGGAGAACACAATTTGAATCAGTTGTTAAATCTTGATCTTGTGGGCACGTATCTTGGTTATCACCATCTCCCAAAGCAGCCTGACATTCCTGTTTTGTCGTTTGACGTTCTTCTGATGTTTGGATGTTATTGATTAACAGTTTGTATTCAGAATCAAGAGAATTTGTCCCTTGACCACTGCATTTTGTTCTAGTAGTTGAGCACTGCTGTGGTAAAACAGCTCTTCTGAGAACAGTGCACTGAGATTCTAGGATATCGCCATCAAGAACATCACAGTCTTCATTCAATATACAGAGTGAATTACAATTTTGTACTCCACGGTGTAATAAAGGTACAAGGGGTTGCACATGGGATTGGAGACCAGCATTCACAGCAAGCACATTCTCCAATGCAGTATCATGAATCAGAGACAATTCAATTTCTGTAGAATCGGGCGATTCCAGATTAGGAGCAGCTCTTAAAATATTTTCTTCTGTTGTATTTTTGTGTGTATCATGAGCTCTGGTCTGTAGAATCAACTTTCCAGCAAGCGACGACTGCATTTCAGAATTATGAATGAGAGCCATCTCAATTTCAATAGGATCAGGATCAAGGTTTGTGGTATCATTTTTTAAAATGTTTTGTGTATCATTCTCCTTGAGATCTTTGAAAACCTTTGGCTGAAGGACAGAGTTCTCTGCAAGAGCAGTTTCTAACTCAGTATTGTGAATGATAGCCATCTCAATTTCAATGGGGTCAGTTGACTCATTCTTGTTGGCAGTGCCCAAACCATCACTTTCATTTGTTTTCTCAAGTTCTTCAAGGAGCTCGCAACTGGTTATGTAGTCTTTGCTGGTTTGCAATAATACTTCTTCTGAAGGAAGCACAGTTGGCATTAAGACTTCTCTTACATCTTCTACTGAGCTTGTTGAACTTGTCTCATTCAGGTACATTGGTTTCTCATCAGGATAAGACACTTTCGTCAAAAGGCTAAGTTTACTAAAATTAACATTGGACTGTGATTCTTTTTCACAATCATCAACAAAAATGTTTTGCTTTGCTGGAAACCCCACAGTGCTGAAATTGGCATTACTGGCATCATCTTTTTGAGCATGCAACCAATCACTATTATTAGTTGTGCAGTCTTCATTGTTCAAGGGAGGTTTAATGCAATCTGCAGTGGGTATAAAGGCTCCACTTGGCAACTGGAAAAAGAATTAAAATATTACTCAGGCACTTCATATAAACTAATGATAGTCAAAGAAATGAAAGTTATTAAGTACTTTCCTTTCCACTTACCCTATTAGAATCATTTAAGTTCAAAATGCTCTGCTCCGTGGGAAAATTTAGGTCATTACTTCCACTGAGGAACGGCTGATCACTGTCAAGAGAAAGATCTTCAAATGTAGATGTGTTGATTGCGCCATATTCAAGACCATTATTTCTACTATGGTCATCTCCAACTAACTCCTTCAGCAACTGTGATGTGTGCGATAGAGCGGGTTCTTGACTCAATGCTTGCGAGCAAGAAAATGTGTCATTTAACTCGTCATTGATGCTAAATGATATGCTATCCGTTAGTTTGTCTTGTGTGGATGCTGTAGGAGAAATTAAATTAGTAACAAACATAACCATATTCTAAATATAGAAGAAGTATCTTAGTTCATTCAACTCACAAGGTATGTTGTGTTCTTGTTTGTGTAACATAAAATGATGGAATGATGTGAAAACTTTCTTGCATCTACCACATTGGAAAACATCATCTTCATCAAGTGTTATTTCAGCTATCAAAGAAAAAGAACCAAGGGATGAATATTATGGACCTCTTTATGAGACAGTGTGAGGAGTTGGTAAAATGCATTTCATCTTACTTGTAGGCCCTGACAAAAATTGTGAATGTGTCAGGCTATCATTTGTAGTCAAAATGGATTGCACTGTCAGATCACTTGGCGAGTCCACCAGCACACCTGAAAGATACAATTTTGGTACAAGAGTTAAGATTGAGAATGTAAGCAGCTAACTACGTTTAATGGATGGCACTCATCAAGAGGAGAAAAGCAAAAGAGAAATGCAGTAAGGGCCTATGCTGTCTGCTAGTACATGTACCATTACGTATCTGAGAAACAAAGATGATTACAGAAGTTGAAAATCAAAGTGTAGTCAAACATCAGAAAGTAGGCAGCGAACGTATGCTTAATTAACTTCATACATACCACCAAATACACTCAAAGACATCTTCGGGTGTGGTAAACTTGGCCAAACTCCAACCTCACGACGCTCTCATCTTGTTAAGCCATCAGGCACTGGCATTCTGTGGGGAAAAGCAGAGAGGGAGAAAATAATTTAAAACGAATTGCAATTAACGCGGAATGCGCCCTCAACCAACAACTGTGGGAAAAATCCTTACGTAAAACGCGAAAAGAATTAAAACTAACCCACTAATATTTTTTTTATCTTCGCCTTTTGTGTTCCTCTGAAATGTATGCAAAATTTTCTAGCCGTGTAATACTCAGTATGAGAAACAGAGGCGTCAGAAATTTTGTTGTTTTGTTTTGCCAACGGCCCAGCGGGAAGTTTGGAAAGCTTGCGTGTGGACGTATTCACCGTAAAAACGCGTTGAACGACCATTTTCCAAATTAGAATGCATCATGACTGTTAAAGTGTCCCAACTATTTGATTTTTACTACGGTTAGAAGTTGACATCACAATTTTCTATTTTTTTAAGAGTTGGAGTCGGTTGGGGTAGGGGTTGGGGTTAAGTGACTTGCGCCGATTCCGATTGACGTGACGTCATGGAGGTCCACCCATTGCAGTTCCCCAGCCGGCCGCTAGGCTGCGCACGCGCACCTGTGTACTTACGCCCCCTGCCGTTGTTGTCTTTGGTCTAGGTTGTAAAGGTTATCCAAGCGCCACGGGGGGTAGGTTCGACCACCACCAACCCCTTCGCCGGACCGCTGCGTCAGCCAGAAACTAGAAACGCCGCGGAGGTCCGGTAAGTCCAAGTCCGGGTGGTCTGTGTGCGTGCGTCTTTTAATGCGCATCTCGTTCCGCTCCGATGGGCCGGGGTGCTGTACGACACCATGCGCCCTGTTTGAAAATTTGCGAAGTCTTACACGTTCACTTGACTGACAGTTTCGAATCCGATTTTCCTTGCGTTCCTGCTACGTGCAGGATCTCCTGACATTTCGTGTCGCAGGTTGCCGCCTTGCTTCTCAACGTGCCCCTGGCGATCGATTTTGGCGCGAAAATCAATTTGACTTTTTCTTTGGGTCTGCTAGAAAGCGTCGGCGGTCGGCGGTGGCGCCCCGTCGAGCGCCCCTTGTCCTTCCCTCCTCTTCCTCTCCTCCGGTCACGGTGATTGGCGGCACGGCCTCCGTCGCGACCAATCACATAGCGTCTGCCGCGTCGCTATGGCCTCTCATTGGCCGCACATTGTTTAAAGTTCTGCAAGTGCTTTCCGTATCCGCGAGTACATGCGCCGGCCTGCCGCCGCCGCAACCGCATCGGTGTTGCGGTAGTAGTGGTGGCAGCAGTGGCAGCTGCGGCCTGCTGCGGCCGCGCGCGGGGGAGCGGGAAGGGGGCGGGACGCCAAGCTCGCGGAGGCGGGGCGGAGGAAGAGCCAGTCGTGTAGCGACTGTCGTCGAATCTACACTCCCATCGCGGCTCTCTCTCTCCTCTTCCTCCCTATCGGAACGACGGGAGATTCTCTCTCACTTGCTCTCTCACGATCTTCTTTGGCACCCGTCGAAAGGTAGGCTGAACCAAAGACGATCAGGCTTATTTCCGAGTCTGCATAAAGATAAGGCACACGTGCTGAAAAGTTCTTTTGTTTATTATTAATCAAAATGATGGACGAGTATCGTGTAGTTGGTAACGCGTACCTTTT
The DNA here is from genome assembly GCA_038380765.1 of Odontothrips loti. Taxonomy (NCBI): domain Eukaryota; kingdom Metazoa; phylum Arthropoda; class Insecta; order Thysanoptera; family Thripidae; genus Odontothrips; species Odontothrips loti. Next base: position 14,959,971 of record CM076255.1, on the reverse strand, counting down.
GCCGGGAAATTTTTGATTAAGGAATAGAAATGTAGAGACTAAATCACGCGTTTTAAAAAGTAACTTTTACCGCGCTTTTTCGTAAGTTCTAGCTATAGATCTGAGCTTAGATCATAGACCCTAGCTTAAGGCTATCCGTCACTAAGGGCTTGGGCTGAGGCTAGAGAGACTCAGAGGAGCCTCTCTAGGAGACTCGGAAGGAGTCTCTCTAGGAGACCCGGAGGAGTCTCTCCAGGAGACTCGGATGAGTCACTGTAGGAGACTTGGAGGAGTCTCTCTAGCTGGTCGCTTTGCAAGTCCAACCGGGAAGTTACTCTATAGCCGCCGCTAGAGTTTTGTCGATGGGAGCAGCGACCTAGGTCGGCCTTGGAGGGGGAGTGAAGTGAGCAGGCAGCAGCTGTAGTTTGCAGTGGTGGCCAGACCAGACAGGGAGAGGGATAACAAAGCGAGAGCAAAAGCAAATAAGAGACCGCAACTGGGCCCCAGCCGCTCGCGGTCACCGATCCGATGATGATGGTGATGATGATGATGAAAGTTGAAGAGTGTTGCGGTCATCACTTTGGCCCGTGGGAATCATTTCTCTGTGATAAAAGAAGCTTGCCCGCATGTCGTTAGAGCGAGGCCGTTTGAAAAGCGCGTCTCCGTAGGAGGAACTAGCGAAATTCGCAGAGGCCTAAAAGTGCAAACGCTGCGCTCTCCGGTCGGGAGCCGGGGGGACAGACGACACGCGGCAGACGCGCCGGGCAGTGAGCACGGCTGAGCAGCACCTCAGGAGTCCGTGAGTACTTGGTCGTCACAACAGTGTGTACCCCAATTCCCTGTCTGTATGTACCTTTCTACCAACCGCTTTGAGCTACTCAGACGGAGTTCGCGTATCTGGGGGTAGAGCAGTACGTCGCTCTACGAATATACACCACATATACGCTACGTGAGAGCTGAGAAACGGGCGGTCAGCGGATACTCGGACGCGTGCAAATACGTCTCCTGTCCCTTTCTGTCTCGGCGGAACAATAGAGACAGAAGATACCTTTCGATTGACCCTGATGCGTCCGGGTGTCCGCTGCCCGCCCGTTTGTCGGCTCTGCACGACGTCCGACACCGCATGCGGGAAAAGTCAAGTCAGTTTTGCCAAGAAACGACCGGAAATCTCTCGCCGGCCGGAAATGCACTGGAAAGTTGGAACTCTGACCCTCATTTATTTTCCTCAAGATAGTGCGTTTTTCAACAGTGTGTGGTGTGGTGGTGGTGGTGGTGGTGGTGGTGTCTGGTTCCCGCTCTAATCACCATACTCGACCTTGGCCTTCTCGGGGTATTACCGCCATAGACAACATAAACAAATAACATCTGACGAAGCTCCGTCGGTCCATATTTTCTTACGGTCGATTTTATTTCCGTACCTTCCCCTGCGCCGGCGCAATCAGTGCGGAGAGCGGATCAGACGTCTAGACGGCTTGTCGGGCCGGAGCGAAAACAGGGGCCGGCAGCCGACGGCAAGGCAGGTATGCAGCGGGCAGCAGGTGTGCAGGTGCGGCGGCAGCGGGAGCAGCACCCCCATGTCCCACCCCACAGTGCAGGCAGTCGGTGGCTGATGCTGATGCAGGCTGATGCGGGCCCGTGAGTTGGAGTGGGCTAGTATGGCCATGAGGTGCGCTGCCTGCGCTGCCTGCAGCCTGCACGATATGTAGCACGAGCACTGGAGCGCCCGGCTGGGTAGGCAGGCGGTAGGTCCGCCCGACTCCGCTGTCGGGCGGGCTTGCCTACCCCGGGGTTCGCAGGCGCTCGGATGCAGAGAGAGCCTTCAGGGCCTTCAGCCGCTTCTTGCCGTGCCGTATCGTATCGGTCGGCCGCTAATCGTCTGTCGGCTGAGTTTTTTTTGTTTTGTTTAACAATGCCGTCGGTTGGCAGCAATTATATTGCAGAGATATGAGAGTTCGTTGTCCGACGGCGGGGCCGGGCCGGGCCGGCCACACACCTCTCTGCTGGCAGTCTGCCTACACTTCGACGAAAACGAACTGCAGTGTGTGTTAGGCCCCACCATGCTCCTCGTGCTCGACCACACGGGCTCCCCGCCCGCCACACTGCCCCTATACATTGTTATCACTATGCAAACCCCATGGCAAATACGCCCCCCCCCCCTTCCCGGCGGGTGGGGCGGAACTCTCGATAGTGGGAGAGCCCCCTTGTGACAGCTCTGAAAGCCTGGCAGCGGCGCCGGCTGAAAATTCGGCAAGACGGACAGATTTGAGGGGGGGGGGGGGGGGGGGGGGGGCTCTGGGCTCGCCCATACAGTGTACACTGTGCTACACTGTGCTGCACTGTGCTGGCTGCTGACGCCGCACGTGCTGGGCTGCGGGCGTGTTGTTGTCAAGCGCTGCGAAGCGCGAGGCGGCCGACAGATTTCGGATCAGCTGATTGAGGGGTGGTGGCGGCGGCGGCGGCAGCGTGGTATCCACGTGGGTCCACGTCAGCTGGGGGCTGGGGCTCTCTCCGCGTGGATATTACAGGAGTAGGGCAGTAAAGCCATGGCGGAGGTGTGAGTAAGTGTGAGTGAGTGTGTGTGTGTGTGGCCCTCCTGCTCTGAGGCGGCCGCGTGGACACATGAACCGCGGCGGGAGGGGAAGAGGGGATAGGGGGGCTCGCCGGCCGCCGCGGCCCGCGGCCACTTTGTCGGATTGGCTGTCTGCGGACGGGTGAACTTGGGGGAAGGGGGAGGGGGTATTTCAAGCCGCACGGTCGTCTGCCGTGTTTGTTTATCTCCCCGAAGGTGAAGGGCTGAGTGGGGGGGGGGGGGGGGCGTGTGTGTGTGTGTGTATGTGTGTGTGTGTGTGTGTGTGTGTGTGTGTCAGTGGACAGTGGCCAGCTACAATCGGTGTGGGGGTCCCAGGGTCCCAGGAATAGCGGTGTCCCCACGCTCCGGCGACGTGCGGGGTGCGTTGCGTCCGCGTGCTTCGGGGCTTGCGGCCCGCATTCCAATAGGGTATTCCGGAGAAGAGCTTGACCGGAAACGAGAAGACGACAAGAATCACAAAAGCGGATACGGAAGTCTACGATATGAAAAGTTACGCAGCACGTGCCGCGCCGTCAGCCACGAGCCGACTCAAAAATTTGAAGGCATAGCTCTCGCTGACGATATGTCTCGACCATTTGATAGGGTCAGACAGCGCAGACTTCAACCGCGCGGACCGGGGACGTGCAACCTCAGGCCGCGCGGAGCAGTTCCGGCGCTGTCTGACCCTATCAAATGGTCGAGACATATCGTCAGCGAGAGCTATGCCTTCAAATTTTTGAGTCGGCTCGTGGCTGACGGCGCGGCACGTGCTGCGTAACTTTTCATACAGTAGATTTCCGTATCCGCTTTTGTGATTCTTGTCGTCTTCTCGTTTCCGGTCAAGCTCTACTCCGGAATACCCTATTTCGAGATCTGAGCCCCGACTCAGTCTCCGCTGGGCGCCAGGATTTCAGAAATGGAGTCACATGACCCAGGAACTGCGTGAGCTGCTCGCACAACTGTTTCTTTTCGTGTGCGCACCCCGCCCCGCCGCCACCCCCTTCCTGACGCCATTCCTCTCCGCGCGCATCCTCCTTGTCGAGAGCCAGGCCGTGGTTACGAGGTCAGGCTGTGCAGCGAGTCCTGCCGGTCCTGTCGCGATGTGTGTTCAACGGCCGAGACGAGCACGTGACGAGCAACGGTGTGTTTGTGTTTGCAGAGCGTGCAGCAGCAGCAGCAGCAGTATGTGCGCGTGCAGGAAGGCCGTGCTCCTGGACGGCGGCTTCTCCACCCAGCTGGTGGAGAACGTGGGCGAGCAGGTGGACGGGCACCCCCTGTGGAGCGCGCGCTACCTCGCCACCCACCCCCGCGCCGTCATGCAGACCCACCTCGACTTCCTGCGAGGTCAGTAGTACTATAGATCCCAAAAAAATGACCTTGTGCAGGAAATATCCCCCCCCCCCCCCTCACACACACACAAATAAAATCTAAATAATAATAATTGTTTTCTGAAGCCAGTATTTGAACCCGCGGGTCACTGTCAGTCCGTCCCCGGCCCGGGTTCCTCACAGAGTCCCCGGCAGCCGCAGGGGTTTTGGGGCTTTGATTCGGTCCAATTCCTACGCCACGGACCGACTCGGTCACAGATAACCAGCGGCAATTATTTAAAAAGCCTCCTTGGCAGGCAGCCTAAGGCCCGGCACAGCCCGGCGCGGCAGCGCGGCCCCATACATTATCGGGCCAACCCAAGATACCCCTGCGGCCTGCCGTCCCTGCGGCGTCTCTCCTTGTCTTGTTGCTTCTGCCTTGTGACCCATACTGCCAGTAAAAATCGGCGGAATTCGGAGTTTCCTTGCGACGCCAAAAAATCCGAAATCAGTCGCAGCTATGTACGGATATCGCGTTACGCAATTTCTGGACGCCCCCCCCCCCCCCATGATGATTTGTCTTCGCCTGTCACGCAGCGGGCGCGGAGGTGATCATCACCAACACGTACCAGGCCAGTATCGGCGGCTTCAAGGAGCACCTCAACCTGTCCGAGCAGGAGAGCCTCAAGCTCATCGAGCAGGCTGTGCAGATGGCCAAGGACGCCGTCGACACCTACATGAAGGAGAACCCCAGCTGTAAAGGTATGCTCGCAGCCTCGACGGGCGGTGTTTCGTGTTTTGTGGACGGTCCCTCTCACGGATGTCCCCGCAGTGCGGCCGCTGGTCGCGGGCTCGGTGGGGCCCTACGGCGCCTCCCTGCACGACGGCTCCGAGTACACGGGCGAGTACGCTGACATGGTGTCCCGCGAGCAGTTGGCGACCTGGCACCGGCCCCGCATCCAGACCCTGGTGGCCGCCGGCGTCGACCTGCTCGCCCTCGAGACCATCCCCTGCCAGAAGGAGGCCGAGGTGCTGGTCGAACTCATCAAGGACTTCCCCCGCGTCCAGGCCTGGATCAGCTTCTCCTCCAAGGTGAGGGTCCGAAACCCGCCTGGGCCACTGTTTTTTTTTGTTTTTTTAAATTCCCCGCCGCAAGTAGGAAGGCCCCGTCTACGTTTTAGGTGCCCAGGCCATGATGCTCAAAGATGATTACTTGCAGGAACCACTTGCAGGGAAAATGGAGAGTCCTTCAGGCGGATGCACAGAGGTAGCAACCATGCATTTTGTAGTTGGATGATGGGTAGATAGCTATGTTGTATGTCACCTTAGACATGTAGATGACTCCTTTACTTCAGAGTGAAAGAGGTAGTCTGTAGTAAAATTTGCATCTTTTGACGTCCTTTGTATTTCCCCACTGTGTCTTGTGTAGAAGGGGTCTCTGTTGTGTAGTGTGTAATGGAGCACTATTTATTTGAGTAGCTGCACTGTCTCTTTCATAACATGTTGCATTCACATTTAACTATAAAACTGACAACTTTTAATTTTTTTCTCAGGATTATCGGGCAATACCTCATGGTGAATGTCTGAAGGACGTTGCTCATGAATGCTGGTCCCGGAATTCAAATCAGTTGGTAGCGATTGGTGTCAACTGTTTGAATCCAAAGTATGTCACCTCCTTATTGTCTCAAATCAACGAGGAGGGTCGACCCCATATACCACTCATAGTTTACCCAAACAGTGGAGAAGTATACACCCCTAAAACAGGGTAAGCATATATTTGCAATTTTCATGTTTTCTTGTGGTGTAGATCTAGCCTCAGATTGGTCACACGCACTCTTTAATTTTCAGGTGGACTGATCCAGACCAAGTGCCCACTGTAGATTCCTACGTTGAGGAGTGGCTTTCGTTAGGGGTTGAATATGTTGGAGGCTGTTGTCGCACCAATGCCAAGGATATTCGACGCATGCGATCACATGTAGATAGGTGGCTGAAAGAAGGCACCATGGGCGTTGTATCAACAAATGGCAGCTGTATTGCAAACAGTGTTGGGTGTCATTAAAAGGGAAAGATTAAAAAAAAAAAAAAAAAAATTATGACCAGTTTAGTGTTGGTTTTTATAATGAAAAGGCATTGCTTCTGTCTGAAACAAGAAATCATCAGTTGCAGTTGTTAAAATTTATACTACAGGCGCTCCTTTAAAATTCCTAACTTTAAGGAGACTAATGTACATACGTTTGTCTTCTTTCTTTCAGTCATCATAAAACTGAGTAATAGATGCTGTGTTGTGTCAAATTAAATGAGTAAGTATTTTACTTGTAACTGTTATGTGAATGTACCTGAAAGAAATGCATTTAACTTTTTCTAGACATGTGACCAGTAAGGTTAAACATTTTTTGGTGGAAAATTCTATTTTATAAAGAGGAAAAACTAAGTTTGGTTTTGTAATTTTTGTGCCCTTTACCTTTGATCAAACATAACACATCAATGAAACACCACACAAAATAGGTTTTGTTCTTAACATTTATTTTGAAGTTAGCTATTTAAATTTTGCATTTTAGAGATCAACTATGTTAGCACTTTCAGTAAAAATAAAACAATACTTAAGAAAAGACTGACAACCACAGAATGAGTGAGACAACAGTAATGTTTAAGAGGATTTGTGACACTTTCCGCATTTCTGACACTTAAGTTTCACAGTATGCAAATAAACAAATTTACAATTTACATTTTAGTGAGTCCACACAATCTTTCAATTTTCCAAGAAAGAGACATAGTCTGTCAGTTTGTTGAGCTGCCCTTCAGTGGATGTGATTACTTGAGATGATGGTGGAGGCCTCACTGGGTGAACCATCTCTGTCTCTGCATCAATGATCCATCCTCGTTCATTGGAAATTCTTTCAGCATCTCTATCACTAATTCCAGCAACTGCAGATAAGTCGCTAATAGTAATTGAAGAATATGCATTCGCAATTAAGTTAACAGCTCTTGAGCGAAGTTCGTCTGTAAAACAACAAATTACTACATTAGGAAAATATTTCACGCTGTGGCATAAGCTTACAAAATCCCTCACTGAGCTTACCTTGTAAAGTAGCCATAATGGGTCTAACATTATCAGACCATGCAACTTGCAAACATGTATATGCAGATGGATAATCTCTCTTCCACATGCACTGTCCTACTTTCCATATCTGCGACAGTTCTTCGTGGCTGTTTTTCAATGCCACAGGAATTCGTTTCCATAAAAACTTAGCATTACACCTGAAAACAACAGAGTAGATATTAACCTATGCTATGATATAATGAAACATATTATGAAATTAGTATTACACACAGCATAATAAGATGAACTTACAGATCACTCTGGCAGAGATAGATGGCTAACAACTGGGCATATTCCTCAGCTGATGCTTCTCCTGTGGGAGACTAAAACAAAGCAAAACGTACAGCTAGATTATTGTTTCAATGTAAAGGGAATCTCAGAGGTGTGAGCCATTGCATGTTCAACCACATAACATTTTTTGAAACATTCTTTTTTACTGTTGTTTTCGTTTCTTTCAAACTGGGAAAAAAATGTCAATAATGCCAGGATACAAATAATATAAGGTGGAACTGTAGACAACTGAGAGATGATTACAGAAAGGAGCTAACCTTGCGGTTCTCCAAAGATTACATTAATTATAAGGAATTTAAAAGGATTTAAACTCGGCACAGGACTGCATGGCATTTCCCAAAAAATGAAGAAAACAAAATAAGATTTTACTAAATGACAGTCGGCTTGTGATTTTAGGTTATGCCGCACAAAAGAAACACACTGAATAGATTCGACAAGACTTACTGTCAATTCCAGACGTTCTAGCTCTGCGCACTTCGCAGTTAGATCTTCGGCAATCATTTTCGCTTTCTTCTAGAGTGACATACAACTAAACAAAATTTGCGAATTTCCAACCTCAACTTTCAAGCTTCTTACTACAACGGCTCTCGAACGGAGCACGGGGGAGGGCGGGTAGCACGGTAGCACTCCTCGGAGGCGTCCGGCTGCTAACGCCGAGAAGGTAGGCAGCCTAACGTACGGCGATGGTATGCTAGAGGTCTGTGCACTCGGCTGGGGTCTGTTAAGTTGGGGACGCGCGGCGATATTAAATAATTTGGGAAAAGGAGCGCTTGTATTCGGTGTTCTGCTCTGCGGGGCGAAAGTGGCTAGAGTGTCGGGAGAAGTCCCGGGGGTAGACTCGGGCGACGGATGGGATCCTCTAGGGTTCGAAGCTTCTGTTTTCCTCCCTCTGAATTTTGGCTGGTTCGGACATGCCGCTACTCGGAGCGTAACGAGTAGAGGACAGCGGCTTCGGCCGAATACGAAGGGAACCTATGTCCCCCCAAATCTTCGCCGGGGCGGATCCCCATGACTAATGGAGTCAACCCAAACCAGACTGCGGGGTTGAGGACGACTACAGTATTGCTACAGTATTATGGAGTCTCTGAAGGCCGGGCGCGGGCTAGGGGTTGCCGGGAGATCCTTCCGGCTCTGTGCCCGGTAGCGGGTCCTAGAGCAGTGTCCCGGGGCCAAGTAGCAGCCGTTAAGCACTGATTCCCACTAGATCACCGAAGTTGAAGGCAGGGTCCTGGCGGAAGCCGGCACAATATAGGTTTTGTCACCAACGGTCAACAGACCATCCGACCATAATTTTTGAAACTAATTGCGGTTTGAAAATAACCAGCTCCGTGACCAGCTCACTCGCACGCACGCTCGCGACGCTGCGCGTCGCTACTTTACAGACCCTGGGGATCGGAATCGGAGCAGCACTCGTAGTCAAGAAGGAGTCGAAATATTCCCAGGAATATTGACAATATTTATGAAAACTCAATCAGCTCGAGTAGTGTTGGGTGTGAGGTGTGAGACAGCAGTCTCTTTGTTTTATTCACGTGATATTGCGAAGTTTTATCACTAAAAAAAATTAATAGATCACAAAATCTCAAAAATACTGGTCGTTGCGTTTACACGTTCAAACCGCCTGTGGGGCCAATAAATAACTATTTTACAAATAGAACATAATATACGTAGACAGCCGCGTTGGTACCACAGCGGGGTGCGTCCTCACGTCCTCATGTCCTCAGCATGCGGCGGAAGGTGAGATTGACGCGCACGCCGGGGCAGCTCTTCCGCGCCGGGAGCGAGTGGTACCACACCTGGTTGGTGGGGGGGTTCATGAGGAGCAGCGACCCGTGCTCCAGCAGAATCTTCACTGCACAGCCAAGGAAATAGGTTAATAAAAAATTTTAAAAAAAAAATTGCCAACAATCCACAAGAGCCGTGTGTGGGACTCGAACCCGTGACCTCACTGTACCTGGGGGAATGTCCCTCTTGTGCGGATGGGGCCTCCTGGCATCCCGGTGCTTGAAGACGAAGTCCCTAGCCTGGCCCAGGGACAGCGAGGCGATGGGGGCGGCGGGGTCCAGCTCCTTCTCGGCGTCCTGGTGCTCCCCCATGTGGTCGGCGCCGGACCGGTACCTGTTGATGAGCACGAAGTTGAAGTCGGTCCCGGACGCCTTCTCCACCGCGGCGCGCAGGCTGAGCAGAGACTCCGGCCAGGGTCTGGCAGGGACAGTGCGGCCCGAGAACTTGTAGCTCAGGCCGGCGTCGCCGAACGAGCACTGCAAAGGATCGGGGAGGTTGGTAAATTGTAACACCTCGATAGACTAGACTAGCACCGGTGTCCGCACACACTTCTCACCTGCTGGCGGGGGATGTCATGCCACTTCCCAAACACGAACACCTGGGCGAGGTCCCCGGTGAAGTAGTCGACGTCCTCCTCCAGGGCGGCCAGGGTGCGGTCGGCCAGCGCGCCGTCCAGCAGGCGGCAGTAGTCCACGTCCAGGCCCTCGCCAGACACCTTCCTCCAGGACAGCGGCCGGGCCACGGCCTCGGACAGGGCCGCCGACAGGGGCGTCGACGGCGGCCTCGAGGGCCCCACCACCTCACCGTCGGCCTTCCGTTTGGTGGGCGGCATCGTCAACCCGCACCATCCTGGCGACACAGACACATCCGCCATCGAATAAAACAGCACCTTAACATCTCAAGACAAAAACCAACCACTGAAACCCCTGTTCAAATGTGCTAAGACACAAGCACAATACCAAAAATTAAAATTAAAAATAAACTACCAAGGCGTGTAGTTATGTGGGCAGCAGCACTCCGCACCGCCAGCGTGAAGAGCGCATTTCCAGAGTCGCTCCGCTCGCGGGCGTGATGGGGCGTGGCGGCGAGGCGCAGCGTGTGACCCAGTGATTAACCTTCAGCCAATCAAACCGATCCGGTCCCGAAGCGCCGCTGCGCCGCCGCCTCTGCGCATGCGCGTGTGCGGAGGGGCCAGGCCGATCATCCCAAGTCGTTAGCGCTGGGTGCACCGGCCGGACCCGGTCCACTCGGTATTCACACGCTCCAACCCAAGGCGAAGAACGGCATTACGCCGTAAGGAAGCCGCGCCGCCAAACTTCGGCCGGACAGATCATAAACAGAGCGCTGCCGCTGAAAAAGCGGACCGCCAACCTCCGATACGAAAATAGTTCGTGTCCCGGGCACCGGCGGCGGGGGGATTCGAACCAACACCAGGCGCCGCCAAGTGCATGAATGGTCCACCGGAAGCAGCCATTGTGCGGCCTGGCGGGCGGGACGGGGGTGGGAGGGGTCCGCAGGGGCAGGGCGGGGCCACGCGGTGTCACTCGATGGCCGGTTCGGCCAGCGAACTGAACTGACTCACAATTCCATCGGATGCAATTTTCGCACGGAAACGGGCCGCGACTCCCAGGGCAGCGGTCGGTGGTTGGCGCCCGGGTCCCGCAGCCTCCGTACTCGGGACCGCACTACTTGTAGGTTAGGGAAGAGAGCCGTCCTGGGCCGTCCCGGAAAAGCCCACCGGTGACCCGTTTGTGTCCCGTCATCCCGGTGATGTCGATGTCCTTGGGGGCGCTTCGATCCAGATCGCGCAATGAGACGCGTGACCGTGCAGGGCTCGTAGGCGGGGCGGGGCGTGGAGGCCTTCCGGGCCAGCGGTGCCGAGCGCCTGCGAGCGCCACGCTAGGCCAGCCCGCACGACACGCGTGCACGCAGCGGCCGTGGTTGCCTACCCAGCAGGCGCCGTAGCGGTGATTTCACCTCCCGGATCTACGATGACGTGTCGGTGTCGCCTCGTCACAGAACCGAACCGCCAAACCGCCGTCCCATTATTCCTCTAGTTTACGACCAAATCATACCCGGTACGTGACGGCCGCCGTCTGCCGTGTCCGGGACGGTCCGGGACAATATCGGGGTTCTCGGGAGCGGCCAGGGACTTCTCCAGAAACTCGTCGTTCCTCCGGGGGGGTTGTTGGAGGCCCGGGATCCTGGGGAGCTCCACCGGCACCACCGGGGCCGCGTGTAACCCGGGCGTCCCCTGTTACATCTGGGGCGGCCGCCGGCTCGGTTCCCAGAGCCGCCGGGGCGTTCGCGCATTCCTCGACGGGCCTCCGGTCTGCGTCCGGGTCGTGCCGCCGGCCGGCCGCACACGCGCGGCGCCGATCGCCTGGCACGGTTCGGACGCGGCCACCGGATAGCGACAGGACCGAGAGCTCTCTGATTCATGGGGCATCTCCACCGCCTCGTCCAGGACTGGGCACCCGGCGGCCGGCGGGGCGGGGCGGGGCGGTCTGCTGCGGCTGCTGCGGCTGCTGCGGCTGCTGCGGCTGCTGCGGCGGGGTGACTCAGAGACGCTCCGCTCAGCTCCGCCCGTGACTCACCGCCAGGGTAACCCGCCTCTAAGCGCAGCTGATCGGCGGCCAGGTGATTTGCTGTGGCATGCGGACTGCCCCCCCCCCCTTCCTTTTCTTTTTCTTTCTAACGAGTCCCACGGCGGTCCGCTGACAGCCGCAGCAGCATCACAAGTATTATTACCTCAGCGTTGGCATCCCCAGCATCGCCTGCTTATTTGGGATGCTGTGCTGCTGCGCTGGACCCGAGAGGAAATGAATGGAGGCGCTGCGACAGGTGAGACTTCAAAATCGGCGCCGCGCTGCCGCGGGCATTGCACGCGTCACATTACACGCGGAACAGATTACTTTTGAACGCGATCGGGGAACAGAGCAACGGCGCGGTGACGCAACGGCCGGCGCTTCCTTCCGCTTCTGTTTTCGAATGAGGAGGAGAAGAAGGGAGCGGAGCAGGGGAGAAAGACGGGAAGGGGGGGGGGGGGGGTATTTTGACGGCCTTTAGAATTCTGCTCATGAGTCGCTGGCGCCGGGGACCTCCATGCACGCAGGCAGATGAGGCTTGGAAGGACAGGCGGCCGCCGAACGTGCCAGGAGGGACCGTTAATGCAGGAACTCAGCGGCAACGGCAGCCCAAGCGGCCGCTTCCCATTTCCCATTCGCTTGCTGTGCCGCGCGCGCACCGGGTAGGACCGGGTGGGGACCGGGCCGGGTAGGGTCAGGACGGCCCGGACGGCTGGCAGGACGTTGGCGGCCCTGGAATCCCGATATTATGCACTCCGCGGAGAAAAGGGGGGTGCGGGGGGCAGAAGGGCCGTGCTTGCACCCCGGGAGGGGAGGGAGAGCGGCGGCCACAGTCAAGGTCTATAACATTCCAGTGAGAGAGGCGCGGGACGGGCGGCGAGGGGAGGGGACGGGGTAGCGCCGAGGGGGCGGGCAGAGGACCCGCCGTGCCGTCGCCGGGGGCCCGGGGGCCCGGGGGCGCCGTGGGCCCGGGGGCCGTGGGGGCCGTGGGCCGGCAGCCGGGTCCCGCCGGGTACGCCAGTCGACTCGCAGTCACGCCGCGACGTCACACGGGACGCCAACCAGCGCTGTCCGCAGGTATCCGCCGCGCACTTCCAGTGACAACAGGTGAGCGTCCCCGACGACGCGAGCACGTCCCCGTCGTGGCCAGCCGGAAGCTGCTGTCCGCCCGGAGGCGTCGTAGTCTGGAGCGTTCCAGCCTGTGGTGGTGGTGGTGGTTGTGCAACGAGACCCAAGAAGAACTGTTTTAAGTGTAGCGGCTATTTTTATTCCATTTTTAATTGATCCCGCCGGACCGCCGGCCATCACGAGCAATTCCCTGGAGGTGGTCTGTGACATGGTCCGGGCCTGCTGTCACCGCTGCATCTCCAGTCGCGGGCTTGGGCTCGCGTCGTGGTCGGTCCTGGTGTCCAAATCTGCGAACGGGGCGATGCGCCACGCCGAGCGCCCGCCAGTGCCAGGGCAGGCCAGCCCGCACGACACGCGTGCGTACAGGAGTCGTGGTTGCCTACCTAGCAGGCGTCCGTTGTCGTGAATAACACGAGTTGTGCACAGAGTGGCCCCCCGTCGCGTCCCCTCCCCGTCGATGGGCTAAGCAGGTCACAGGCGGCCCCGGCGTGCTGCACCGCCCGGCCCGTCGGCGACCCCCTGCAGAGTGACAGGCGCCAAACCGAGCGTGACCCGCGACGCGCCATTGTCGTCGTGCATCGTGACGCGTCGATGTGCTCTCGATGCGTGCGCTGTGTGGGCGCGGGTTCGAATCCCGCCGTCGGACAGCCGTGTTCCCCGCTCCTCTCCACCTCGGTCCTCGCGCGGCGCGCGAGTTGTGTGTCTGAAGACGCCGGCGTCGCCCTGACCTCCGCCTGCTCCGGCTCACGTGAGGCAGCAGCCGCGCGCTGCTTCTGTATCGTGTGCAGCAGCTGCGGGTTCGAATACCCGAGGACTCCACTTTTTTTCCCGCCTCGCTCGAATTCCACTCTACGGCGGCGGCGCCGTCTTCATGGCGACTGACCCTCACCTCGCCTCGCGCTACCGGCGCCAGCGGCCGCCTGGATCACAAGGAATTCCAATGTGTCGAAAACAAAAAATTTAGAAAAAGGAAACGGAGAAAGGCAACGTGGCAGCCATCGAGGGGGTTTTCACTCGGGATTTTCGTGTACAGAGTATTACATAATATGTGCATTACGCGGCATTACGCCGGTATTACACGGGTATTAAAGATGTATTTCTCCCTATATTTTACCATTTTAGAGCATATTTTGTTATTTTTCGGTATTACATTACGCGTCATACCTTGATAAGGTGTACAGGGTATTACGCAAGTGAAAACCCCCTCGGCAGCCATGTCATCGTGGCGCCCAGAGCCCCGCCGACACGCGGGTTCGAATACCGGTGCAGCCTGCGTTGGCCAAGAATTTTTCTCGGGATGAGCCGCGTCGCGGAGACGCCGAGCGGCCAGTGAGGCATCAGCATCAGCGCGGCGTGGCGTCACATGCAAATGCCGCGACGCGTGGCTGGCGTGCGCGGAGCACGCCGAGCCCGGAGGCAGCACTGATCGACTTTTACCCCGACAGGAACCGAGCCGACGCCGAGCTATTCGGGTCCATCATAAAGTATTTTTAGGTGATCAATAACGGGTGGTGGTGACGAAGCCGCTGCACTCATCGAGAGACGTTACGTAACTTTGCTCCAGATAATTTCCCGATCAGGATTCTTGTATAATTATTTTTTTTTAATCGGAAATGTATCGTCTCTAGTAGTGCACCGACGCCGGGGGAATCCCAAGTCTCCTGTCAGGAACGGGAACGACGGAGTGCCCAGGCAGGGCCTTCGGGCCTTCGGAGGCCTCCCAGGCGTGCCCAGGCCTGCCTCGTGTGATACCTGTAATCCGTGAGTGTAAATAACGCGCTCGCGGGCAGGAGGTAGGCCTGGGCTGGATAAACGGCGATTGCCTTGTCACGGATCCGTCCCGGCCCGTCCCGGCAGGAACAAACACACAACGTGGCGCGGATGTCAGTGCGCGCGCGCGCGAAAAAGAGAAGGAAAAACGAGAAAGAAAACACACGGCGGTGCGCGTTACGTAACCGGGACAACAAAACGGAACGGTCATGTTGTGACGCCGCGGGGGACGCGCCGCCACGGTCCCTTCATGTCCCTTCCTCCCTCCCCTCCCCTTCTTCCCTTCCTTTCCCTCCTACCCTTCCTTCCCTTCCTTCCCTTCCTTTCCCTCCCTTCTCCTTTCCTCCCTTCCTGCCTCTCATCCAGCTTCCCAGACCTGACCCAACCCAACGTCGTGCAAAGCAATCCGAAAATGAAAAAAAAAAAAAAAAATTCCCTGCACAGTAAATCCTTATGTACATTTCGGTGCATAGTTCCGTACAAAATTAAGCATACAGAAGCTTCCGCACACTTTTTGTGCATAATTCCGTGCAAAAGTGTACGTAACTCCGTACAAAAATGTGCATAAGGTTGTGTGGAAGCACTCCGTATGCTTAAATTTGTACATAAGGATTCAGTGTGTGACGAAAGATCATAAGCGGCCCAGGAACACACGCGCTAATGGATCCACATTCGGCTTCTCGTGTTAATAGCATTTGATAGCTGCTGCTGCTGCTGCTACCGCCGCTGCTGCCGCTGCTGCCTTCGGTCGGCGTTGGTCGTCAACAATAACAACCACCTAGCCTAGCTTTTTCTCGCCTCGGTTCGGTCGGTCCCAGCTTGAGAGAATTGTTTTAGTCATGGGGCAGAGGAGGGCTCCACTCGAAGATGATAACAAAACGGCCGTATTTTCCACAATGTGTTGCTTTCAGACCAGGTAGGCCTCCTGTTGGTGGGGATGTTTTCGCGCTTCGCACTCGGTTTTGGGTTTTCAGCACGTTTGCAGTTGGTAAAGCTCAGAACAGAAGCATCAGCAGCAGCAAGCGATGGCACTTAATAACTGCCCCTCCTCCCCCTCCCCCCGAAAAAAAGTTGGCATCACACACCAACACACATACGTCAGGGAGGCTACGGGGAGTCCGTCTTCCCACGTTGGATCCGGAACGGCGGGAAGCGATTGCTCCCCTTCCTTACAAAAAAATGAACTCGTTATAAAGAGCTCGCCGTGTGAAGGATGGAAAAAACAGAGTTCTAGAAGAGTTTGAAATCGTAAAAGCCGCAGGGAGCGGCGCATTTTGTGTTGTGCCTTGTGTGTGTGCGTTGGCGGTGTGTGTGTGTGTGTGTGTGTGTGTGTGTGTGTGCGTGGGCGGTGTGCAGGGGGTGCCGCCGGCGCGGACGTCACCACAATTATGACGCGGCCCCGGTGACCCGTGCAGCAGTAGGACGTCTCGCAAAGACGATGTCAATTTGATAATGACAACATTATTCCGACAATGGGAGCGAGAAAAAGTGCACAGGTCGTTAACGAACCCTGTGCGCCAAATCGTGAGTTTTATCGCGATTCTTTTAAAAATTACTTCGTTTTGTCATGTTTTGCAGTGTGAATGCAGCCCGGCAGGTAACGTTCGGTATGTCATCGCCTTCGATCCTGCCGCTGCTGCTGCTGTTTGCGGTCGCTCAGGCAGGTAAGTGTCACAATTATTTATTGATTTTCATCCAAAAGGGAGAAACTAGGCCTGAAGAAAACTGAAGAAACTGAAGAAAAATAAAATTCAAAAAAACGAAAATTAGAGCGAGGAGTGATGTGGGCAGTACGTGGCATATAGATAGGTAGATAGATAGATGCGCCTGGCGCCGAGCGCCAGCTCAGGCTAATGCTCGGCTCGGCGCCCCCGGTAATTTTTAACGTATCGAGCATCGAATTTGTCAGGCCTCATCGCCGCATCGCATCGGCCCCAGCGGCAGCGGCGGCGCCCGGCGCCAGCTCCGCCAGCGGGCCGACCTAGCGAGTCGAGACGGTCACAAAACGCCCACAAACCAAGGTCGACAATTTCCTCAAATTGCAGCCGCCGCCACACCGCGGTGCCGGGGCACACGAGAGCACGCCGCCGCCACACACAAGACGGAAACGATTGCCTTTCGTCTAGGACGATGAACTTTGATTGAATATTGTGTTTTGTTTATCGCAGGCCCTCTGGAGCTTCCAGAAGGGGAAACGCCGCCGGCCTCCACGCTGACGCCCCCTGCCCTGGCCGCCGCCGCTGCCGCCACCTCCGCTGCCGCCGCCGCGATCAGTGACGAGCGCGGCATCCCCGCCGCCACCTTCGCCCCGCCTTCAGATGGGCAGTGTAAGTCGTAGCGCCTGCGGAGCTCGGGGTAGGCCGACCCGCACGACACCGGAGTGTGACGGGACGGGCCTGCTGCCTACCCGCCGGGCGGCCGCACGTGTCGGTGCACAACCGATCGCCGCGGCGCAATTTCTCATAGAACCGAGTCTACTGATTTCGGCCCGGCGCGCCTAATCCCCCTCATTTGGCCCGGTCCACGCCGCAGATTGCACGGTGGACGGCGGCGTGTTCCACAACGGCGAGCGGCTGCCCGCCAGCGCCGACCCGGACCCCTGCCGGGCGTGCTACTGCCAGGGCGGCGAGGCCGTCTGCACCCGCGTGCACTGCTACCGCCGCCCGGACTGCGCGCCCCGCCACGTCCCCGGCAGCTGCTGCCCCAAGTACGACAACTGCCCGCCCGCTCCAGGTAACGCCGCATGCGGAGAAATTGCCGAGTCTCCGGCTATTTTACGGAAAATTGCTGATTTGGTCCGTCCTTCCCGGCCGCAGAGGAGAGGAGCCCCGAGCCCCGCATCAAGGACGCCTCGACGCAGACGGACCCCTCCGTGGAGACGACGGCCTCGACGGACGTCAACAGCACGGCCGCCACCACCGTCCCGGTGACCACGACGGACGCCCCCACGGAGCAGGCCGCCGACACGGAGGCCAACACGGAGGCCGCCACGGCGTCCACCGGCACGGAATCGACCACCACGACCATGACAACGACGGCCGGGACGACGTCCACGGCGCCCACGACGGACGAGGACGACGAGTCCGAGGAGGAGGCGTCCGCCACCAGCGCTTACCCGCCCGGCATCGACCTGCACGCCCTCCACGAGCACCTCCCGTTCCTCAGCCCCGGCGACGCCAACGGCCCCAACACGTGATGCACCTCCCCGACGACGCCCCGACGGGGGTCTCCCGACGGGGGTCCTGGCCAATCCAAGGGAAGGACTCGGGGACGCCCGGGGGAAGCCCCCGGGGAAGCCCCGGCCGCCAGCATCCACAGAGCGCCTCAGTGCTGTTGCATCTCCATCCAATTTTCTTGAGGCCGTTTCGTCGCGCCTGGCGTTCTCGTTCTCGGAAGGCGCGAGCGCAGGGCGATGCCTGGCATGGTGATGAAGGCCGCTTCGCAGTACCTCGTTTGGCGCCGGCGCCTCCTGTTAAAACATCTCTCTTTTTAGACTTTGCCAAAAATATTTCTTGTTAATAAAACTATGTTTTTAGTTTTTTTTTTAGAGTTGCTTCCTCTACAGGCCTCCGCGCACGCGTTATATCTACCTGCGTTCACTTTCACATCGTATCCTATTTATTTATTTTTAACTTTTTCTTTTCCTTTCTTTTTGCAACACCACGTCACGTTTTTCGGTGTTTAACTAAGTGAAGCGCGAAGCGGGCTACTATTTGGCAGCCGATAAATGCGTCAATTCTTAGTGAACGAGGAAGGGAAAAGACTGTCGTGATGAAAGAGATGCGTAGTTTATATTGAAGTGAATGGAATCAGAGGAAAATCAAAATTACATTTAAAATGAGAGAAGAATATCTCCTGTTTTTTACTTTGTAGCTTGAGTTGCTCAGAATCAAACGTATATTTGGATTGTTTCTTTCCTCCTTTGATACTATAAGGGATGAGCGTAAAATCCCAAGACCTGAGTACCTGTAGGATCGTAATTATTTAATTAAAGACCATGCTAGTCTTAGATTCACTCTATTTTTGTGCTATGTTTTGTCTAAATGCAATATGTATTGAGATGTTGTTTGTAATTAGATATGTTCCTGTAGACTAAGGAAGATATGTACGGGGTATTGATAAGTATCATAGTGAACAACTGCATTATAATGGTTAAAATTATTTTATTTTCCATCACTTTTCCTGAACGTGCTGTGCGTTGAGTGATACATCGATTGCAATATTACTGACGCTACATTATACATTATTAGCTCAAAACAATTTGTAAGTGCTCCGCTTCTTGACTTGCAAACCTTGTGGAATTAACAGTAATGAAATTTCATGATACAATGTGGCCTGTCCTTCTGTACTCATGATTACAGACACTCGAAGTAAATGTGGGCACATGTCGCACGTCTCAAGTCGTTCATTCTTAACCACAGTCCCTCATCGCGTTCCCCACGGCACGCCCATCTTGTCCGCTACCGCCTTGAGGAAGTCTGAGTGGCTGGCGTACAGTCTGAGCTCGGCGGAGAGGTCCGTCCAGCGGACACCCACCGCATCGTCGCCGGCCTCAAGAGGCAGGGCGGCCACGCCGTCGCCCTTCTCGTCGTGGAAGTGTGAGGCGACCGTCTCCATCCAGGCGTTGTCCGTGTTCCTGGGGTCGTCGACGTAGCCGCGGTAGACGACGTCGCCGCCGGACGCGAACAGGTCGCCGACCAGCTTCTCCCGGTCGGGGTCCTGCAGCACGTTCATGGCCTCCTCGAGGAACTCGCGGCGCAGCGTAGTGGACACGGCCTCGCCGGGGTCCACCATGCCGCCGGGCAGGGCCCACTCGCCCGAGTCCCGGCGGCGGATGGCGACGAATTGCAGCACCCGGGTGGTCCCGGAGGTACCGGGCCGCCATCGCGTCACGATGGGGTCGGCGGCGTGGTTCGGCCCCCAGCGGCCCAGGACGCCGCGGCCCGCCAACCCCGTGCGGCCGCGGGGGTTCCGTGGCCGGCCCTCCTCGACGGGGTACTCGCCCTCGTGGCTGCGCCGGTCAACGCCGCCGTCCAGGGCGTTCCAGCGAGGCGCGAAGCCCTCCGCGTCGGCCGCGGGGTCCGCCCAGGGCTTGCCGTCGACGCACGGGTCCGTGTAGTCCCGGGGCGCGTAGTCTGACCACGGCGTCGACCATGGCACGGCGTCGTCCGCCACGGCCAGCCGCAGCACGGAGGGCGCGCGCGAGTACGGGGCCGCCACCGCCGACCGGCACTTGTGGTGCAGCTGCAACATCCTCCGCATGGGTCCAGTCTGGAAAAGGAGACGGCGTCGCAGCGGTCACGTGGAGGAGAGGAACCGGAGGAGCGAGAGGAAAACATTTGGTGTCGACTTGTGTTCAATCAGCAAATTTTCAAAATAAGAATTTTTGAGTGAAATTTTGGGTGAATTAGTGTGGAAGTTCTGTTGCACCTAGGCATTTGAACCCGGGACCTTCGGCTCTGTCCATGCCGGTCTCGTCGGTACCCCGTGCCACCGGTACCGCGCCGCAGGGGGTATCGGCAACACAGGACCTGAGGAGAGGGGCCGGAGGCCGCAAGGACGGTGTCGGCCGGGTATCGCCGATCGCATCGGAGCGAATCAGCGATCGGGTCGGGTCGGGTCGAGTCGGTCGGGTGCGAGCGGCCATAACAAGCAGACCAGGCCGGCGGCGGCGGCGGTGGCGGCGGCGGCACGCTCGGCTAGATACACAATCGCTTTAGTCATTTGTCGGTTCAGCTTTCACTCTCAGCACGCCCGCCGCTACCGCCCCACCATGCCGATCGGCTACTGACCGAGTCGCGGAAACACCGCGAGGACCGTGAGGACCGTGAGGTGGACCGAAGGTGTTAACCGTGAGGACCCCGAGGTCGCGAGGATGAGGCGGACCGAACCGAAGGTGTACACGGTAAGAACCGTGAGGACCGTGAGGACTGTGAGGACCGTGAGGGCTGTGAGGACTGTGAGGACCGTGAGGGCTGTGAGGACCGTGAGGACCGTGAGGCCACGAGGGTGAGGTGTGCCGAAGGTGTACACCGCGAGGGCCGTGAAGCCACGACGGTGAGGCGGGCCGACGCGGTGTACACGGGATGAAGAGAGAACGCGCGGCAGTAAAACTTCAGTTATTAAAAGGCAGGCCGATCTGATCAGGCGATCGATCGATCGATTTGAGAACGCCAATCGACTTCTCTTTTTCCGTCGTGAGCCGCGCCTCTTACTCGGATCGCATTGCCTGGCAAGAAGCGTCCCTGATTTCGATCTTCCATTGCACCGAGTTATTAACGGGCGCGATGCTGAGGCGCGGCGCGAACACCTGGACGTGTCCTTAATTTGAGGTAACGTGTCGCGAAGGCTGCCCCGCTTCATAATTTATAGGTTTCACTGCGGAGAGCAGCGAGGGGACGGGGTGTGCCTGACCGGCCGCCTGGACGACTCCCAATAGTCCCAGCGAAAACTCTAGAGAACTCTAGAGAACCGTAGAGATGGCTGAAACTGTCACAAGGGGAAACCTACTGTCCCTATCAGCACACATGGCGCCTGCCGGGTAGGCAATCCCCGACTTCTGCAACGCACGCGTGTCATGCGGGTTGGCCTACCCTGCGGCCCGCAGGCGCTCGGCGTCTCAGACCGCCGAGTGTTCGCCTCGGTTTCAGCTGGGCGAAAATTGGGACGTATTTTATATATGTGGACAGGACGACGTCGCATTAACCCTGGTGTGCCCCTGCCGCACCCCTGCTGCGCACTGCGCCCACTCCGGCCCGGCCCAGACCTTGCGGAGCGCTGCTGGCTACTTCCACTCGATGGGATCGGGGCAACTTTTGCAAAGTCGCCGCGTCGCGGGGGGGCGGGAGTGCGGACGACGGCGAGCTCTGGTTCAGGTCGCTGACGCCGCCGCCGCCAGGGGAGTCACCGGGCGGTGCCGCCGCTCGGCGGCCCGGTCGGCCGGAGCGGAGTGGACCAGGGCAGAGCAAATGATCCCTGGACTTTCTCCGCAGGGTCGATTGTACGCCACGCACGAACACACACACACACACACACACACACACACACACACACACACACACACACGCACGCACGACGTGGGGTCACGGATAAGTGCGCGCGCATAAACCGCGGCGTAAATTAAGCCCTCGTGGCGACACCGACAGCACGGCGCCGCGAAAAGAAACCCCACCGCGCGACACCACAACGAGGAGCTTGTGACCCTGCAGTGCGAGAAAAAGAAAAGGAGTTCCCCCCCCCCCCCGCTCGGAGACGGAAACCTTCCCGACGGCCACCTCCCGGACGGACACCTTCCCTACGGACACCTTCTCAACGGACACCTCCCCGATCGTCACCTCTCCGACGGCCACCTCGTCGATGGACATCTTCCTGACGGTCACTTTCCCGACGGACACCTCGCCGACGGTCACCTCCCCACTGACACCTCCCCGACGGTCATCTCTCCGATGACAAATCCGCCGGACGGACGACCGCGCGCGTGGCGTCCCTGTGAGGCCCCTATGAGGCCGCGGCCGGTGCGGGCCGCTGTCGTGGCGGCGGCGCGCGCGCTCGTGTGTGTGTGTGTGTGTGTGTGTGTGTGTGTGTGTGTGTGTGTGTGTGTGTGTGTGTGTGTGTGTGTGTGTGTGTGTGTGTGTGTGTGTGTGTGTGTGTGTGTGTGTGTGTGTGTGTGTGTGTGTGTGTGTGTGTGTGTGTGTGTGTGTGTGTGTGTGTGTGTGTGACAAGGCACCCCTTACGTTGGCGACGTTAATTGCTCACGACGCCCTAGCGACAAAGAAACCCCTCCAGGAGAGTTTCTCCGCTGCGCCCACGCCACGGGCCGTGCTAGAACACGACGCCTCAGGGAAATGCTGCGGGATTTGCCTGCTGCTGCTGCCCCGGCCGAGCTCAGCTCCGGAGCCGCCGTTTCCGTGTGTGAAGATCGAAGCGAGCGCCCGGAGTCCGGAGTACACCGGAGGAAAGCGGAGCCCAGCCGGAGCCCAAGCCATCACCACAACAGCAGGGCAATGGCACGCGTACATGCAATGGGCCGCATGCACTGACATGAGAACGAAGGGTCGTCGTCGTCATCATCATCATCATCATCATCATCATCATCATCATCATCATCATCACCATCATCGCCATCATCACCATCATCGCCTAGTTTCGTGCGATAA
This sequence comes from Odontothrips loti, assembly GCA_038380765.1. Lineage (NCBI taxonomy): Eukaryota > Metazoa > Arthropoda > Insecta > Thysanoptera > Thripidae > Odontothrips > Odontothrips loti. The sequence goes on along the minus strand of CM076255.1, from coordinate 14,937,301 downwards.
GGGACTTAAGGAAGCTGTTTTGAAAACTTAGCGTATCACATTTACAATTCGAGACCTGAGCTAGACTCAGCTTGGCGCCAAGGATTTGAAAAATTGTGCCCACATGACCTTTCGTGAAAGAAAATGGGGAAGTTAGTGGCAGGTATCATTGGCCACCGCCACAACAATTCATGTCTGACGCATTCCCTGCATCAGAAAAGGTCAGGTGACGCATCCTTTGAGGTACTGGCGCCAAGCTGAGTCTCAACCCACAGGTCTTGAGTCTTAAATGTAAAGGCAAGCTTATTATTAATGTTGTTCGTTGTTTTGACGAATCGGAGGGCGGCGCGGTCCGTTCAAAGGGCGTCGGGTCGGGCCGTGCAGCGGTCGGGCAGCGCCGGGGCACTGCCGGGCCGGGCCGTGCAGCGGTCGGGCCGGGCGGGGCACTGCCGGGCCGGGCCGGGCCGGGCCGGGCCGTGCAGCGGTCGGGCAGCGCCGGGGCACTGCCGGGCCGGGCCGTGCAGCGGTCGGGCCGGGCGGGGCACTGCCGGGCCGGGCCGTGCAGCGGTCGGGCAGCGCCGGGGCACTGCCGGGCCGGGCCGGGCCGGGCCGGGCCGGGCGGGGTTGGAGCCGGGGCAGCGCAGCCTACATAAGGCGGGGAGCCAGGCTCGCGGCGCTAGTCTCAGTCCAACGCCGCTCCCGACAGCAGGTGAGTGTGTGAGTGTGAGAGAGAGAGCAGTGACACCCAAGAAAAGTGACAGTGCCAAACAAAACAGTGCGTGCGAGAGAGAAAGAGTGCGAGTGCCGCTCTTTAAAAGTACGAGGGAAATTCGGACGATCGACCTGCTCTGTGGACGATGCCTTACATCCCGCGAGAAGTTTTCGAAGAAGTGCACAGTAAATCCTTATGTACATTTCGGTGCATAGTTCCGTACAAAATTAAGCATACAGAAGCTTCCGCACACGTTTTGTGCATAATTCCGTGCAAAAGTGTACGTAACTCCGTACAAAAATGTGCATAAGGTTGTGTGTAAGCACTCCGTATGCTTAAATTTGTACATAAGGATTTAGTGTGTGCGCCCCGTCGGATCGGAAAATATTTTAGGGGTGCTGAGGCTGAGACCTGGGATTTTCTCAGTCTGTACCAATGTGCATTAATTTCACAGACATGCATCGTGTACTATATTCATGAAAAACGAAGTGTGGTTCGTTCTGAGATTTATATGGAGAGCTCCCGCCGGTTCAAGGTCAACACCCCGAAACACGTTCGGGGTACGGGAGGCGCTTGCGCAACGGACACAACTATCGAACCATTTATATCCCTCACGCCGCGATGCGCCAGGGTCGTGACGGGCACTAAGGTCGAGGTTGAGGGGTCGGTTACCTACAGTCCTCTCCAAAAACTACATCCTTAAGACGTTCACCATGTACAAAAAAAATGTAATAAAATAGAAATTTTAAACGTGAAAGAAAGTAGAATTTTCAAGTCTCGACAACGGCTTGTCCGTGTTGTGCAATCTAATTACCATGGCGGTCCGCTAAGCGTTACAATACCTTTTTTTCACGCCATGAGTCGCTCGGAAGTGGTCTCTCGCGTGCGAACTCTACCGCACCCACCTAGTTTAGGCCGCCTGCCCCGCCTCCAGCCGAGCTTCCAGCCGAGCGTCCAGTCGAGCCGTTACGACTGTCACTTACTCATAACATCTCTTACGCACACGTCTGGACAGTTTAAAAGTAGGAAAAAAGGACGGTGGCGTAGTGGGGGATAGAACCCGCGTCCTTTGTCTCCGACTGCATGATGACGGGCTGCGACCAGCGGGGGGCAGGGTGGGGCAGGCAGGGCAGGCCGCACCGGCACATCGTAGTTTCATAAGCTTCGGCGGGGACAGAAACCGGTCCGGCCAACGCAGCGCGAAGCCGCTCCGATCCAGAAAGCGCCACCGTTGCGATTTCGATTCCCGGTCCGGCCGGCCGCTAGAGGCGGAGCCTGGAGGCAGAGCCTGGAGGCAAAGCCTGGAGGCAGAGCCTGGAGGCAGAGCCTGGAGGCAGAGCCTGGAGGCAGAGCCTGGAGGCAGAGCCTGGAGGCAGAGCCTGGAGGCAGAGCCTGGAGGCAGAGCCTGGAGGCAGAGCCTGGAGGCAGAGCCTGGAGGCAGAGCCTGGAGGCAGAGCCTGGAGGCAGAGCCTGGAGGCAGAGCCTGGAGGCAGAGCCTGGAGGCAGAGCCTGGAGGCAGAGCCTGGGGGTAGAGGCTGGCGTACTCGCGAGGCTTCTACGGGCTGACCACACCCCAAACTTAGTGCCAATGCATAAAAATCAAATTTTACAATTCGGCAAAAAAAAGTTTAAAATCTGACCATTTCTCAGAATTCACTTTGAGGCTGTGGACAAGCTTATCGTAAATTTCTCTTTCTGGTTGCAGCTCACCCCCTTCCTCCGTCACCATGAAGGTCGTCCTCGTCCTCGCCACCCTGGCCGTCGCCGCCTGGGCCGCGCCCGCCCCCCAGAAAGAGGGCAGTTTCTTCACCAATGAGGCCATCCGGCAGGCCCAGAACACGTACCTCATCCCCAAGGACGCCACCATCCAGAAGGTGCAGGAGGGCATCGAGCTGGCTGCGTACGAGAACATCGGCGCCAACCAGCGCATCGACCTCACCAAGATCCTGGGCGACCACGTCCCCGCCGAGGTCATCTCCAATCTGCAGTCGCAGGTGGACCAGGTCGGCAACTGAGAGCACCCCGTCGACACCACCTCATCATCACTTGTAAATATCTCTCTGTCCCCCTCCGATCCGCCAAAGTCTTATTTCATTAAATCATCTCATAGTGTGTTTTTATTTTATTTTATAAAAACCGCGACTTACTTTATTTATCAAACACCCTCCCTAATACGAGTGGTTATGTGTGACAGTGGCATCTGTCGTCTTTATGCCCTCCGCACACACAACCCGATAATATGTCAACAGCCTTTGCATCACAGCACACACACACGCACACACACATACAGCCGGCGGCGAGGTGCGAAACCCTGACGCAATCAGACCTGTTGACAATAGCCACAAGGTGGTCAGCTCTGCCTGCTGCAGGAACAACCGTCCCTGACACCACAGCGTAACGGATAACGTTCACCGCTTCCGCAACGGAAGGACCCAGGTTCGAACCGAAACAAAAACGGTTTTCGATTGTTGTATTGGAGGTAGTTTCGTGTCCCCCACAAGGAGAGCAGCGAGCCTCGAACGAAGCCAGGCCACTTTCTCCCTGCATCACACACACACACACACACACACACACACACACACACACACACACACAGATTACGCCCGAGCAACACCTACTCGTTAAACACACAATGAACAGACCCGATCAGCCTTTGATGGCAACGGAGCCGGGCGATAAGAAAAGGAAAGTAAAGAGAGAAAACGGCGATAACAAATAAACGAAACACCAACGTTTTTGTCCCTCCTGCGCCGATGATGCAAAGTAATGCACGAAGCGTCGTGTAAGTCGGCCCGGCCGAACGCCGCATTACGTAAGTGACAGGCACACGCTGTCACTTTCTCTCAGCTAAAGAGACCGAGTTCGCATGTTGACGACTTGGCACCCCTCCACCACTATCCGCACAAACTTCCCCACATATCCTCTCTCGTCGAGTCAATGTCCACACGTCCTCACATGCCGCCGCCGCCGAGCTGATGGCAGTCCGACAAACGACGGGGGAAATAATAAAACGAAAAAAGTGAGGATTACACTTTATCTCGTTTGCGACAACCGCGTGATCAGATTGGAGAAATCGTGTGCGAGATCAGAAAACACGTCTGGTGCAGAGCAAAGGGCGGCCAGCCCGGGCCAGACCAGTGCATCGCAATTACAAGAGGTCAAAGCAGCACCAGCAATCTGCAGAGCTTCTGCTGAAACAAAATCGGAACGGCAAAAACAACCAGAATTATGTCCACGGGTTAAGACGCTACCCAAACGTCTGACTGCCAACCTCCTGAGTGGTCCTCTTCCAGAACTCTCTATGGACACTTGCTGCGCCGTCAGGTTAGGCAGCCCATCCAGCGCCAGGGGACGAGGGGTCACGGATCTCGCGGCGCGCTCAGGGGCAGTCCGCAACGTCGTAACGCGTGCTGCCATTGGCGGAGCGGAGCGACCACCCTATTTTCCGGCCAATCAAAACCGCCCTCGTTCCACCCTTCCGACTTTTCCTCCACATATTTGAATTTGTTTAAAAAAAATCGTTGCAGTACATTTTTACGACAAATCTTTAGAAGACGATAACCATCTCTGTGTAAGCTTCTGACTGTCAGACACTGGAGTTAGCAGTGCAGCAGATGAGTTTCAGACCATTACAGCAGAAGACAACGGGATATAATCTTCTCCTCCGAGAGAGAGAGAGAGAGAGAGAGAGAGAGAGAGAGAGAGAGAGAGAGAGAGAGAGAGAGAGAGAGAGAGAGAGAGAGAGAGAGAGAGAGAGAGAGGTGAAGTTTGACGTTGTTGGCAACACTGGGCCCGGAGGCAGCAGGAAGAGCGGCGGCAGAGGTTTGGGAAACACACACACACACACACACACACACACACACACACAGTGTGTGTGTGCGCGCGCGCGCCTTGCCCTTGCGTGGGAGTGTGGGAACGAGCAGAGAAGTACAAAAAGGTGGATGGGTGAGGAGGGGGGAGGAAGGAAGGAACCAGGCGGCAGTACTCCACACGAAGCCGATGTTACGGTACATCCTTTCCAGTCGTTTGGTTGGCAGCTCCGCGGCGGTCCGGCGGTTGCCCTCTGGTCCGCGAGTCGAGCCGAGGTCCCACGTCGCGGACTCCTCCCCCCCCCCCCCCCCCCCCTAAAAAAAAAGAACGAGAAGAAAGAAAAGAAGATCCCGGGCCACCGAAAGTAGGTTAAACCATCATTTCGCTGTATTAAAATATTTCCTGCAAATGGCAAGAAACGTCCAAACATGAAATTTATCAATACAATTTCAGTACATTTTTTTTTTCAATTTTCATACTGACAACTGTTCAATTTTGCGATGAGAAATTTCTTCCTTTGCATCTCTGCACAGAACGCGCCGCGCCGGCCGCGCGAGGCGGAGCAGGCGGAGCGCATGGGAACCGCCGGGAAGCATGTAGGCCCGATGTGTATTTAGCGGTTCGCTTCCCTCGCCGGAGTAAGTAGCTGGTAAACGCCCCGCCCCGCCCCGCCCAGCCGCCGGCGACGACGCGCCCGCGCCGCTGCCTGCCCAGTTTCTCATATCGCCGTGTGCCGCACCGTGACGCCATTAAACGGCATGAATCGGGTTCGAACACCGTCGTCCCCGCGTGATTTCGGAGGGGTTGGGGGGCACGGCGGCCAGGGCCTCGGCCAGGGCCGTTCACCCCGCTGTTCCCACGGCCGGAGCCCGCACTGACCGCGCAGCGGCGGCTTCGGGTTCAAATACTGACGCTGCGGAGGAATCTGCTTTTATTTTTCGTCGCAGATATTTGAAAATTTCTACTGTCGCGAACCGTGCTATTTCAGACCCCGCCGCACTTCCTCCCACACACACAGCGCCCTTCTGGCCCGCAATAACCGCTCGGTTGGGAGCGTGGCGCCTGCTAGCGCCTGCACTCGCAGCCCACGGCTGGGACGGGGCCGGGACGGGGCCGAGACTGCCGCAGCAAACCACGAAAATGTAATTTGGTGATGACGGCGGCGGCGACCCCTGCGCCGGGACGGGATTAGCAATAGCCCTTAGCACACCCCGACTGTCGTGACATTAGCACGACCCGCGCTGACACGGTGACCATGATGGCGTGACTCCATCAAACTGTATGAAAAATCGAGCCGGAGGGAGGAAGTTTTTTTCCCTCTCTCCCAGAGACGGCGCCTGCGAACGTCAAGGTAGGCCGACCCGCCCGGCACGCGTGTGCTGCACGGTTGCCTATTCCAGTTTCGCGGGCGCTCCAGTAGTGCCGTATGGGCAGAACAGCCGCTGCGTGTGCGCGTCGCGGGGCCGCGGGTTCGAGCCCCGCCGGCGGTGGTAATTTTCACGCCCTCGCCGCCGCGGCGAGCGCGTGCTCCGTTCCCGCGCGCGCGGACAAACGATTTTCGGTCACGAGTGCGAATTAGGCGCGAGCGGCGGGCAGGACCGTCCCAGTAACGGTAGCTTCCTCTGAACGGGACCAGCTCTAGAGCCGCCGCAGTCCGGTGTCCCCCCCTCCCTCCTCCTCCTCCAAGACCCCCCGCGGACAGGCCACGGGAATCGCAACACAACAGATTAGGGGCACTGTTACCGTTCGCCACACTGCTGCAGCGCGACACAGTGGACCCGACCCGGCCTCACACAAACAAACGCACACGACCGCAACAGAGTGACCTCAGGACACAAAAACACGAAAGGGGCTGGGCTGCACTAGTGAAGCCGGCGTGAACAGGAAAACTAGCGTGAACCGGCGTGAACTAGTGAACAGGAAAACATTGTAAGCAGGACAAAAATATTTGGTTTGAAAAATAATATACCGACGACGTTTGTGACATTTGATGCATCATGCATGTTTGAGGTGCTCCTCTTCGCTTAGTCATAGTCCTGGAGGGGAGAATAACACCCGAGAGAGAGAGAGAGAGAGAGAGAGAGAGAGAGAGAGAGAGAGAGAGAGAGAGAGAGAGAGAGAGAGAGAGAGAGAAAAGACACTGTCGCTGCCCGCATCACGTACAGCTCCCGCTGCCAGTCCTGCACCCACATCCCGCCACGGCATATCAAAACGGTGCACTGGCCCAGCAAGTGCATGCTAACAATTTACATGTTTTTCATGTGTGTGTGTGTGTGCGTGCGCGTGAGTATTTTATGGTTACAAAACTAATTATAAAACGTAATTATTTTTTGAGATTAATATGATTAATCAACATTTTTAGAGTCACGATTCTGAAAACTTTTTATGTTTTCTAAATTTCTGCCAATTTTTTTTTTTTGTGAAACTTTAATCAGGCATATCAAATAAGGAATACCCAACGGAATCTTAAAAATATTTTCTTTTGGAAATGTTCCATTATGTATCCTGCAGGGTTGCAGAGGTGCAGGGCTGCATCCCCCGAATCAATCGCAGAGGCAAAGGGTTGCTGCTACTGCTGCTGCTGCGCTTGGAGTGCTCCGAGCGACTCGCAGAGCCGCGGCGTGGCGGAGAGCGGTATGGGTCGGACAGGTGAAAGAGGAGGAGGGAAAGGGGAGGAGAAGCGGGAGGGGAGGGAGGAGAGGGGGAGAGGGGTACCGGCGTCGCGGCATGGCTTGGCTCAAGCCCGGCCTGGCAGGGCGAGCCGAGTCAGTCAGGATGGACGACAGTGAGCGAACGGCACCGGAGCAGTGCGGGGCAGGGCTGGGCGTGTGTGTGGTGACGAACTAGTGTGTTTCCGCGCGTGCGTGCGTGCGTGTGTGCGCGTGTGTGAGTGTGTGTGGCGGTGCTTCACTCTCTCGGTTTATCCCTTCGTCCGGCAACGTAGAGGTGAGCCAAAAACCACACCAAATTTGTGAGGAGTAATCACTATTTATCAATATATACGTGAAGAATGGGAAAATTGTATATGACCGTTGGACCGCACTTCACTGTGGGGAAAGGGAGGGGGGATGGAGACCGAATAGCGAGGCAGATAAATTCTAGTCTGTCCCTAATGACTGCGTGTTTAATTACCGCAAAATAACTAGAATTGCTACAGGAGAACCCTGTTAAAAGCTTCCGTTCAAGCTGACGTAAAGAGCAGAGCCTGGTTTCTGCAGCGCCGTGACCCGCACCGGAAGCGGCGGTGCACTGAACTGCGCGTACTGAAAATTCATTCACTCGCGGCGGGTCGCTGTGCATGCACTGCTGTATTTGAGCGGCGCGCACACCCCGAGAAAATTCAACTGAATATTTATCTATCTTTCTCTGCTTAGCATGTATGACATGTGCGACACGTGATCTCCATATCCTTAGCAGGCTGTGACCGCGGTGCCGGCCCGGGCCGCCACAATGCACAGCTTCCTACAATGTCGTTGCGCCCGCTACGGAAATCAATCTGAATAAGATGCATGTCACTAACGTACATTCTCAAAAATGAATACTTGAATTAAAGCAAAATGAACGTCTGGCGGAGAATTTGCGGTTTAAGCACAAAAAATGCATTGGATCCAGCATTTATTTTGGAGAGTGTAGCTACGGGCCTTATAAAATGCTGCTTGCCGCCTCAGTAGGGAGAGATTCACTAAAAAAAAAAAAAAATTCTTTCAAGGAGAACGAAGAAAAAGCAAGTGGCGACATTTTCACGTTCTCCATACAATTTTACCCGACACAATGGAGCACATGGTGCACAGAAAACCCAGCGCGGCCTTCTCATAAAACGCAGAAACGTTTTCAGAGGGGAACGTTGAGGCGGCGCTGCTGGGATGGCTGCAGACCGCAGGCGTACGCGCACGACGGAGGCGAGCACTATGACGGGCCAGACGTACGAGGGGGAGCGAGGGAGCGAAGAATCGATACCTCTCCTTCCCACACGTCATGCAGCTCGCACACCGCACATTTTCGCACGGTTCCTCCTGGTTGCCTCTCTCTCTCTCTCTCTCTCTCTCTCTCTCTCTCTCTCTCTCTCTCTCTCTCTCTCTCTCTCTCTCTCTCTCTCTCTCTCTCTCTCTCTCTCTCTCTCTCTCTCTCTCTCTCTCCGAGCAGCGAGAGCTTCTCCCCTACCAAGGGCAGCAGGATCGACTCGTCACCCACCCCAGAGCAGCAGAGAGTGTCGTCGCCGTGTCGCTCATGGCGTAAACACTTAATTGAGGGCTACTTAACCTAATTACAGCGCAGCGCAGTTTGGCGCGGTCATCCCGTTACCATGGTGATGAGGCCGCGACCTCAACTACACTCTCCGGGTGTTCAAACTCCAACGGAAGTTGAGGGGTCCCTAGGGAGGTTGTTAGGGCTCCCGTGAGGATTCACCACTGCAGCCGGGACTCGCAATGGCAATGATCGGGGGAATCATATCACTCATGCTATACCGCGGCTCCGTACTCTCGGCACCCCGTGCGTGTGGGTCTCCAGACACAGCCCGTCTCTCTCCCACCCACGCGATGGGCGGGAAGAGTGACGACCTCCTCCGTCTGTCTCTCTCCGTCTCACTCCCCTCCCCCCTCGCTGTCTCTCTCTAACAACCGAGGCGTAACGAAGGGGGCTTCTGCACAGAGGCCCTTTTGAATCGTGTCTGACGTTGCCCCGCCGCCTCACTCTTCTCTTCAATTATCCGATAAAAAAAGGACGAAGACAGAGAGAGAGAAAAAACATCACGTCGTCCGTCTGCTGAAACGAGACACGGACGAGTGGGAGAAGGACAGAAACACGCTGTCACGATAGGACAGTCCTTAACCCAAACCACCGAGAGATGAGATAAAAAAACAACAAATGACTTTCATCATTTTTTTCATATTTTGCATGTTGGCACGGCTGTCAGCAATTGAGTCCTTTATTTGAAGCACCCGCGAACTGAAACATTGCCCAAATTTTTGACTGCAGAAATAATATATTATTTACAATAGTATCTAAGGATTCAAAGAAAACCTTTCCACGACGTTTTAGCTACTTTGCACAGGTTTGGAGTCGGGTCGTGGAGGCTAAACCATTTATTTTCACGGCGGTCGCGTCAAAGAGATTCCCCTCTCTCGCTGTTTGTCGGCGCGGTGACGGTGACACCCACTGTAGTTGTTGTTGTCGCTGCGGATACTGTACGGCTCGCGGACAAACCTGCTGATCCGATAATCGTCGCGGGGGGTCGTCCATAAATCATGTAATTTGTGAACGGGCCCTTGGGAGTAAGGGTGCGTTCATAAACTACGTGACCTATTTTGGGCCACTTTTTGACCCCCTTCCCCTCCTCCCCCCCTACCGTGACCTGGCTAACCTAACCTTACCATGCATTTAGGGATAGGATCCCCGGGTGAAAGGATCTCTAGTTTGAAGTGCAGTGGAAAAGAAGTGTACAATTATAGTTCCAATACGAGATAAAAAGTACTAAAAATCGAGCCCATATGTAGGATTGACAGTCATTTATGTATGGTTTATCTGTAGATATCTACAGTTTATGAACGTCCCCAAAGCACAAGTCGAGTCCGCCATTGAGCTGGGCGGCCGCGGGGGCTCCAGGCGCCTCGCCTCCGCCCGGGTAAGGTCAAGATCATGGGCAAACACCCGGGCGGGGCGGGGCGCTCTGCTCGCGGAGCGCACCGGAGGCACCGGAGGCACCGGAGGCACCGGAGGCACCGGAGGCACCGGAGGCACCGGAGGCACCGGAGGCACCGGAGGCACCGGAGCGCACCGGAGGCACCGGAGGCACCGGAGCGCACCGGAGGCACCGGAGGCACCGGAGGCACCGGAGGCACCGGAGGCACCGGAGGCACCGGAGGCACCGGAGGCACCGGAGGCACCGGAGGCACCGGAGGCACCGGAGGCACCGGAGGGCACGGCCCCTCCATAAACGGGTGATGTACATAAAACGCAGGCCGCGGGGACCAGTTTGGCGAGGGACTCTCGGGTCCCCTCTCTAGTGCCTCACCTACGACGGCAGCACCCGGAGGGCACCGCGCCACGCCCCCCGCAGGGGGCTCTACTTTGTTGCTGACGAACGGTGCGCGGCTTGGCGGCGCCGACCGCGGCCGACCAGAGGGACCGGGCGTAAAGTGCGCGGGGCGGTCAGGGGGAGACCACGGCGACGGCGGGGACCATGAAGGGGAAAGAGGGTTTCGACGATGGGGGAGGACCCTGATGACGGGGGAGGGCCACGACGACGGGGAGGACTTGGACGGGGGCCGCCGACCATGACCATGGCCATGACAGTGACCGTCGCCAGGGGTCGCGTTCACCACACTCGCCTCGCCTCGCGCGTGGCCGCCCGGCTCTGACGCCCGGCTCAGCCCGGCCCGCTATGCCCACCTATACAATGGACGTTCAGGCGCGCACACGGCCGTGCCCACGGCCCTGCCCCGGTGGTGTGTGCCTACATTCCAGTAACGCCCCGAGCCGGCGGCGCAGCCTAGGCGCAGCCCAGGCACAGCCCAGGCACAGCCCAGGCACAGCCCAGGCACAGCCCAGGCACAGCCCAGGCACAGCCCAGGCACAGCCCAGGCACAGCCCAGGCACAGCCCAGGCACAGCCCAGGCACAGCCCAGGCACAGCCCAGGCACAGCCCAGGCACAGCCCAGGCACAGCCCAGGCACAGCCCAGGCACAGCCCAGGCACAGCTCAGGCGCAGCCCGCAGCCAGGCCGGGTCAACGAGTCATAACTATAAATCGGCACGAACCCTCCGCCGCCCGCCCGCCCCCCTCTCCCCCGAATGAGGACGCTCAGGCCACGGTCCCGCCGCCGCGGCTGCTGGCCGCACAGACACAGACTCATCCCCAGCCAAAAATAGTCCCCTCGGCTGCTGCTGCTGCTGCTGCTGCTGCCGCCTGCCGACACTGCCGACGAGTGCTGCACGCTCCGCGACACACATTTATTTCATCGTGGCCGTTAGCCGTCAGCGCGCCTGTCGAGTCCGGGGTAGGCCGCCCCGCCGCGCGTGCCTGCCGTGCAGTGTTGCCTACCCGGGGATCCGCAGGCGCCTCCGCCGCCGGCCGGGGCCCAACACATCATCATTCAGTAGGTCATTACGTTGGAGGGACTAACCCTGCGATAGTCATCTCTTCCTCTGTCTTCTGGCGCGGTCACACACACACACACACACACACACACACACACACACACACACACACACACACACACACACACACACACACACACACACACACACACACACACACACACACACACACACACACACGAGTGCAGTTTTGTTTTGCACACAAACAGCACGCGGAAACTAGGCCACGCGCACACCGCAGCAGAGACGGCGCACCTCACTTAGAGGAGTCCCTCCTGCGCCATATTACGACCCTTTATAATCCGACGAGAGTAATAAGTTGCCTCTGGCCGCTAATGACATGAGAATACTGCGGACTTTTATAATCCGCGCGAAAACGTCATAGATAAGATAAGTGATCTCTGGTTCCGGAAAATGTAGCTGGGAGATCCGGACCAGCACGTTCTAAAATGAATTACTGTGAAACAACTTTAAGACTTTTTTTGTGTTCTGACAGTGCACCAGCGGTCCGGCCGGGTCCGGTCCTGTTGGCCTGCACGGGACGTGCCTTGGACGTGCCTTGGACGTGCCGCTCCCACGCAGGGCATCGCTCAACACACATACACTACAAAAGCATCATTAAAATTACGGTCTTGAGGGAGCAACAAGAGAGAGAGAGAGAGAGAGAGAGAGAGAGAGAGAGAGAGAGAGAGAGAGAGAGAGAGAGAGAGAGAGAGAGAGAGAGAGAGAGAGAGAGAGAGAGAGAGAGAAGAGAAGGGGAAGGGAACGGCGTAAGAGTGAGAGGGAGCAGAAGAGAGGCGCTCCTGCGGGACTGAAACGTAATTTCAGAGCCAACAGATGTTAATCGCAGACTAAGTCACATACAGCAACACAATGCCACAAAAGCCACCCAAGCTGAGGGGGGAGAGCAGGGGATAAGGAATTAAAAAACCGCCGATAAAGAATGTGCGAGTGCACATAACGGGTAAGCGGGGGAGGAGGGGAGGGGACTTCCGGTCTCTCATGACCGCGAGCCTCGCGGGGGGCATCAAAACTTCCCTAAAAGTAGAATAAAACTAGGCGATGCAAATTTTGTTCTATCTAGGTATGCAAACGAAAAAAAAATCATTAACAAAAAATCAACGAAAAATAAAAAATGTCGATAAGTTGTGACCAGCTTGGCCGCGTAGAAATATTTTCCCGGAAATTTTCAGGGTTTTTTTTTTCTCTGTAAGTTTACACTTGTGGCGGCATAACGTTACAGTAACTGCTGCATCTGCTGCTGCTGTTGCTGCTGCCACTTCTGACTCCGCTGGATAGCACAGGGACTAATCACCAATCCAGAGACATTCTGCGGTTTCGGATCAAACGGTCGACTCCGTCTTCCCCGCGGCGGCTGGGCCGGGGCTCTGCCACCGCCGGTCTCCGGGGCGTCGGTGCGAAAAAGCAGGGCCCCCGACCAAATTGGGGGTATCCGCAACGAATCCATCATAATCCCGCACCCTCACCCACGCCGTGCCTCTCGCCGACAATTTTTTTTTTTTTTTGTGCTTTTTCTTACCAGACAATGAAAGATTTTCCGCAGACAGAAAAAGGAGTTTTATAGTTAGAGAGAGGGAAAGGGAAGAGCGAAGGGCAAGTCTAGTTCTGCTTGGACGGCCACAGCAGGAGTTCAAGACGTCCCATCCGGATAATATCAAATGGCAGAGCAGTGGCCATAATTTGGCGGTGTCGGGGTTGGTGGTGACTGGTGGGGGCGGAGGATTGGAAGGGAGGAGGGGGGGGGGGCTGCCGGTGTCTCTGGCCAGCGAGATGCAGCGGTTTATTAAACCATCATCATTATCCGATCAGGACGACCGGTCGGCACAGCGCTCCGCTCCGGCAGCCGCCCAGCAGACCCGGGGCCGGCGGGGTCTGCCGCTTCTAATTGTGTGATTCGATTGGCTGGGAAGGATCCCAGAACAAAGCAGGGGAGGGGCGAGAGGGAGGCGGGGAAGTGAAGGGAGACTTGGTCGCGAGGAACCACATATGCGCGCGCGCCTTCGCAGGAAAAGTTTCGTCAAACAAAAAATTAATCGCGAGAAACTGGGTCAGTTTCGCTGAATTCGGAAAGCGATGAGGATCAATCGGGGTTCGTCTCCCTAATGACGAGATACCGCGAAGGAAGGCGGTGGGAATTATCCCTCTGTTCTCCTTTTTTTCTCAGATTCATTATTTGTTTTTGTTTTTTGCTTGCTCTTTTTTTCCCCCTCAAAGAGCCGCCCTGTCCTCAATACAGTGTCCTCTTCTGACAGGCGTCCCATGCGGCTCCATGCGGCGGTCCCGAGGCCGCCGCCGACGCCGGCCGGCGCGCTGAGTAGCGTCCTGGTCCTCGCCCTGGTCCTCGTCGGGGAGGTCGCGTCCTCCGCGGCGTCCCCGGCGGCGTCCCCGGCAGCGGATGAGGTGGACGGCGACGCGTACGCGGGCACGGGGTGCCTGTTCGAGGGCGCGCGCTACCGGCCCGGCCAGGCCGTGCCCGTCCGCGACGAGCCGTGCCTCCGCTGCCGCTGCCGCCGTGGGGCCCCGGTCTGCCGGCTCCGGGTGTGCGCCCCGCTGCCCGACCCGCCGCCGCCCGGGTGCGTGCTGCTGCACCGCGCCAACACCTGCTGCCCCCAGCTGCACTGCCCCGAGATCGGTCAGTCACGGGTTCAAATACCGGGGGGGTTCACCCCGCGCCTTCCTGTCCACCGAAACTGATTTTCGTCCCCCTTGGTTGGCAGGGCTGGTCGACAACCGGCTGGAGGCGCGGCACGGTGGCCCGATGCGGTACAGATCCGACGGTCCCAACAAAGGTAAGCCATGGGTAAGCGCCCCCCCCCCCCCCCCCCCCGCAGAGCCCGACGCCCGAAGCGCCCGGCGGAGCTGAAGGGGCCGGCGGCAGCACACAGGCGCACGATGGGCTGCCTATGCGGCGGGCGCTTGGGGGACCCCCGCCTCTCCTTCTCTCCCTCTCTCTCTCTCTCTCTCTCTCTCTCTCTCTCTCTCTCTCTCTCTCTCTCTCTCTCTCTCTCTCTCTCTCTCTCTCTCTCTCTCCTCTCCCTCTCCCTCTCCCTCTCCCTCTCCCTCTCTCTCTCTCCCTCCCTCTTTTTTTCCCCCGATGTACACGGACTTGATGCCCTGCCTCTGCCTCCCTGTATCAGGCTGCTACCTCAACGGCTCGCTATTCGCGGAGGGGTCGGCGCTGTCCTCGTCTACGCTCTGCGACTACTGCTACTGCGTGCGGGGGCAGCAGCGGTGCGTGCGGCCGCAGTGCGTGCTGCCGGCGCCCGGGTGCACGCCCGAGTACCGCGACCACACCTGCTGCCCCACGAGCTACCACTGCGGCCACGGCCAGGACGCCGTCGCACCCAGCACGTCCCCGTCGACGGCCCCACAGCGCCGCGTGTCCGGGTGCATCGTGGACGGGCGGCGGTACCGCGAGGGCGCGCAGGTCAAGTCGGTGGCGCGCGGCCACTGCGAGACGTGCTTCTGCATGCGGGGCCGCGTTCGCTGCGCCCCCCTCAAGTGCGACCTGCCCCTGGATGGTTGCGAGCCTGTGACGGCGCCCGGCAAGTGCTGCCCCGTGTCGTACGACTGCAGTAAGTGCGAAGCTAACTGAACTATCTCAGCGATACTCCGCGCTCAGCGACGGGGGGTATCATTCAGGATACTTCTTGCCTGCATCAGTTAAATTACTAAAACAAAATCTTCAACACTGATGATAAAGTTTTGAGTTTTATCGAAAATTTATTTTAGATTCTACAGGCTTTAATTATTTATTAATAAGAACTAAAATTGATTTTTTTTTTAAATTGAACTGAAACAGCTCGATTGTTACAGGTAAATCAAGAGTGAGTGTGACAAAAACCATCTCATCTGCTTTAAGTCACAACACAAAGGTACTATATGCACAGAGTTATTTTTATTTTTTTAAACATAAGAAATATTTTTAACGCAAGAAGTAGAGTTCCAGTTACATTGGTATTCTTTTTTTTCCCCCCAGGGCTCCCCTAGTGGGTCTACTAAGGGGGAGAATTCAGTGCGATCAATCAGCTTTGATGCACGAAGCAATCGAGAAATATCATCCAAAGAAACAAGCAAGGTTAAAATTGAGACGGCTCACCTCGAGCAACACGTTTCACTAACAACACAGCTGCCTTTACTGGAGGAAAGCCCAACCACACTGCTGACTGCAGACAACATTGCAATAACATTAAACACTAAACTTGATCTTGGAGGCACTCTGGATTTACTAAAGACAAAGAATAATTCAGTTATTCCAGAAAAGAATAAAATATTGCCCATGATTGAGGCAATAATAAATAAGACCCGCCAAAAGGATCAAGATTATGACTATGACTACAATGAACCTTCATTACCCCCTTCACTGCCAAATTTAAGGTATGCCTAGTATCTTTTTGATCTATCAAAGAGTTATTCTAAAAATTCAAAACTTTAACATCTTCGGTACCAAATACTAAAGACACTTTTGTAGATTAAGAAAGAACAGTAAACTTCTATTTGCAGAATTATCCCTTTCGTGGCAGAAGATGCAGTGACCCCTGAGAAAAGGGTTGCTTCTAATAATGGTCAAAAGTTACCCGAATCAAACATGGCCATATCGAAGGAGTCCCAAGACAAACTTGATAACTTCTACTTATTTTCGCCTCCGATCGAAACTGAAGGTAAGAATACAAATTGCATTGGTTTACAATATATCATTTTCTTTTTCAACAAAACTGAGAAAACCATTTCATTACAAACAGGAGGATTTGTTCCACGAGAACCAGTAGTTGATGGCCCATTTCACCAACACAAGTATGAAATCCAAAATTCAGCCAGTCAACGAAAAGTTCCACCTCCAAAAACTAGACCATCTGAAGTTACAATCAGAACCGTAGTTCCTGATGCTGTGACGCCCGATCCACTGCTTGGAAATGGTGGAAGTAGTAAGTAACTCAAAATTATTTTTCGGGCCATGGTTGTATGGTTTGTGTCATACTTTTGCTGTTGACCTGTCACTGCCAGACGCAATGCCGGGAAAATTGTCCATACATACTCCATACGGCGAATAGAAAAATCAACATCGCTTATAAGTTGAAATCCGATTAGCAGTGATTCGGGCTGGATTTTTTTCACTTTCTATGAGAATACGTGCCTAGTGTGTGCATGTGTGATAGCTTTCAGCCGGGTGCGAGGTTATGTCAACCAACATTAATTTCATTCCAAGGTTATACAGCGTCAAGAAATGTAAAGAAATAGGAAAAATTAAATTTTCTTACCGTGAGGGCGAGTTTGTATTCGCTCGTTGAAGCTGTCACTGCGCAAACGTTTAAAAATATCGCGCAAACTACCTTGACAGCACTCAAGTCCAAACGGGACAACATATGTAAACAAAACAACAGAAGCTCGGTCGGGATCAGCGCGAATTTTCAAACCGCACGGTATTTTGTCAGATCAGAGTCCTTGCATGAGTATCTGACCTTTCAGATCTGTGCTTACAGGATAAAGAGGAGAGTGCCGTACTGAAACATTTCGTGTTTTTCTTCCCTTTTTTTCCCAGCCCCCTGCACGTCGGGCGGACGCCGCTACCGCCATGGGGAGCTGCTGACGGGCATGGGGGCGTGCAGGATGTGCTTCTGCTTCGACGGCGGCATCGTTTGCCAGGAGCCGTCCTGCGGCGCCGTGCCCCCCGGGTGCTCCAGGGCGCCGGCGAGGGAGCCCGACCAGTGCTGCGGCACCATCGTCTGCGGTGAGCATTGACCCTTTACGATTTTTCTTTGACATTTCTCCGATATTTGAAGACATTTCATGTCCCATCTTTGCCTTTACAAAAAAAAGTGGTCATGATTTTTTTTGGGGGTGTCCTCCGCAGGCGACGAGCACAGGGAGAGCCCGCTGATGTTCTCCGACGTCCTGGAGAGCGAGCCAGAGCGGGGTCACGCCAAAGTGCCGGAGCGGCCGCCGGTGATCGAACCCGTGCCGGACCTGGTGCCGGCCTTCACCTCGTCGCTCATCACGAAGCGACCCCCCACGACGACGACCACCACCACTACCACCACCACCACCACGACCACCGCCCCCAGCACCATCAAGGCGGCAGCTACGCCCCCGACAACGACAACTTCAACCACAACCACAACTACATCGTCCACGACGCCCCCGTCAACGACCAAGAGTCACCGGAACAAGGCCCCCACCACGAGCACCGCCTCCCCAGCGAAAGACAAACCGGTGCTCAAGGCCAAAACCACGACGGCAAAGCCGGTCAGGACGACGACACAGCGACCGGCCCCCACGACGATCAAGCTATCTACGACGACCAAGGCTTCCACGACGTCCAAGCCGCTCACCACACAAACACCAGCGAAGCCGGCGACCAGTACCTCACCACCGTCAACGGCAAAGCCAGCAACAAGCTCGCCATCGAGAACGTCGACGTCACCCCCGGCACTTCCTCCAAGCAGCACGACGACCTCCACAACCGCCAGACCAATACCGTCACCGCCACCGTTGAGTACCACGACCACGAGAAGGCCGCCGCCTCTTAGGAAGGAACGGTAAGATATTTTTAAAGTGATCAGAATAGGAATTCAACAGAAACGGCAGGACTGGAGTCTCAGCAACTTGATTCTTTTTTTCGGCAGACCGACCACGCCGGCGTCTTTCTTCGACGTGCTGTGGGGAAGCGAGGACGAGTCCGAGAACGAGGCGCAGGACAAGGTGGACGAGGACGTGGAGTACCACGACTTCGTGTCCTCCAACCAACACGAGCTGGAGCACCCCCCTCAGCCTCCCCCAAAGCCCGCGCCGCCCGCCGACGAGGACGAGTCCTTCTCGTTCGACAAGTTCCTCGAACTGTTTATCCAGCCCGACCCGCCCGTGACGACCGCTACTGCCCCGGCCGCCTCCCCTACCACAACCACTACCAGAACCACTACCACAACGCTGCGGACGTCATCGCCCTCGACCACTACCACCCGCAGCTCGACGACCGCCAAGGCAAAAGTGACGCCGCCGTCGACGACGACGGCGAGGGCCACGACGACCGCCAACGCCACTACTGCACCGCCAGTGTCCACGTCGACCCGCGCGCCGCCGAGGAAGGACGTCAAGCCAACGACACAAGCGGCGCCCACATCACCGTCGTCCACGACCCAGACGCCTCCACCGCCCAAGACCACAGCAGTCCCGGCCAAAAAGACGGTGACGACGGCGAAGCCGAAGACTCCCGCGCCGTCCAAAGGAACGACAACGGCGAAGCCGACGACATCCACCCGCAATACGGCGTCAACGACCACAACGCGGAGGCCGACGACGACCCCCAAGGCCACGACGAGGACGCCGTCGTCGACAACAACGACGACCGCTGCACCGACGACAACGACCCCGTCGACGACGACGACGTCAACGCCGGCGCCCACCACGAGTCCTCCACCACCGACCACGACGACGCTGCCCATCGCCACGATGCGGCCGTCGATGCTGTTCGGCACTAACAAGCACCGGCCGACCTTCAACCCGGACAGGGACCGCGACAGCTACCCGCCGCTCGTCCCGGCCACGCGTAGACCCCCGACCACGTCCTCACCGCCCCCCTCGCCGGCGCTGTCCGGGCTGCTCAAGCTGGCCGGCTGCAACATATACGGCCGCATGTACCGCGTCGGCAGGATCATCCAGGAGCTGTCGGGGCCGTGCCTCGAGTGCAGGTGCACCGACGTGGGCGTGCAGTGCCAGCAGCTCAGATGCTGAGCCTCGAGTGCAGGTGCACCGACGTGGGCGTGCAGTGCCAGCAGCTCAAGAGCTGAGCCTGAGTGCTGTCGCGCTAGGGAAGGGGATGGAATGGAAGGGAAGTGCCATTTCTGTGTGCATTTTATCATGTTTTCGGGACTCAGAATGTGTACCTAGATTATTGCCAGTTTTCTGAGTTTGCCATAGTCGAACCCCTGTCTACCTTGAATGCGCACGGAGACTGCACTCGGACGTGAGAGTACAAAGGGTGCTGCTACCAAAGTAATCCGCCGAGTTGTCGCCTCACTTGTCAAGTAGTTCACACGCGAGTACATATAGCGTTTTCGGCTCGGTTTTATTGTGGCAGTTTTATGGCGTCATCGGCCCTCGCCATGGCTGCCGTGTCGGACGGGTTACCTGCCGTCCCGGAGACAACCCCAATCTAAAATTAAAACGTAATGTAGAGATGATCTCAGATTGTTGGCGGATAGGACTAGCCTGAGACGCAGCTCGCTCGGCTGGGACCAAAACGCTGCGGCAACAAGTGACGACGTTAGTTTTAGGAGCGAGAGGTACCCGCTGCAGTACCTCGGGGGACGCGAAACCACGAAACACTTCCTCCCCATTTACTGCATGATTGTGCCCTTCGAACCTGCACACGGGTACCTTTAGTTTGTAAGTACTGAGTGATAAATAGAAACTAAGATTCGGGTTTTGGTGAAAATATGGCTGTGAAATCGACTAGAAACCTCTTTGCTTTCATTCTCACATTATTACCTACCGAACCGACTGATATTTCCCTGGGAATATAGAGTAATTTAAGATTAAGAGGCATTCGGTTTCACAGCCGGGGCTCCCATATTATTTTAGCTGCTACATCATCTTTGTGAGTTATGTTGAAGTACTGCTACTAAGTGTTTTCAGCAAAATGTTGATGTTAATGATGTTTGAGGAGTTAATTAAATTTTAAGGACCGTGTTTTACCTCTGTACTTCCAAGATCAGTAAAGTAGATACATTCAAGCTTGTAGCTTCTTTTACTCGTACCTTTTTATTGCCCAAAGTCAGGAAATGGGAAACAATTTAAAAAATACAAATCTGTTGTATAAGCATTCGTGCTCTTTTAATATGGCAATGTGCTGTGACTAGATTCATTTAAAGTCACATTGACACAAACAGTAACATCGAATACAATTCCATGAGTTGCTGATGCTGTGATTTTGTGAGCAATTAATCTACGCCAATGTCCAAGTTTTACTTGTTAACCGATACAGCCAGGCATTCTTGACAATAAGGAAGCCCATTTCACCGTGATTTGTTGTTGCAAAACATTTTTGGCGCGGAAGAGCTAAAAACTTTGGCACTAATATGAACAGAAGTCTTTCCAAATCGTTTGAGCGAAACGTTTCTGAAATTGCAGTCATGGAGCACGAACTCTGTCGCAGGAAGAAGAGTAACTCAATATATTTGACATGTCAGTTCACAGTCGCGCCTAATTAACAACTGATGACCAAACGCTCAACCAAATCACTAAAATAAATTCTCTCAATTTTTCGCAGTTTCCGTAAAGTACTTGACTGCCACAATGGAAAAATTTAGATAATAAAGGTCTAAAAATTTGTTTCAAATCTTGAGATTTTTGAAGAAAAATACTCATGAATAAGAGATTTGCTTCAGTCTTGCAGACAAGAGCGCAGGAGAACACAGAGGGGGCAGTAGTAAAGTAGGATTAATAAAATGATACACACAAGTCCCATTCAATCTAAAATAATTTGACACAATTGATTTTTTAAAAAAAGCTTCACCGTTCTCATACGAAACCGATTTTGTTATGTAAACACATAGTTCTGCTTTTGCTGTCACGCCAGTAAGATTACCTCACATCTCACTCAAGAAAATGAAGGTATTAACAGTACTACATACAAGAACGGGGGGAATTATCACAGTAACAACTCAAACAGACTAGGAACAGTGAGTGACTACCGAAAGTGGTAGAGAGACAGAGCACGCAGCTGGGGCGGCGGGTTTCTGGACCCGGATCTATGCCATGCCGAACTAGAAACCGAGGTCAAGAAGAACAAGTCAAACTAGCCGAGAGTTAGCGAGTGAGCGCTGCAGGTGGTAAAATCACACCAAATTCCAACAGTATGATGGGACGTTGGCCTCGACAGCGGCGGCCGCGGCGGCCCTCAGGTGTCGGCGGCCGCAGCGGCCCTCAGGGTCGGCGGCCGCAGCGGCCCTCAGGTGTCGGCGGCCGCAGCGGCCCTCAGGTGTCGGCGGCCGCAGCGGCCCTCAGGTGTCGGCGGCCGCAGCGGCCCTCAGGTGTCGGCGGCCGCAGCGGCCCTCAGGTGTCGGCGGCCGCAGGGCCGGCGGCTCAGGTGTCGGCGGCCGCAGCGGCCCTCAGGTGTCGGCGGCCGCAGCGGCCCTCAGGTGTCGGCGGCCGCAGCGGCCCTCAGGTGTCGGCGGCCGCAGCGGCCCTCAGGTGTCGGCGGCCGCAGCGGCCCTCAGGTGTCGGCGGCCGCAGCGGCCCTCAGGTGTCGGCGGCCGCAGCGGCCCTCAGGTGTCGGCGGCCGCAGCGGCCCGGCCCTCAGGTGTCGGCGGCCGCAGCGGCCCTCAGGTGTCGGCGGCCGCAGCGGCCCTCAGGTGTCGGCGGCCGCAGCGGCCCTCAGGTGTCGGCGGCCGCAGCGGCCCTCAGGTGTCGGCGGCCGCAGCGGCCCTCAGGTGTCGGCGGCCGCAGCGGCCCTCAGGTGTCGGCGGCCGCAGCGGCCCTCGGTGTCGGCGGCCGCAGCGGCCCTCAGGTGTCGGCGGCCGCAGCGGCCCTCAGGTGTCGGCGGCCGCAGCGGCCCTCAGGTGTCGGCGGCCGCAGCGGCCCTCAGGTGTCGGCGGCCGCAGCGGCCCTCAGGTGTCGGCGGCCGCAGCGGCCCTCGGCGGCGGCCGCAGCGGCCCTCAGGTGTCGGCGGCCGCAGCGGCCCCTCAGGTCAGGTGTCGGCGGCCGCAGCGGCCCTCAGGTGTCGGCGGCCGCAGCGGCCCTCAGGTGTCGGCGGCCGCAGCGGCCCTCAGGCGGCGGCCGCAGCGGCCCTCAGGTGTCGGCGGCCGCAGCGGCCCTCAGGTGTCGGCGGCCGCAGCGGCCCTCAGGTGTCGGCGGCCGCAGCGGCCCTCAGGTGTCGGCGGCCGCAGCGGCCCTCAGGTGTCGGCGGCCGCAGCGGCCCTCAGGTGTCGGCGGCCGCAGCGGCCCTCAGGTGTCGGCGGCCGCAGCGGCCCTCAGGGTGTCGGCGGCCGCAGCGGCCCTCAGGTGTCGGCGGCCGCAGCGGCCCTCAGGTGTCGGCGGCCGCAGCGGCCCTCAGGTGTCGGCGGCCGCAGCGGCCCTCAGGTGTCGGCGGCCGCAGCGGCCCTCAGGTGTGTCGGCGGCCGCAGCGGCCCTCAGGTGTCGGCGGCCGCCGCGGCCCTCAGTCGGCGGCCGCAGCGGCCCTCAGGTGTCGGCGGCCGCAGCGGCCCTCAGGTGTCGGCGGCCGCAGCGGCCCTCAGGTGTCGGCGGCCGCAGCGGCCCTCAGGTGTCGGCGGCCGCAGCGGCCCTCAGGTGTCGGCGGCCGCAGCGGCCCTCAGGTGTCGGCGGCGGCGGCCCTCGGCGGCGCAGCGGCCCTCAGGTGTCGGCGGCCGCAGCGGCCCTCAGGTCGGCGGCCGCAGCGGCCCTCAGGTGTCGGCGGCCGCAGCGGCCCTCAGGTGTCGGCGGCCGCAGCGGCCCTCAGGTGTCGGCGGCCGCAGCGGCCCTCAGGTGTCGGCGGCCGCAGCGGCCCTCAGGTGTCGGCGGCCGCAGCGGCCCTCAGGGCGGCCGCAGCGGCCCTCAGGTGTCGGCGGCCGCAGCGGCCCTCAGGTGTCGGCGGCCGCAGCGGCCCTGTCGGCGGCCGCAGCGGCCCTCAGGTGTCGGCGGCCGCAGCGGCCCTCAGGTGTCGGCGGCCGCAGCGGCCGCTCAGGTGTCGGCGGCCGCAGCGGCCCTCAGGTGTCGGCGGCCGCAGCGGCCCTCAGGTGTCGGCGGCCGCAGCGGCCCTCAGGTGTCGGCGGCCGCAGCGGCCCTCAGGTGTCGGCGGCCGCAGCGGCCCTCAGGTGTCGGCGGCCGCAGCGGCCCTCAGGTGTCGGTGTCGGCGGCCGCAGCGGCCCTCAGGTGTCGGCGGCCGCAGCGGCCCTCAGGTGTCGGCGGCCGCAGCGGCCCTCAGGTGTCGGCGGCCGCAGCGGCCCTCAGGTGTCGGCGGCCGCAGCGGCCCTCAGGTGTCGGCGGCCGCAGCGGCCCTCAGGTGTCGGCGGCCGCAGCGGCCCTCAGGTGTCGGCGGCCGCAGCGGCCCTCAGGTGTCGGCGGCCGCAGCGGCCCTCAGGTGTCGGCGGCCGCAGCGGCCCTCAGGTGTCGGCGGCCGCAGCGGCCCTCAGGGCCCTGTCGGCGGCCGCAGCGGCCCTCAGGTGTCGGCGGCCGCAGCGGCCCTCAGGTGTCGGCGGCCGCAGCGGCCCTGTCAGGTGTCGGCGGCCGCAGCGGCCCTCAGGTGTCGGCGGCCGCAGCGGCCCTCAGGTGTCGGCGGCCGCAGCGGCCCTCAGGTGTCGGCGGCCGCAGCGGCCCTCAGGTGTCGGCGGCCGCAGCGGCCCTCAGGTGTCGGCGGCCGCAGCGGCCCTCAGGTGTCGGCGGCCGCAGCGGCCCTCAGGTGTCGGCGGCCGCAGCGGCCCTCAGGTGTCGGCGGCCGCAGCGGCCCTCAGGTGTCGGCGGCCGCAGCGGCCCTCAGGTGTCGGCGGCCGCAGGTGGCCCTCAGCGGCCCTCAGGTGTCGGCGGCCGCAGCGCAGCCCTCAGGTGTCGGCGGCCGCAGCGGCCCTCAGGTGTCGGCGGCCGCAGCGGCCCTCAGGTGTCGGCGGCCGCAGCGGCCCTCGGCCCTCAGGTGTCGGCGGCCGCAGCGGCCCTCAGGTGTCGGCGGCCGCAGCGGCCCTCAGGTGTCGGCGGCCGCAGCGGCCCTCAGGTGTCGGCGGCCGCAGCGGCCCTCAGGTGTCGGCGGCCGCAGCGGCCCTCAGGTGTCGGCGGCCGCAGCGGCCCTCAGGTGTCGGCGGCCGCAGCGGCCCTCAGGTGTCGGCGGCCGCAGCGGCCCTCAGGTGTCGGCGGCCGCAGCGCCCTCAGCGGCCCTCGGCCCTCAGGTGTCGGCGGCCGCAGCGGCCCTCAGGTGTCGGCGGCCGCAGCGGCCCTCAGGTGTCGGCGGCCGCAGCGGCCCTCAGGTGTCGGCGGCCGCAGCGGCCCTCAGGTGTCGGCGGCCGCAGCGGCCCTCAGGTGTCGGCGGCCGCAGCGGCCCTCAGGTGTCGGCGGCCGCAGCGGCCCTCAGGTGTCGGCGGCCGCAGCGGCCCTCAGGTGTCGGCGGCCGCAGCGGCCCTCAGGTGTCGGCGGCCGCAGCGGCCCTCAGGTGTCGGCGGCCGCAGCGGCCCTCAGGTGTCGGCGGCGGCCCTCAGCAGCGGCCCAGCGGCCCTCAGGTGTCGGCGGCCGCAGCGGCCCTCAGGTGTCGGCGGCCGCAGCGGCCCTCAGGTGTCGGCGGCCGCAGCGGCCCTCAGGTGTCGGCGGCCGCAGCGGCCCTCAGGTGTCGGCGGCCGCAGCGGCCCTCAGGTGTCGGCGGCCGCAGCGGCCCTCAGGTGTCGGCGGCCGCAGCGGTCGGCGGCCGCAGCGGCCCTCAGGTGTCGGCGGCCGCAGCGGCCCTCAGGTGTCGGCGGCCGCAGCGGCCCTCAGGGCGGCCGCGGCGGCCCTCAGGTGTCGGCGGCCGCGGTCTGCACGAGGTGCACCCAGACGAGGCAGAAGACGGCGGTGGCGGCCAGGACGACAGCGGACGCGATGCTGGCGGCTCGGTACAGGCTGCGCATGAAGAAGCAGCAGCAGGTGCGGCCGCGACCGCGGCCCCCATCCGGGCCACCGTCCGGGACGGTGTGGTACAGGACCAGGCCCAGGAACAGGCCGCTGATGGCGCCTGCGCAGTGCGCCGTCACGCCGATGCGCGGCGCCGCGTTGCCCCGCTTGATGGCGTGGTGCGCAGTGTACACCATGTCGGCGCTGGTGAGCAGCAGCACCGCCCCGGCGCGCGTCTTCCCGTACCGCACCGTGTCCATGTTCTGCACCATAAAAGTGTTCATGTTGAATCGACATCGGCATAGGCAGCCACACTTCTTCCGGTTACACTCACCATCCAGATCTGGGCGAGGTGGGACATGAGCAAGGAGTAGATGCCCGCCGAGGCGCCCACCATGAGCAGAGCCGGGTGGGCGACCCCCGTGACCAGGGCGCCGTAGAGGGCGCCGCCGAAGTACACCCCAGCCACCCGGCAGGCGCCCTGCTCCCGCTCCAGGGACGTGCCCACGAACGTCTGCACGCCTACGTTCAACGCCACGTGCATCTGCGGGGAGAATGTCGCGGGTTCAACTCTCTGCCTCTCTTCTTTTTTCCATCTTTTTTTTTTCACTTTGGATTTACGTGACTGACCTGGCCGGAGTGCAGCATGGCGTAGGACACGGTCCTCCAGGGCTCCCGGAACATGTGGCTGCTGTCCCAGACGAACATGTTCTTCAGCTCCTGCGCGCCGTACGGCGTCGGCGCAGCGAACAGCGTCACCTGTATGATTCCCAGGATGACGAGGAAGTATGGGAACTTGAGTCGCACCAGGAAGTTGAGGGCGCGTCTGCACAGGGAGGCCGGCGTCGTCTTCCGTGGCGGTCGCCCCGGGCCCCCGGCGAGCCCCAGCAACCCCGTCGACGTGGGGCCCACCTTCCTCTCCTCGGTCGGGGTGAGTACCAGGAGCTGCAGCACCGAGCTGTCCTCCTCGACGTCCAGCTTGTCCGTCTCCTCGGCGCCGCCGGACACCGGCCGGCCGGACAGAATCTGCAGCCGCTCCCTGCCAGCGGTATGAGAAAATAAGAGGGTCAAGAATAGGAACACCGGTGCAGTGCCATACCCTGACGGGTACTATGCTCACATGTGTTCATCGCGTCGGTCCCTCTGCGACGAGATGTTGATGGGAACGTCCGGGACGACGTCGGGGGGCTTCCTGTCCGGTGGACGGGGGCCAGGAGGCGGCCGCGGCGTCGCGACCCGATCGTCGATGTCCTCGTGGGTTGCCCGGGTCGGCTCCCCGGAGAACGGTGATGGCGGGGGGAGGATGTCGAACTCGTCCTCCAGGACCTCGTCCGGCACCGCTAGTATCACAGACTGCAGGGTGGGGTCTTGGCTGACCCACGGCGCAGGGACGTCGTCGCCGTTCTGGTCAAGTCAAGAAACGCCATCAGTTCCCCTGCTCATGCTGTGTGAGGAAGTGAAACTATGAGTGACTGCTGTCCTTACCGACAAGTCCAGGGTGGGGCTGGAGAGGCTGGAGCCCCTGCTGGCCCCGAGGCTGAGCCGGCTGAGCCGCGGACTCCTGGCCCTGCTCCGGGAGGTAGACGACGGCGTGGAGGCGGTGCCGACGGCGATTCCAGCGCCGCAGCACAGCCTCTCACAGTCGTCATCGGGCCCGTCGGTCCGGATGAGGTTGGGCGACGAGCTTGCGATCTTCTCCACCAGCTTCCAGAAGCGGTCGTACTCGCGCACCAGCAGACCCCCCGAGAGGCCCGCAGTGCCAACCACCGAGGCCGGCGACGGCGGGTGTGCGGCCGCCATCGGCCACCACACAGAGGCCGCCGTCGAGGCCGAGGTCGCGTCCGGCGAGGCGGAGCGCAGCCGCTTCCGGGCTGGCGACGTCCACCCCGGCCACCGCTCCAGCAGGTCGCCGCGCAGGGACCGCTTGGCGACGCGTGGCCGCGGCGGCGGTCGCCGCACCTCCAGGCTGCTGCTGCCGGACTCCGAGGACGTCGACGGCGTCGACGACAGACCCTCGGCGCCGACGTCGCCGCCGCTGCTGGTGCCACTGCTGTCGTCCGGTGTGGCGTATGCCTCGTCGTCGTCCTCCTCCTCGTCCGAGGACAGCCCCAGGACGAGGTCCGAGCACGGCGGGGGCGGGCAGGGGCGCGGCGCTGTCATGGCGGCGGCTGTGGCGGGGTTCGGCGTGCGTGCAGGCGTGGCTATTGGGCGCCATCGGGTGCCGACTCAACCTGCCAACACACAGACGACGGCGATGTCCAAAATTAGAATATCACGCCGTCGCGATGATTCAATAGGGGTCCCGGGGGTCGCCTCGCCCCCGCGGGGCTGACGAGGGTTCATGACGGCGCCGCGAGGAGGGCCTTGCCCCCGCCGTCGGCCTCACGGGCCCCTTCGGGGACACAAGGCAGTAAATCAGGTCAGCCAGCTGCTGCCGCCACCTAATCCGAGTCAGCTGTGGATGATGACGAGCCTCCTTCTGTCTCTCTCGCACACAGCTCATGCGGGCCCCTGCGGGGGTAGGCCAGCCCGCCGCGCGCCGCTACCGTGCAGTGTTGCCTATCCTGCACATCACAAGCGCTATGTGGGTCGGCCGGGCTGCAGGAGGACGGAGCGGAGGGAGCGGAGAGGCCGGGCCGTGGAGGGCGTGGACCTCGCCCAGCCCTGCCCAGTCCAGCCCACTGCCTTCCTTGCGGTACATCGGGCCTTGTGGCCATGTCCCGGCCGTCCCGGCCCATTGTCAGCCGGCTTTGGTGGGTGTCAGTCAGCGCCATGCGGACCATGGGCCGCCATGAGCTGTCAGCGTCGCTTTGATGGCTGCATTGTAGCATCCGGTGGCCACCTATGGCCATAAGACCATGGGGGCCATGGACCGGGCCGGGCGGGGTCCTGGTGCCACTTTTGAACTTTTATGACCGCTGGTGTGCTGTGAATACAGAGCTGGGAGGGAAAAGGGGCGGGGGGGGGGGGGCAATCAGGGAAGCTCTAAGTGGAATTAGCATTCCGCATGTTCGGTGTGCACACCGCTGCGTGTGGACACTGTCCTGCGTCCCTCATGGATCGTCCCACGGCCGTCATCGGCGGAGCGGTGCTGTCCCACGATGGTGTAGGCTTTTACTGCTGCCCCCCCCCCCCCCCCCCCGCCCCACCAGCAGGGCTCTAGCATAGTGCGAGTCAGTGTGCCACCCAGAAAAATGTCCGAGGGGGACACCTGGCTCAGCTAGGAATGTCGCTAATCGAAAACAACCCAGCTGCGTCCCAGCCCGCAAACATTTTTTTCCCGGTGTGTTTATAATGTCGGCCGATCGCAGGGCCGCGCTGAGCCGGTCGGGGCCAGGCGGGGCGGGGCTGCTGGGCGGGAGGGAGCCCTTTGGTCTGGGAGGTCTCAGGGGAGCGCGAACACGAGAGGCGTACAGCGTGGGAGGAGGAGGAGTAGGAGGAAGAGGAGGAGGAAGCGGAAGGGGATGAATAGAAAAGAGACGAAAGGAGAAGGAAGGTTCCAAGACGGCGCGGCGAGCGAGCGCAGCGCTGCAGCGGTAGCGGCGACAGCGGCGGCAGCAGGAGCGGCGGTAGCACGCTGGCAAGACCATTCCCGAAAAAGATTTCCCAGGTTAGCAACGGAAAAAGCGCGCGCGCGGCGTGCAGCGGCCGGCGTAGGGAGTCACAGACGCAGGCAGGACCCCCGCTGACCCCCGCGGGACCAGCCGGCCAGGTAATCAGAGACCCGCGTGCTCAAGTGCCGGAGTTCTCTTTACTTTTTACTCGTTTACTATGACGTTGAATAAAAAAAAAGAACGAGAGCCCTGGCAGTTAAGACCCCTAGAGTGGAAAATCGATTGTGAGTCTGAAATCAGTTGTGGGTCACTACAGAAAATTTCGGTTTACAGACACAAAAATTACCTATTCCGATTAACGAGGTGTTCGATGTAAAAGAGGGCAATAATTTACGTTCATGCATCATCTCGTCATCCGTCGCATATGGCTCCTTCAGCAAAGTGCCCCCCAAACTGATTTCTGACTCACACTTGATTTTCCACTGTATTCATCTCGAAAACTACGTAACGGGGGGATTCTGTTGTGGGGGCGTTTTGGTTGAGCATTAATGTAGTTTCGAAAGTGACTACACTGATTTCTTAAAAACAAAAACAACACACTACTCGTTTTTAGAGACTGCAGATCGGTGGAAGTTTGTCTCGGGACCGGCCGTCGCCTGCGGTCAACAATCACTTTTCGCGTAACTGTAGGGCTATGAGTTATAGATCAGTGGCTAAATCGAGCTAAAATGTGATAAAAACATAGACTTAAAAAGAATCACAAATACTGAAAAAGTATGAGAACCAAATACATTGAATTATGAATGAACCTATTTTTTCCCTCAAAACGCAAAGAACGAGAGTGTCCGAGAACGCTTAAAGCGTTCTCCATGCCTGTGAGTGAGTGAGTGAGTGAGTGAGTGAGTGAGTGAGTGAGTGAGTGAGTGAGTGAGTGAGTGAGTGAGTGAGTGAGTGAGTGAGAGAGAGAGAGAGAGAGAGAGAGAGAGAGAGAGAGAGAGAGAGAGAGAGAGAGAGAGAGAGAGAGAGAGAGAGAGAGAGAGAGAGAGAGAGAGAGAGAGAGGCGGTGGCGGCGACGGCGTAGACAGTGTAGCAGTGCCCAGAGTGGCGCTGGCGCCGGCGCGCCGTGCCGCCGGAGCGCGCCTCATCGCCCACGCTGATTTTCATCCTGTTCGAAGGGGCGGCAAGAGGAGGGGTGGGGGAGGGGGATGGTGTCAACGCGGTCATTAAGGGCAGCAAACCCGGCGTGTTATCCTCTCCCCCTCACGACCATACTGTTCGAACAGGCGGACGAACGCCTTCAAGTTTAAAAATACAAAAAATAAAAAGTTTTGTATGATGATATATTTTTTGACGTAAAATTACCGAGCTGATGAAAAAGAAACGATGACGCGAACAGCGTTCCAGAGTCATAGACACACTTCTTTGCCATCTTTTCCCCTTGTTGCGGCCGTCAAGTTTCCTGTTCGGTCCCCACCACCATCTGACTGTTCTTTCTCTGTCTGTATCTGTCGTTTTCTTCTCTCTTTCTCTCTCTCTCTCTCTCTCTCTCTCTCTCTCTCTCTCTCTCTCTCTCTCTCTCTCTCTCTCTCTCTCTCTGTCCCTCTCTGGATACGTCTGAGAGGAGCGGGTGGTGGAGAAGGGCAGGCGGCGGCGGGGGCGGTGGGGGCGGCCGCGGCCGAGGGTGAAGGTCTGCCAGGGGGTGGGACCGGGACCGGCGGACTTGCCAGATCGATGTTTCGTCCGGGTCCGGGAGGACTGTGCTCTCCGTCGTCTGGCGCTGCTGCTGCTGCGCTGCCTGCGTGTTCGAGAGAGAGAGAGAGAGAGAGGGAGAGAGAGAGAGAGAGAGAGAGAGAGAGAGAGAGAGAGAGAGAGAGAGAGGGGGGGGGGGAAGAAGCGCTAGGAGAGCGAAAAGGTGCGGGAGAGAGGGAGATAGCCATGAGGTGATAGAGAGGCGAGACGAGCGGCGACAGGGGGATCTTCTGGGAGGAGAGGCCTGGATGAAATACGAGGCGGGAAGGGGCGAGCCCGCGAATAAATATAGCACGGGGGAGGAAAGAAAACAGGGAAAGGTCAGCAAAGTTTTTGGTGCGCGCAGTGTTGCCGAGGGAAGTGGGCAAGGGAGTTGCCCTCTGGTTTTTTTGCAAGTGCGACAAGGATCGTGAAGTGCGTATAGCGCGAGGCTTTCCATGGCGCCGCCTGCGCCGCCTGCGCCGCCTGCACATAGGCGGTGATTACCATGGTACTAATATCGGATCGGGTTACTCGCAGGTTACCAGCGTGGCCACCGTAGCATGAGAAATTAGGTTGAAGCCGAGTCGAGTCGGGACCGAGAGGCCCGGACACTTATTATGAGAAATTTCTAGCTGCTATCGTGTGGATTAGGAGGAAAAAATGTATAGATTTGGAACGCGTTTTGAAATGGTCGAGAGTTCCATCTGTGATTCACCACATCTGGTTTGTCGATACTGTGACCGAATGAACGACTCTGCGCGCAGGCGCCACTTTTTGTTCTGTCCCACTGATGCAGTGTGCGATGCGCGAACAGGGCGGCCGCCAAAGGGGCATCTGGCCACAGACCACAGCAGTACAGCAGCAGCAGCGTGCACTTAGGAGGGAGGGCAGTTCAGTTGATAAGCGGGTTTGGCATGTGGTTCTCACAGCCCACGCCTAATTTCACTTCGGGGGCAGTGCGGCGGTCGGGTATTTGAACTCGGGATCAGAGAGAGAAATGGAGAGATAGAGGGAGGGAGGCGGTGCGGTGCGGCAAGCGGCAATAAAATGCACTCGGAATGGTTGGTACTTGTTGCTGAAGGCCGCGCAATGGCAAACAATACGAAGAAGGGCGGCATGCTGGTGGTGAGTACCCTCCCCTGCCCTGTCCTGCCGGTGGGGAACGCCCTGGGGACCCCGTCCCAATGTTTGGCCACCTCTCATCGGAGTCACGGAGGGGGGGGGGGGTCTGTTTGGCCCTCAAACACACCGGCGCGTTGCGGGGAGAGGCGGCTCATAAATTGATTCGTGATCGAGGAGAGGGCCAAGAAAAATGCGCCCAAACTGTACACCTGTGGAAAAAATAATATGTCGCCTCTACTGGAGCTGGTATTTGAACCCGTGACACTGAAAACAAATGGGCCGCGGCAGGGCAGGGGGCACTGCACCACTGCACTGTGCACCATGCAGGCAGCACGGCAAAATATTCCTGTGCGCGCGCGGCGCGGTCCTCTCTCGCTATTTCTGCGTCGTCCCCGCTCCCTTTCCTTTCCCCTTCCTCTTCCTCTCCTTCCTTGACTGCGTTTCGCCTCCTCATGGATCGCGTGAAACAAAACGTGATTCGCGGCGTGGCGGCGGCGTGGCGGCGGCGTGGCGGCGGCGGCGTGGCGGCGGCGGCGTGGCGGCGGCGGCGTGGCGGCGGCGGCGTGGCGGCGGCGTGGCGGCGGCGGCGGCGGCGTGGCGGCGGCGGCGTGGCGGCGGCGGCGTGGCGGCGGCGTGGCGGCGGCGGCGTGGCGGCGGCGGCGTGGCGGCGGCGTGGCGGCGGCGGCGTGGCGGCGGCGGCGGCGGCGGCGGCGGCGTGGCGGCGGCGGCGTGGCGGCGGCGGCGGCGTGGCGGCGACGGCGTGGCGGCGGCGGCGGCGTGGCGGCGGCGGCGTGGCGGCGGCGGCGGCGTGGCGGCGGCGGCGTGGCGGCGGCGGCGTGGCGGCGGCGGCGGCGTGGCGGCGGCGGCGTGGCGGCGGCGGCGGCGTGGCGGCGGCGGCGTGGCGGCGGCGGCGGCGTGGCGGCGGCGGCGTGGCGGCGGCGGCGGCGTGGCGGCGGCGGCGGCGTGGCGGCGGCGGCGTGGCGGCGGCGGCGGCGTGGCGGCGGCGGCCTGGCGGCGGCGGCGTGGCGGCGGCGGCGGCGTGGCGGCGGCGGCGTGGCGGCGGCGGCGTGGCGGCGGCGGCGGCGTGGCGGCAGCGTGCACTGAGCCATTCATTTGTCGCGACGCGACGCGCAAAGCGACGAGGCAACACGGAAAGGGTAATTCGCGACCTGGGAAAATCAGAATGGGAGCACGAATGGGAGAGAGAAGGGGGAGGGGGGAGGGAGGAAGCGGGGACCGCCCCTAGCAGGGGGGGGGGGGAGATAGAGTCTTTCTGAGGACTTGCTACACAGGTGACACGAGAAGCCGCCGCCTGGCTCTGAGCTCTGTTTCCTTTTTTTTACGCTACTTCGTTGATTGCGCTCAGCGTCGGCGTTATTTTCGTCGTCATCCTTCACCACACACACACACACACACACACACACACACACACACACACACACACACACGGTATTACGGAATAAATGAGCTTGGTAAGTGAGGTTTTTTTTCTGCTCACAAACAACGCGCCTCAACTGCGCAGCCCGATTGCCTATTTGAGAACCCTGCCTACACAGTCGCGCGAGTCGGGTCGAGTCTCCCTGTTTCCGTCCGTGACCACAAAGACTGTGTCCTCCATCTCAGTCCGAGTCGGAAAATCGAACCGACGACTCGCAGTTAAATGAGATTGGCGCAATTTTGTTTCGTTTCATAATTCGCAATTGGAACAGTCTGGACGGGGGCTGGCGCCTGGTGGGTAGGCAATCACTGCCTCTGCATGCACGCGTGCCTTGCGGGCTGGCCTATCCTAACATACGCAGGCGCTCGGCGTCGTCCGCAGGAATAGAGGTTTCCAGCGCGGCTCAGAAGCGGAAGCTGAAGAACAAAAACACTTCCATGCCGGAAAATCCCGAGAGCAGGTATGAGAAATATTGATGGGCAGGGGCCGCGCCAAATATAGGAAATACCCACCAAATTCGCTGAAAACGCCATTTAAGTTTCTCATACCTGCACTCCGGAGTTTCCGATCTGGAAGTGGTTGTGTTCCTCAGCTTCCGTTTCCAAGTCTCATTGGAAACATCTATTGCATGAATCGGTCGCCGTTCGTCGGAATGCCTGTGCAGAGCGTTCCGTCTGGAAGGGGATGGTTGTGGGTTCTAATCCTCGGCCTGCGGAGTTTCCCGCGAGAGAGCAGTCAGTCTACCGGGCCGCCCCGACTCTGACTCGGCTCCAACAGCAACAAACGCGGGGCATTTGTTTATCTACGGCGCCGAAGCCGCGGCCCGCGTTTGCTTCGCGGAATACGAATAACCAACCGCTCTGACAGGGCCGGGCCGCCGGCCGGCCCAGCGGAGATACCCCAGTTATCGGGGAGTTTGCGTTGGATGTGGGGCATTAACACCCCCCCTCCCCTTCTCCTTCCTTGATTTAAATTCAGATCCGCCCCGACTATTCACAAAGTTGGACGTGGCCGACTTGGAGTTGCTCGGGTCTGGCCGACTGCGGCCGCCGGCCGCCGCCAAGGTGGCCGAACAATTTTCCATAGCAGCGCCGCCGCGCCTTCCAACAGGTTGCCGCCGCTGACGTAATCGGTCATCTTTTGAACTTGGCGCTCTTTTATTCGGCCACGCCGCTCACATGAGGGCGCCCCGATTAGGACGTCCGGTTCCGGCGTCGACAAAAGACAGGCGGTGATTAATACGGAACGGTAATGGTGGTAATGGAGCGTGTCGCTGGCGGGCCGATGGCGGCGCTCGGTCCGCGAACACGCAGCCAATCACAGCAGACAATGACGTGTCGGTGTCGGTGTCGCAGTACCGCGCGCGGCCGAATTGCCGAATTCGGGCGGCGGACAATCGCCAATCCGACGTCGATTTACGCACCGGAGGGGGGCGTGGCGGTGACCGACAGAACCAGCGCAGTCCGTGGTGTTCCTACAGTCTCCAGCTTCTGGGAGATACCCCGCAGGATTACCAGGTCGGGCGATTTTTCTCCTCGGCGGGCACACTTTTCGGGCAGTCGGGCGCCGGGCGATTTCCCGGGCGCATTATAATTTTGGCGGGCGATTTTCGGGCGATTTTTCGTTTTTGATCAATTTTTGGTGATTTAGTCGATATTTAGACATAATCAGCTTGATATAGTTGCAATCTGAGATATTCGGGCGAAGACAGTTAAGATTTCTAAGAAAAATTCGCTGTAACTAAAGGGGCACTTCAAAAATGTGTTCGTCAATGTGGTTTGCTTGGGTTTAATTTGAAGCCATCTGCTCATCCAGGGATTTTCCATGTGCTTTGGGGAAATTTTTGGGTGAGTTTACGGGCGCTTTCTTGAAAATCTCGGGCGATTCGGGGCGATTTCATTGGCTAGCCTGGCAACCCTGAACCCCACGCTCGGGTATCCCGCAGGCACAAGGAGGGGTTAGGTTTTTAATGCACGACTCCCACCGATGGCAGGCGGGGCTGGAACAGCAGGGCGGTCGGGGGAGCAGTGTGGCCTATAAGCATGTCATGCATAAAATTATATACCCGACCCACCCCTTACGAGGGGGAGGTTGTGGGGGAGGCTGGGTACATTTTGACGTACCGTCGCGACGGTCCTTACTCTCGCCACCCCCCGGACAATGCCGCCGCCCTCCTGCTGTCTCCCTCCCACTCACCCTCCGCTCCATCTCCCGTCTCCCTCTGGCCACACCCTTAATTTGTTACCGCGGCCGGCGACGTCAGCGTCGGCCACGTGGCGGGGCGGGGCGGGGCGGGGCGGGGCGGGGCGGGGCGGGGCGGGGCGGGGCGGCCGGGCTGCAACGGCACCCGGGAGGGAGCAGAGGCACTCCGTCTCTCTTCAATCTCCCACACGAGCGACGGAGACAGAGCACCGCGGGCCGCGGGTGAAAGATGGACCGCAGACGAGAGATGTGTTGCAGCTCTTAGTACAAGTGCAGGCTAGGGACCGGAGGGGAGGTGAGGTGAGGGTAGGAGAGGAGAGGGGAGGGCGCCGGCGGTATTCGAACCCACAACCACGTCGTGCGCTCCGTGTATCTATATCGACCCTCTGCTGATGAATCAGCGAGTGTTTGGGGTTGGAAGAGAAGCGCCTCCTTGACCCCGTCGCCTCGGAGCGCTCTGCTCTCCCTCCCCTGTGAACTAAAAGTCCCTCTGGCAGTCACCTCGGTCGCCAAACAGCCCGCCTTGCCTCCTCCAACCCGAGCGCCCGGACGCCCCCAGCGCCCTCCACACATACGTGCATTCCCCTGTGCATATGGGTCAAGAGCGGGGGCGTGTTGTAGGGGGCGCTGAGGGAGGGGGGGGGACTCACAGGGGGCTGCAACAGCGCGGCAGCGAGAGAACAAACACCCCCAGGCCGCAGAGACAGAAAGGGGTGCCGAGCCGCCGTGCAGTGTGAAGGCTTCTGGCAGCGTCGCCGGGCATGCGGCCTGGAAAACAAAATCCCAAATCTCGTCCAGTATTCGAACCCGGGGCCGTTGCTCGTCGTCTCACTCAACCTCACGAAGATGGTGTTACGTAAATTATGGGCGGTGTCCCACCCGCATGGAAACGAACGCCGATGAGGAGGGGCGAGCTGCGTGCGAGTGACGGAGACGGCACGATAGGAGAAGGTAGCGGGGAGATGGGGGAGGAAGGGAGCAGGAGGACGCAGGTGCAGGCTGTGCAGGCGTAGCGTAGCATGGCAGAGGGCGCTTAGAGCGGAACAAAGACCCATTCCGGTGCACGGATCCGAAAAAGGGGGAAAAAAATCTCGCGCTGCGGGAACTTTTTGGAACTCAGCGCGGGTTCGAACACCAGACAGGCGGCACGCGAACTCCCCCGCCCCGGGGGACGGGGAGGGGAGCCTCAGCCCTGACGTCTGCGTTCATTAACCCATTTATATTTCACGCGATTTCCGTGGTAGTTTGGTATATCGGAGTCCGCGGGCAGCGGCGGCCCGGGTGGCCCTGGCAGTGGCCATGGTCGGTGGAGGAAGGGAGCACTTGCCCCCCCCCCCCCCCCCGGCCCCGCGCACGCCATTGTCTCCGTCACGTGACGCACCACTCGCGTGTTCGCGTGCCACGGTCCTAAGAACGTGCCGCGCCGCTTCAATTTTTGGGAGAAGGACTAGTTGAGGGGGAGGGAGGGGGGACGTCCAGAAATCACAGCAAGGTCAAAAACACCCCGGAAGCGTCGGGCGCTCGAGCGCGGGGTCGCGACCGGAATGCCAAGTCTCGTGCACAGCCGCACGGGGATGCCGTGACGTCACTCATGGACGGCCCCGTGGGTGGCCCGCCTGTTTGCGCGTGCGCCATGCGTGCCCCCCCCCCCTTCCCCCCGCTCCCTCCAGCGAAATAAACTTGACTCGGTCCCCCCCGCGGCCAGCAGGTGAGGTCATCTACACGCGACTTGCGTTTTATGCGCTCATTGTTTTAGACAGCCGTCGTCGTTATTCATCATCATCTCATCATCTTCTGCTTTCTTCTTTCTTTCGGAGGGGGAATTCAAATGACGGAAAGAAAGGGGTAATTTATAGACCCGCCCCCCCCCCTCCGGACACACTAAGGGGACGTTCATAAACTACGTGACCAATTTAAGGGGGGGTCAGTCTATATAGTCACGGTAAGGTTAGGTCAGCCAGGTCGCGACAGGGGGGGGGGGGGCAGCAAAAAGTGGCCTAAAATCGATCACGTAGTTTATGAACATCCCCTTAGTGTGTCCGGACGGGGGGTCTATAAACGCGAAATCAGCGTTGGTTATTGCGGCCGCTGCACCCATGCAGAGGTGTTACGCGAATCGTAGACGGTCGCTTGGTTGGAAGGGTGCCATTCGATGGGCCAACCGGACCTCCACTGATACGCCCTATCAACGCGAATCGGATAGTGTACCAAGAGGAGCTGCACAAGCCACTCGAGGGAGCAATCAGGGCAGCGCTGCAGCGGTGCCAGTGATACCAACCTGTCGCGTACCGGCGGAGGCGTCCTCCGCGCCGTGCACCATGGCGCCGACGAGCCCCCTTCGATGCCGGCCGCCCCGAAGTGCAGCCTCCGAGCCGCGGTACGATACTGACTGATCCCGCGGGGCGTAGCGGGGCGGGCCAAACCACGCGCGTCCACGGTGGTTTGTCGCGGCGCGGTACGGCGCGGCGCGACGCCTCTGACGGGGGCCTCTGGCGGCGACGCCGTGCTGCCGCTGGGAGCGCCGCCCGCGGACTGCCCCAACATACAGACGAGACGAGACGCGCCGCGGCGGGCCCGCCAGCACGCCGTGCCGTCCACAGCCCGCGCGGCAACGCCCCACCAGCGCCACCCCCGCCCGGGCGCCGCCGCGCCCCCGGCCGCCCCCGGACCCACCCCCGCCCGGCCCGGCCCGGCCCGCTAACGCTCCAGCGGCGGCCCTGGCGCTGCCATGACGACGGGACGCTGTGGCTGCGGGGCCGCGGGCAGGCTGGGGCTGCAGGGGCGGTGGACGCCGGAGCCCCGGAAGGCCCGGGCGGCTGCAGCCGTCACGGAGGGGAGCAGGAGCGGGACCAGGACCAGGGGAGGGGAGGCCTGGGTGAATGCACCCCCGGCGGGGCGGCGGCCGGGCTGTCTCCGGCAGCGCTATGCCCGTCCTTGTCGGCTCGCCGACTGCCGCCCTCCTGCCAGGCTGCGCGACGGAGACAGCGAAGTTAGGTTCCAACCAGACCGCAGCGCGCCGCGCAGCACGGTCCACGCAGGCACGGGAGGGGATGTTTGCTTACCGAGGCCGGAGACCGACACCATCTCAAGGGTGGGAAAACCGAGGGGAACTCCTTCACTTTATTTAAGAAAAAACTGTACACAGTGACAAAGAAAACTCAGAAAAAAAAATCAATAAAGTCAGAAATGCCACACAGAATTGTTTGGTAAATCACAAAAAAGACATCGGGGGAAAACTCCATAAAACTGGAAGAAGCGGTAAAAATAGTCCCGTGCACTCGCACTCTTAATCTTTGTCTCTGTTTTCCGCCTAGCCCATTCCTTTCATTTAATTAAAAAAGAAATTCCGTCGTCCGCAGGAAATGTCGTCATGGTAGGTAGGCAACCGACGTGACATTCCGCCTGTAAGTAGGCAAAAAACGTGCCCTGACCCCCTCCAGAAACTCCGGCCAGCTACGTGCCTGGTCGTCCGAAGAATCCAATAATATCTTGCCTTCAAGGGTGACCGCGGCGTGTTAGACTCGGCTAGACTCCTTCCCCTTCCCGGGACGTGACGTTTGGTTCGTCTCATGTGTGCGACGTGAACAGAGTGATCCTATTTCAAGCGGACTAACAGCTTCGGGGTATTTCCTTCCCTCGAAGGAGACCGGCCGCGTGCACAGAGATTGACCTCGTTAACACAGCGATCGGAGCAGCGTCATTCGATATCTCGGTGTATTCTGGGTCTCTGGCGCCTTTTCCTCCTTCAATGGCACGCGTGCGGTTTCCATTCGGTTTGTCAATAATCATCATCAGGGCTTTGGCAGTGAGCTGCCGTGCGGTAACATCCCCCCCCCCCTCCCGGGCGATCAAATGCTTTCGAGCCACGTGTAAATATACGCATTACGTGCTGGTGTCGTGCCCCCCCCCCCTCCCTCCTTCCCAACACCTTCGAGTTCCACGCCGCTGAGCAGCTTTCAAACGAAACGGCTCAATTTGCGACATCATCGAGACGCCAAGAAAGACGTATACGACGCGCCGTGGGAGTCGCGGCTCTATTGTCATCTCGCTCGGTCGCAGGCTCCGCGAGGCTTCGTTTATATGTATGTCTGTCTCCGTCGAGAACCCGTCGGCTCTCGGCGTGCTCGACTCGAACCCCCGTCGGCTCTCACCGGTAGAGCTTTCCTCGTGCTTTGCTCGGGTTGAACTTCGAGCCCCCGCCTTTTCTCTGCTTGGACTGGACACTGCTGGGGTTTCGTTTGGATGCGCGCGCGCGCACACACACACACACACACACACACACTCTCGCGCGGGGTGTTGGGGACGCAGCCGCCGGCGGCAGGCGGCATGGCATGGGCCGGACTGTCTAGGCTGTCTCCGAATGCACAGACCAGGGACCACGTGGTGACCTTGGCAGGCATAGGCCGGCCGCTAGGACTAAGACGGCACTGTGTGAAGGATAAGACAAAACTACCGTGGCGAATGTGGAAACGTTTCGAGCATACGACTTAACATGTAATCACTGAGATCATAACCCTAGATTTTCTGCACACACCTCGAGCAGCTGTGCATCCCAATGAGTGCTGACCAGTCATTTCACAGAGTTTGAAGGAGCATTGGGAGTGTCAGATCTACTCCTACAGGGTGTTGTGTCCCTGCAGGAGGGGCGTCTAATCCTAAGGGATCATATGGCCCGCATCATCACGCAATTAAGATATAAACGGTAAGTTTATATCCCAACCAATGCTCAATTCTACTATGCTTCTCCCGCAGCATATCACCAAGCGAGCGGACGAAAACGCCAGCGAGAGCTACGGCGAGCAGGTTCGGCACGGTGACCGCGAGGGGGCTCTACCGTCGGCCTCGCCGGCGCACACGCTGGACAGTGGCGCCGCCTGGGCGGCCGGCGCGTGAAGGTCCTCCCCGAGTGGGGCCGCCCGGGAGGCAGGCAGCCCATCGTGCTCCGGTGCGAGGCTGGCTGCAGTCGCCCACAGTACTGCGACGGCGGAGAGCTCTCGCGGCCAGCGAGCCGAATCTTCTGCGCCATGCCTCTCGCTGGCGTTTACATCCGCTCGTTCAGTGAGACACCAGGGTAAGAACATCGTAACTTTCGAGCATTGGTTGGAGTATAAACTTACCGTTTATATTCTAGTATGATGATATGGACTATATGATCTGTAAGGATTACATGTCCGCTCCTTCAGGGCTACAACATCCTGTTGGAGATAATCTGACACTTCCAATCAGGGGCGCCAAGACGATCTGAAGACGGTGGTGCAAGCTGTCGTACCTCCCTCCCTTTTTAACCTCGAACCTCCCTTCTCCCCCCCCCCCCCCCCCCCCCCAAATCCCCGTTTTTTCTGCGCAACAAACAAAAATATTTTTTTCCACTCAACACCTGATTGAAAGAGTAAAATGCATGAAATTCTAACGTTTGTGCGTGATTTGCGCGAATATGTAGTATATCGTGTACTGTTTCATGTAACTACAGCGATATTCAGTGAATCAGTGAGTGACGAAACAAGACAGGCATGGAGAACGCTTTACCGTTCTAGGACAGGCTCGGCTCGTTCTTTGGGGCTGTTCAGATGCCACGTGGACACTTAAAGGGGAGGGAAGTTCACGAAATATCCACAACTGTCCAGGTGAATTCAAATGATGAAAAGTTTTGATTTTTTTTTAAGTGATGAGCTCGTTACACTCATGCACTATTAGTCGAATTTGTTTTTTCGCGGTTTTCCTCTTTTCTCTATTAATTGGTAGAAAGCGTTTCTTTTCAATATTTTTTTTTAAATTCAAAAGTATATTGAATCCTCAAGATTCAGACCCTGCAAATAAAAAATACAACAACAACAAAAAACGGCAAAAATGGGTGGGTCCTACCTCGTCCCAGACTTCCGTCCGGAACCGTTCCTGCTTAACTTCGGTGTTCGGATGGGAACCGGTGTACCAGGAGTTGACCGCCGCTAAGACACAGGCACGACGCAGCCGCCTTGGTAGGCAGGCTTCCGCAACGGCCAACATCGCCCCTTCCGCTGACTAGATTTCAGGAGTCAGCCCCCTTCGACCAGCCAGTTGGTCTGTGGCCATAAGGCCACTCCCTCGCGGATTGAGAGGGAGGTAGGATGCCCAGATCGTACACGGCCGAAGCCGATTGTACTCTACTCTTCTACGCCATGTATCCAAGTAGGTGTTGCCCGAATACTCCAGATTCCGAGGCCTTACGCTTGAAAAATGTAGAAGGCCGAACCCTAGGCCTCTACATTTAACTTCTGCCGAGTCTTGGCAAGCACCATTCCCCTGCTCGGGCATCGAACCACTGTTCCTCAGCAGTGAATTCAACTCCGGGGAATGGCCGCGGCCCAACGTCCGCGGTCACTCAGACAACACACTTTGAACACGTTCTTTTGGTATATTTTACCCACCATCCTCGGTCGGCAGACTTCAGAAAAATTTTTACTCCGGCAAAGAGTTGAACCCCGGACCTTGCGGTCGTCGACCGGTCCGCTAGCCCACTACGCTACGCAGTTATGATGGAAGGATGCAGCGCGCTATTGATACTTTAGCCACCACTGTTGTCCCGCAGAGAGCAGCACCGTTCGCTCCGAGAGATGGCGCTAGTGGTCAACGGCGTTTTCTGGCTCGCGCTGCTGCTATACATACAGCAAGTTACTGTAGTCTCCGGGCGAGTCCTCTCCGCACGTACTCAGTGGTGTTGATCTGAGGGCAGCAGCTGGGTATATTTCACACGCCCGACACGTATTTTTCTTACTGAGTGATTAGGAAGCGAAGGATCAGGAGAGTAATGAATTATCTAGTTACAATGAGTATGCCATACAGAAGTCAACAGGATTCTGTCTGTAAAACAAGTACTCCTGTCTTGAGAACATTCACACACTTGGAACTTACAAATTTTGGTTTCTGATAAGACAAAAAATACTTGATTTAAGAATATTCGACTTAAGCATGTTTTATACTTACTATAACCAATAAACGGGTTGTCCGTATATCAAGTATATTTTTGACTTATCACAATACAATTTGTCTTACCATGTCCGAGAGACAGCGGCGAATGGCGAATGGGACGAGGCGGCTGGCCAGGCTCAGCGCGCGGACATAGCACCCTGCTCGAGCCAACGGTGCTGCTATCTGGGACAACAGTGGCTAAAGTATTAATAGCGCAATAGCTTCTTAAATCAAGTATTTTTTGTCTTATCACAAACCAAAATTTATAAGTTCCAAGTGTGTGAATGTTCTCAAGACAGGAGTACTTGTTTTACAGACACCTGTTGACTTCTGTATGGCGTACTCATTGTAACTAGATAATTCATTACTCTCCTGATCCTTCGCTTCCTAATCACTCAGTAAGAAAAATACGTGTCGGGCGTGTGAAATATACCCAGCTGCTGCCCTCAGATCAACACCACTGAGTACGTGCGGAGGGGACTCGCCCGGAGACTACAGTAACTTGCTGTATGTATAGCAGCAGCGCGAGCCAGAAAACGCCGTTGACCACTAGCGCCATCTCTCGGAGCGAACGGTGCTGCTCTCTGCGGGACAACAGTGGTGGCTAAAGTATCAATAGCGCGCTGCACCCTTCCATCATAACTGCGTAGCGTAGTGGGCTAGCGGACCGGTCGACGACCGCAAGGTCCGGGGTTCAACTCTTTGCCGGAGTAAAAATTTTTCTGAAGTCTGCCGACCGAGGATGGTGGGTAAAATATACCAAAAGAACGTGTTCAAAGTGTGTTGTCTGAGTGACCGCGGACGTTGGGCCGCGGCCATTCCCCGGAGTTGAATTCACTGCTGAGGAACAGTGGTTCGATGCCCGAGCAGGGGAATGGTGCTTGCCAAGACTCGGCAGAAGTTAAATGTAGAGGCCTAGGGTTCGGCCTTCTACATTTTTCAAGCGTAAGGCCTCGGAATCTGGAGTATTCGGGCAACACCTACTTGGATACATGGCGTAGAAGAGTAGAGTACAATCGGCTTCGGCCGTGTACGATCTGGGCATCCTACCTCCCTCTCAATCCGCGAGGGAGTGGCCTTATGGCCACAGACCAACTGGCTGGTCGAAGGGGGCTGACTCCTGAAATCTAGTCAGCGGAAGGGGCGATGTTGGCCGTTGCGGAAGCCTGCCTACCAAGGCGGCTGCGTCGTGCCTGTGTCTTAGCGGCGGTCAACTCCTGGTACACCGGTTCCCATCCGAACACCGAAGTTAAGCAGGAACGGTTCCGGACGGAAGTCTGGGACGAGGTAGGACCCACCCATTTTTGCCGTTTTTTGTTGTTGTTGTATTTTTTATTTGCAGGGTCTGAATCTTGAGGATTCAATATACTTTTGAATTTAAAAAAAATTATTGAAATGAAACGCTTTCTACCAATTAATAGAGTTGCTTTTACGTCGTAGCAGTAGTGGTAGTAAGCAAAGAACGAGTAAAAACGAGTTGAAAAAGTGAGAATTAGGGTGTGTTTTACCTTCAACGTCTGTTTATTTATTGACGCACTTTGTATGTTTTTTTTCCACTAGGCATACATCA
Organism: Odontothrips loti; assembly: GCA_038380765.1. Lineage (NCBI taxonomy): Eukaryota > Metazoa > Arthropoda > Insecta > Thysanoptera > Thripidae > Odontothrips > Odontothrips loti. Next base: position 14,893,560 of record CM076255.1, on the reverse strand, counting down.
CAACAGTAAACTTATTATAAATTTTATAAAAGAAAAGATGTCTCCCTTCCCTTTCCTTCTTATCTTCTTTCCGTCCTCCCCTTTTCGCTTTCTTTCTTCTCTCCCTCCCTTTTCCTTCCTCCCCCAAACTTCTTCCTCCCTCTATCTAATCTACCCACCCCTACCGCTACCATCTCGGAATTGTTGCCTTTCTTTCCCTTTCCTTCTCTTCTCTCGCCTTCCTCCCCCTTCTTTTCTATCCTTTCTTTTCTTTTTCTCTATTTCCCTCTCCTCTCTTCCCTCCCTTTCGCCCTCTTACCTCCCTCCCTTTTTCGCTAGACGGTGATGCGTAGAGACACGAACTTTATGACGTTTTGAAACCTCCAAATATGCGCCTTAAAATTGTCCAAATATGCACTTTTTATGCACATATTTTAGGAGAAATATGCGGTCAAAATGAAGTCTTAATTCGTAAATTATGCAAGGAAAATGCATGTGTTTAAATACATGTCTTAATATGCAGAGTTGATGCACTGATTTTTTGAAAATTATGCAGTGAAAATGCAGATTTAAATTTTTAACAATATATGTGTCTAGCTGCATACCCCAAACATTTTTGACGGGGACACAATAATAGAAATAGAAATTCAAGAAAAAATAATATTGTTTAATTTTCATAAACAATTTTTTCTAATCGTTTTCCGAAAACGATCAGAAAATCCTGATCAGATTTACACAAGTGCCGGCAGCGCCTGCTCGAACTCGCACAAACGACGCGGCAGAGCGCAGCGCGGCAAAATATGAAATGCGGGCGAACTAAGTTATCACTTTTAACTCAAAAATGGGTTGAATTCGTAAGTCCAGCGACCTCTGGGGTTGAAATGTGCTTTAGAAATGCAATATGCAGCGAACAATGACAGAATATGCGACTTTATGCGGACAGAAAATGGGTACTAGCGGGTAAAAGTGACCTACTAATATTGAAATTACATCATCCTGAGCATATCTTAGAAATATGCTAATATGCGCGTTGCATAAAGTTCGTGTCTCTAGTGATGCGCGTGCACCACCGTCGACCCCTTCTTGGCGCTACTGCTTCCAATGCTTCAACTGCTAATAATCTGAATATTTTCCCCTGATTGCTCGGAAAGTAGAAATAGGAGCAGCAGGGAAGGCCGGTGGTTAGAAACCAAAAGCTGCCACAAGCTTGTTGACAGGGCACGGGAGGAGCAGGAGGGTGATACGAGATCCGATTCCAAGATGAAGCTGTAGGGGGACTGGGGGGGAGGCACGTCAACAGCATCTTGATGGTGATGGTGGCGGTGCGCGGGGCGTGCCGTACCGCGTTGTGCAACAGCAGTGGGCTGCCGTGCCGCCACGCCCCCGTCGCCGTCACCGTCGTCGCCCTCCTGGCCGTCACCACTGACGGCCCCGGCCATTGCTGGTTTTGAATCTGATGTGCCCGTTTCGTGTCCGCCTGCCGCTGCTGCCGCTGCTGCCGCTGCCGGTGGCGGCTCCAGCTTCACCTGACGGTTTTATCTGGATAGCGCTGCCGCGGCCGCCACGCAATGCCTCTTCACTTTCGTCTTCAACAACGACACTTTCCCGTGGTAACTCCCTCCTCCCTCTCTCTCCCACTCGCACACGCTTGTCGTTGTCAGTGCGCTAATGAGAGTGGGTCGCGATAGACGCTGTGCACAGAGCTAAGACGGCGCTGACCGTGCCAGCGCTAGACAGTGTGCTCTGCCGCCGGGAAATGGCAGTAAAAACGAAAAGCACGCGGCGATCACAACAGAAATGAGGACAGCTTACGCCCGGCACGGGGTGGCACGGGGCCGGGTGAGGGGGGGGGGGGGGCGAGGAGCCGTCGGCACAGTACATCATGCCTCTCTGGATGGTTGCGTCGGTAACCAGACGGCAAGGGCAAGAAACCTATGAGCTCTTGTATTTGCGATGTTCTGCTCCTGCTCTGCCGGACGACAGTGGCCAAAGTACCGAGAGCGCGGAGCGCGCTGCGATCATCATCTGTGGCTCGGGACAAGTTATAGGGAAAGACTCGGGAGATGTGTGGAAGCATCGAAGTTGCAGGTAAGGATCATGGCGGAAGCCGGGACGATGTAGGTTTTGTCCTCACTCCTCAACGGTCGACAGACCTGCCCGTCATTTTTGACTCCGAAGTTTTTCGGGAACGTTACGGTGACAGGACACTAGCAAGACGCCGCTGCCGCCGCGTGGTGTCACGTCCACGTCGACGCTCAGACATTTTTCATCTATTGTATACCGCGTTGACGACCGACTGCTGGCTGCTGCTGGCCCCCTCCGCCCTCCGCCCGCGCCCCTCCTATGCCAGCGTCGTACTTTCAAACACAAATGAGCTGACGAGAGCATACACGTCGTCGGACATGCAAATGCGGCAAGACTATTGCAAGCATTTGCAAAGGGACTAGACACCGAGGCCTCGGTCTCGCCCGGCCACTGCCAGGGGCCGCGGCGGTTGGGTCGGGTACCTTGAAGTGCTTGAAGTAGATACTGGTACACGCCCTGCCCTGTTGTGTAGATCCTCACTCACTCTCTCACCAAGGCTGACTGCAGGAGGCGATGCGAGCGAACCCCTTTTTATTTTCATGTTTAATTTCCTTCCACCTTTGTCGGAATTTCTTGTCTACCATGTTCGACATCATGTTCTATAAAAAGGGGTACTGTATCTTTGACTAAAACACAAAGCATATAATTTAAGCACACAGATCTTTTATTTGCTTTTCGAGAGTTGTAATCTCCCATAGAATAATGTCTATTTATACAAGAATACTGCAAGTTCACCAAGGGTTCATCCATAAATGGCACATTAAAATAAATAAATTGAAAATAAATCATTGCCGGGTCATGTTCTAATTACAAGAAATTTAGGATCAGACTGTGACTTTTGTCCGATTCTAAGAAACACAAAAGTAAAAAGGAAAGGAAGGGAAAAAACAAAATTCATGCAAGCGCTTACTTCATGGATGAGTCCTTGATCTACATGATTTCTATAAAAATAACATCACATACACTTATTTACAAAAGCATACAAAGAAAATAATTTGTACATACATTAGCACTTAAGCAAATGCAATTCATGTCAAATGACAAACAATATGGTAACAATTTAACTTAAAGGAACAATTAAATAGTCACAAATGAAAACAGGATGACTTGCTTAACACACCAATTTGGGAGGTCAGTCTTATTGTCTAAAATGAATCAAACTGTATAATACATCAAGTTCTTTCATAAGATTACTATACAATGACTTAACCGGATTGGCACAATATAAGTTAAATTAGAATAAAGCATTGCTGTTATGAAATGAAAATATTCTATGCCCTTACATGAGTACTTTTGAAAAAAAATTGAATTCACTGGCTTCAAATTAATACCCGTTTGGAAATACACAATGCAGCAGGTACAATGGGTCTTTGAAACACATTTCAAGCCAATATATAGTCTCAGATTCAATAACTCAAATCTTCAGAAATTTTTTATGAAAAACTTAATTCTTAAAATGATAGGGCACATAAGCATGCACATGAGCATGCAGACTTGCATTTGTTCTAAATAATACACAGAAATTGTCAAAATAATAATTTAAAAAAAAGGAAAGGAAATCTGCAGAGTCAACACTAAAACAAAAATGAGGGTAAAAGGAAATGTTACTGAGCGAAACATTCAACAATGCTTAAACTCTTTGGTGCATCTCGAAGGAGCAGCTGGTCAACGCCAACATCAGCCTTCACGGGTTCTACACCATCACAGAACATCCCTGTCAGGATGGAGCAGGCACTTGCTTCACAATGAGACCGTGGATTGCAAACTGAACATTACAAAAAAATTAAAAAATAAAACAGCGGCCGAATAATGGCAGGATGAAACAGAAGTAGCCATGCCATAAACTCAACTTAGTCGACCCCAGAGCTGCTCCTTCATCTCATCAGTCCAGGTTACTACTCACGTGTGAGTATCAGCAGTACAATGAACACAACAAAAAAGCTACGTGCCGTACACTTGCGCTGCAGCGTCAGCAACAGCAACCGTGCACGGTATGTCACCGTCGATAAAACAAAAAGCACAAAAAATAACTTAATCACTAAACATCGTCCCGCAGGCTCCTCTCTAAAATAACGACTTGGGCTCACTGGAGCGGGATGATGTAAGCGTGATGGGGCGGGGCGGGGCACAGAGCCTGTAAACCTGTCATGGCAAAGTCTCTCTGTCGCTGGGCTGCGGGGCCCGAGGGGGCGCCTGGGTCACTAGGGGCTGCTCCGCGGTCACTTCCTCGTCGTCATCGTCCTCTCGGTCGTCCTGGCCGCCAGGACCGCGGTGCACCTCAGCGAGCTCAAGCAGTCCCCGCCCCTCCTCCGGTCAGCAGGGCGTCTCCGAGTTCGGCGGCGGCGGCGGCAGGCCATTGCCGTTGGCCGCGGGCGCCGCGCCGTTGCCGTTGGCCTGCGACGACTGCAGCTGCAGCTTGGCGGGCGTGCCGTTGCCGTTCGTGGTGGTCGTCGTGGTGAAGGAGTCCGGCCCCAGCGAGTGCGGGCCCTGACTGGTGGACGACAGGTGCAGAGCGCGGCGCGAGGCCTCGGACCGCGACTCCCGGAGGCACCACAGCCGCTTCACCGCCGACCACACGTGCGGCTGGCAGCCCACCACGGCGAAGATGAGCACGCCCTGCAACGCGTTCAGCGCGTCCGTGAAGTACCACAGCGAGCCGGGGCCGCCCGCGACCCACGACACCACGTCGGCCACCCACGTCACTCCCATCACCACCACCAGCTTGAGGCACACGCGGCGCAGCGTCGCCCTACAACAAAAATAAATACAACCATAAATTTCAATTTTTAATTATTTTTTTTCGGAAACATTTTTGAAAATTCCATCGTTGGGCAAATTTTTGCTCGGACAATCAACTTACCTCTCCGTGGTCGGCTTGGCCCCGTCGGCCTTCCAGAGGCCGCAGGTCAGCTCCCGGGCGGTGGCGATGAACAGGCACAGGTTGATGATGAGCAGGACGCCCACCGGCCCGAAGAAGTACGGCAGGATCTCGTAGTCGCCTGGAAACAGGAAAAGTGTTCGATACAGATTCCTCGATTTTTCATATTTTCCCAGACCAGCCCTCCACGAGAGAGCGCGCGCGACACGACGACATGACACGACGATTGATATATACGACCGGGTGCGCTGCACTTTCCCTCAGCTTCTCCCGTTCGCCGTCACACAGTCGTGATGCGATAGCGCTCGCGGAGCGGCGGCGTGCGATGCGATTGTCCCCCGTTGATCCTGGTCCTGAGCTGGGCGTGCCTCAGGCGTGCCGGAGTAGGGCCCGGGCTCGGAGACCGCAGCGGCCCCTCACCGAGCCCCCGCACCGACCCGACCAGCGCCGCGCTCACCGAACGGCAGCCGCCGTGCGCCGACAGGCCGCGAGGTACGTCAGGCTTCGGTAAACCACAACAACACACTCTCTCTCCGCCTTCATTTTATTTCATTCCGTTTCATTCACCAGCAGCAGCAGCAGCAGCAGCAGCAGCAGAGACTCTCGTCTATCTATAGAACATTAAACTGCCGTCGCGGTGAGTGACGGTGCGGCGACGGGGAGTTTATCAACGTTATTTCAATTTATTTGCGAATGAAATAAGCTGCGGCTGCGGCTGATGCATATGGAATCGGAGACAGTCACGGAAGTGGAGGACGTGGAAGTGGAGGAAGTGCAAATAGAGGAAGTGGGAGTGGATATCTAAGTGGAGGAAGTGGACACGTGAGGGGAGTGGATACCAGGGATACCAGGTGTCCCATGCCCCGTTGACAAGGAAAAGGTAGGCAAGCCCGCAAGGCACTAGCGCCGTCTCTTTCTCTCTCACGCGTCCGGCCTAGACAGAACGAGACGGAGCTAGTGCGATGCGGGCTTGCCTACCTTTTCCTTGTCATGGGGCAAATGGGAAGCCTGATACATATAGAGGAAGTGAGAGCAGAGGAAGTAATAGCAGAGGAAGGCAAAGTGGTGGAAGTGGAAGAGGAGGCAGTGGAAGTGGACGTGGGGACAGTCGACGTGGGGGAAGTGGACGTGGGGTTAGTGGAGAGTGGAGAAAAGGACGCGGAGGAAAAGGACGCGGAGAAAGTGGACGCGAAGGTGGAAGGAGAGGAAGCGGAACGGGAGGAAGTGGAAGTGGCGGAAGTGGGAGTAGAGGAAGCGGAAGTGAACAAGTGAACGTGGGACACTCACCTCGGAACCAGCACTTGCCGTCCCCGAAGCCGGGCCGCAGCAGGTGCGCGTACTGGTCAGCGGGCAGGTTGTCCAGGGCGGCGGCCACCCCCGCGATGATGAGCGGCCCTCCCCAGGCGTACGCCTCGTACAGCCGCATCCGCACCGCCTCCTGGTTCTTGTCCACGCTGGCCGGCCTCAGATCACTGCAAACATAACAAGAGTCACACGGTTAAAAAAAAAAAACATAAAAAAACTAGATCATATTTTTTTTCCTAATTTATTTTTCTAATTTTTCTGACAAATCTTCCGATTGTAGTTTTTTTTTTTGCAATTTACGAAAGTACATTATCGTCACAAACGTCACACAAAATCATAACCTCCTCTGCAGGTTGAGGAAGGCCCTGGGGGCGTGGACGGTCCGCCCGCCGTGCCATAATTAGGGTGTGGTGATCACTACCGAAAGGATGCCAGGTGAGCCAGAGAGGCGTTTATGTGTGTGAGCACGGGTGTGGGTGGTAGAGTGAGTGCGAGTGTGTTTGAGGAGGGCGGCCGGCTTGGCTGAGTGACAGCGACAGCAGCGAAGGGCAGTAGGACCGGCCGGACCTGAGTAGACAGTCAGTCTGCCCGCCCGGGGCGCCCAGAGAGAGAGAGAGAGAGAGAGAGAGAGAGAGAGAGAGAGAGAGAGAGAGAGAGAGAGAGAGAGAGAGAGAGAGAGAGAGAGAGAGAGAGAGAGAGAGAGAGAGAGAGAGAGAGAGAGAATATAGCAGCTGCACGCGCCCACGCAAATGAAGGCGATATACACGACCACTTAACCAAGCTGCCTACGGCACACGGCCTCTAGGAATAGTGGTGAAAACGAGCGCGGGCCCAGAATGGGTTCGCGGGGGCCGCGGGGGCGGGGGCAGACAGGCACGCCATGTTCGCGAACCCACGGACAAGTGAAAGCATTTAGCGCATGCAAGCGGAAGGCGGAAGCCGAGGCGGAATCGAAGCAGGAGCCCCGGAAACGCGAATTTCAAAAGACTTTCTCTGAATTTAGGAAGAATTCACATTATTTGAATTTGCTTGAACCGAGCGAATTCCAAGAGCTTTGAGTGCGTTTTGATTTAGTTTTATACAACTTTTTCAGGGACCTGCTGTGTGCTGTGTCCCCGGCCGGACCGGGCCATCCTCGGGGCCATCCCTGTCCGTCCGTACCCACGCTACCCACGCCCCGCATCACAAAGTGCGCATGCCCTGCTGCGCTGATGGACTGGGCGCTCCCAGTGAAAGGGATATTCATCCAGCGCCGGCCTCTCTCTCTCTCACTCACTCTCTCTCTCTCTCTCTCTCTCTCTCTCTCTCTCTCTCTCTCTCTCTCTCTCCCTCTCCTCTTTCTCCTCTCTCTCCTCTCTGTCTCCCTCTCTCCCTCTCCCTCTCTCTCTCTCTCTCTCTCTCTCTCCCTCCCTCCCTCTCTCTCCCCTCTCCCTCTCCCTCTCCCTCTCACTCTCTCTCTCTCTCTCTCTCTCTCTCTCTCTCTCTCTCTCTCTCTCTCTCTCTCTCTCTCTCTCTCTCGTGTCAAGGACGGCGAAATGGGCCGTGCGAAAAAAAAAGAAATAGGAAGCGGAGCCGAGCAGAGGCTGCCGGAGTGACCGCCTCTACTCCCACCATGGACCAGGACCGTCACGCATCGCTACGCCAAACGGGTGAATCATCCGGGAAAATTAATGACACACGCGTAACAACGGGTACTACTTCAGCGGGAAAAGCGGAAGTCCAGTCCCAGTTCATGTCTCTGTCTGCAGTCCATTTGTCTGTCTGTCTATCTGTCTGTACGTATGTCTCTCCATCTCCGATATGCACAACTGCAGCTGCAGCAGAGGAAAGGCATGTGCGCATGAGTACGTGCGCGCGCGCGCACACACACACACACACACACACACACACACACACACACACACACACAGCCAACGTCGTCTGAGCAGCAATTCCTCCACAAGTGGCCGCACACGCGGACGGGAGAAGTAGTATTCGAACCCGCGACCGCGTGTGTCGTCGCTTTCCCTGCCGTGCGTGCGTGTGAGTGTGTCTGTGTATGTGTGAGAGCGCCGTGCGCACACCGCACTAAAATATAACATTCTAGAACACGACACACAAAAGGCGGCCGGACCCACAAAACTGCAGGAGCAGCTCGCCTCGCCTCGCCTCTCGTCCTGGTCCTACCTCATCTTGGAGGGGAGGCGGAGCGGCGGCCGTAAGACCAGCCGGAGTAGAGTGGGCCCGGCCCGGCCTGCCCGGCCCGGTGCGGAGTGGGCATCTACCCCATCATTACCCGTAGAGTTGCGCTGAGGAGAGGAGCCGGCAACGCCGTGTGCACGCCTCTCTCTCTCTCTCTCTCTCTCTCTCTCTCTCTCTCTCTCTCTCTCTCTCTCTCTCTCTCTCTCTCTCTCTCTCTCTCGCTCTCGCTCTCTTCCCCCTTTCTCCATTTCTCTCTGTCTCTCTCTTTCTCTCCATTCCTCCTCTCCCGCGATCAACGACCGCGCACAGACACGGCGGCGGTACGGTGGCGGGGCGTGGCGGGACGGCGGCTAGCGGACGACCTTGTGGGGCCTTGGCTCCGGGGGCTCCGGGACCGCGGCGGGGCGTGGTACGGTAGCCGCCGCTGCAGGCCAGCCCCAGGCCAGCCACAGGCCAGCCGGGGCACCACTGCTTGCTGCACCTCAAATTCCACGGCCGGCCTCTGGCCTGGCCACGGTCAAATTCTCATCCCGAATCCACCTTATGATTTCTATTAGTACAAGGCGCATCGCACGCGGGTTCAAACGCAATGTCGAAAAATTCCTCCGACAGTTGGCACGCTTTGTGGAGTTTCCGCATTCCTACTTATACCCAATCTAAGCAGGGATTTCTTCGAAAAATTTCAGAGTCAACAACCAATACGGAATGATAGTGTAAAAACGCAGTCATTTCAATTATTTTAACCTTTCTTTCTACTATATTTCCTTTCGTCCAAAGTGGCACATCATGCGACGCCTGTGTGGGCTTGATGTCTTTGGAGGGGTTTGTTCATCATAATAGCGGAGGAGAAAAATGGAAAAAAAGAAGAAGAAAATGTTTCCGGGCGTCAGTCACTATACTACTGCCTACTACCTGGTCGGGCCGGTGGTACCGCGTCTCGCCACGCCACGCCGCGCCACAGTCGAGTGCTGCTGTTAATTACCTGACCCACATTAACTGCGGTACAAAAAAGAACTCGCCGGGCGAGGCGTGGCGGGGCGGGGCGCTCCCCAGCCTGATGAAGCAGCACATCACCTGGAGACGACGCAGCGTGCACGCACGCACGCAGACACGCACACACGACACACCTTCACGACAAAACTGTCGCCACACGGTGAAAGGGGAACTGCTTCTGTCATTTTTCTAGGCCGTTTTCTACACAAACGCGGCGTCCAAATTATTTCTACTCTTTTTTTGGTGTGTGTGTGTGTGTGTGTGTGTGTGTGTGTGTGTGTGTGTGTGTGTGTGTGTGTGTGTGTGTGTGTGTGTGTGTATCGTTGCGGCGCAAAAACTCTGGCCGCTCCCAAGTCCACACCAACGGCGGCGGGAATGGAAGGCGGCAGGCGACGTCATCCCTATTTGCCCTTTCTCCCTGTACAAGCTGCGCCGCACAAGCGCCGGGGCTCCGGCCGGAGCGCCACGGACGGCAGACAGAAGCGCCAACCCACCGGCAACGACAGACAAAAGGCGAGAGCGCCTTCACACCCGCAACAGCATCGGTGACATCGTTATTTATTGGGGGGCGCCAGCAGCGCGGGAGCCTTGGCCTTGCAGCGGTGGTCGCTGCTCTATTCACACCTTTTTTCGGACGTGCGACCCGGCCGAGTATTTATTGGGGGGCGCCTGCAGCAACAGCAGCAGTGGCAGCGCGGGAAGGGAAGCGTTGACATCTCTCCAGTGGGGTGGGAGGGGGGATGGAATGCCATTTGTAGCGGCAAACACAATGAGAAGTGAAAACCGCCCCCCCCCAATTCTCTCTCTCTCTCTGTTTACCTGCCGCAGGTAATGAGCACAACAGAGCCGCCACTCGAAGCAGGACAAAAATTCCACCGACTGCTCTCCTCTGCCGGTCACAAAAGGGACACCAAAAAGAAAAGGAAAAAATAAATGGGAAGAAAGACACGAAATCGCGGATCGTCAATTCCACCGCCGCCTTCGTGTTGCTGCTGCACTCGCATAGTAAGTGTATTCAAACGAGATGGCGCCAGGATGACAATTAAGACAAGGCGGTGCACTGACCGACCGGGACCAGACCGGCCAACCCACCATACCCGACCCCTCGCCAACAACCCACGGCCAGCAGCCTTGGCCTTGCAGCGGAAAATAAATAATAATCATAATACTAAATAATAGATACTTGGCGGCGGTGGTTGGCAGCACCAGCCGACTATGGCGAAAGTGCGCGCGCACCGCTCATCCCGACCCGAGCCGTCCGCGCACATCTGCCGCGGTACCCGTGGTGCCCTAACTGGAGCGGGTGTGTCCTGCGCCGTGCCGCCCCCACCCCCACCCCCTCCACTTTCACTCCGGCCTCACAATGCCCCTGGCTGGCCAGCCCCTGTTAATAATACTATAATGGCATGCAAACGGGCGTTGGGGACGCTCCAGGGGCTCCGGTGTGCCTGCCGTCGTACTGCGGGTCCTGCGGGCGTACTTACTGACGGCCCGCCACCGCCGCCGCCGCCACCGCTGCCGCCGCCGCCGCCACCGCCGCGCACCTGTCTGTCTGCCCCGGCCTCACCGGTCCCGCCCTCGGAAGGGGTCGCTAAACAAAGCTGATCAAACACACGACGCCGACGCCGACGCCGTGGGCGGACTCATCCGGCTGTACGCAGCGCAACCCGCCCGCACTCTGCCGCCGCCACGGCCGCGGCCACAAGTGTCTCGGCCACAACGGAGACGGCGCTATACGTACTTTGTGGAAATCGACACCACTGTTTCCGATCACAGTGGTTATTACAGAGAAAACTTTATGCAAGACGTAATGCGGGTCCGTTATTGCAAAATTAGCCTATTGCAAACAGTTTGCAACGTATGATGTATTACAAGATATAACCGTTTGCGATAACGGGCCCGTTACGTCTCAAGACGAGAGTACAACTATTCCTCACAATAACAATTTTGTAGTATTGCAATTTCGAAAACAGTGACGACTGCAGTACAGCGACCGGCAAAACGTGTGGGGACCACACCGCAATATGACGCGCACAAGTCGTGTGTGTGTGTGTGTGTGTGTGTGTGGTGTGTGTGTGTGTGTGTGCGACGTGAGCAGGCTGCTTATGTACGGCGCGTGGCGTCGCGTATGGCGGCCGGACGAGGCGTAGTATAAAACTGTGCGACAGAGACAGGGAGGTCCTTCCTCCGCCAACCTCTCCTTCCGCTTTGCAGACCGTGTGTGTGTGTGTGTGGTCAAGCCAGGTACAGCACACCGGGGAAATTGAGGGTGCATGCAGGTGGGAGTTGGATAAGATGGCAATGTATAGCCGAGAGGGGACCGGAGGGGACCGGAGGGGACGACCATTGATGTTTTCAAATTGCAGCGGCGGATTCCGGCGGCGGGGCCGGGACTGGCCGCCCACGCACCTGGCGCAGACGCGGAGCCCACGGAGCGGGGAGCCAACCCAAGCTTATGCAGTGTACCAAGCGGCGCGGCAAGGTTGGCGACCCTGCCCTGTCCTGCCCGTCCGGGCTGGCCAGCATGTAGGTGTCGAACGGGGGCTGCATTACTACCACACCGCGGTTGGAAAATCGACCAGGGGGATCGACGCCGTCAACGGGACGACACGACGGGGGTCAGAGAGGAGGCGGGGCGGGAGGAGAGATCCATCACCACAGCGGTCGCCTCGCCCTCGCCTCCGGTTCCCTCGGCACTTTCTTGCACGCTCCGGGCGGATATACAATGACGCCGCGCCGGGCTGGAGCTCTGCTCTTCTCCACAGTCCCACAGCACCGCCGCCGCCGCCGCTGCCGCCACCACCGCTGCTCCCCTGCTGTTGCTGCGGTCCCCGTCGCGCAGCTCGCCGCGGCCGCGCCACTTCCGCGGAGACATCCGCCGACTCCGTCGCACCGCGCCCTCGGGGCGAAACGCTCTGGCAAGGAGCGCGTTCGGACGCAGCTCGCGGCAGCAGCAGCGGCGGCGGCAGCAGCGACGGCAGCAGCGACGGCAGCAGCCGCAGCAGCAGCGGCAGCAGCAGCAGCGACTCCACCGCGGCGCGGCGTGGCGAGCCTCGTTTCCGCTGCATTCCGAGAAGTACCAGCAAAACCTCTGCATCTGCAGAGCGTCTCGACCCGTCCCGTCCCGTCCCGCGGACCAACGCTTCGCGGCTGCGTCCAAAAGGGCAGCCGGGCAGACCACAGTGCAGGCAGCCGAGGCAGCCTGAGGGCGAGCGCGGCGATGAGGACGCGGCCCGGACCACGACCCGGCCCGTGCGGTGCGCCGTGCGGTGCGGTGCGCGGTGCAGTGGGAAGCAGGCCGGTCGTGGATGCAGCTCGAGCTCTCACCTCACCATTTACATTTTTACACGCGGCGGCGTGAACAAGCAGCCTAGTTTTCGCTTTCGCGGGGGCGGAAAAGGGCCGCCCCCGTTCCAGCGGCCCTCTGTCGGCGACGCCGATACCCCCGACGACAGGTCCACCACGTCCGCCCACCGGCCAGAGCGGGCAGCGGCAGCCTAGGTACGGCCCGCTACGCCGTGCTCGGCCGCGCGAAAACCCGCCTCTCCCGCCCCGTCATGAGATTTATGAACTGACCTTCGGTTTGCGCCCGGACCGGCCGAGGCGAGACGAGGGCCGTGAACGTCTGCGCGAGTAAAGCGAGCCGGTACCAGCGCCGAGTAGACCGACATGGTTTGACGGGCTGCTCGGGCTGCCCCGACCCGGTCTGACGGCTCCTTCTTCCCGCCCCTCCCCGCCGTGGACATTCACACCGGGGGCCGCGTTAGCCTATCCTGGTGACCTGGACCGTAGCCTCCTTGAGCGGGAAATGTTATTCCGTATTGGAGCGTAACACAAAAATTTAAGCTATGTATATATTTAAAAAAAAAAATGAAAAACCTTTACGGGAACTTGAATTTAAATTTACAAGGGCGAACGCCAAAAATTCACATTCTCATCTCCTTTCCTCGGGTATTGAACTGCAGTAGTAAAGGAAACAGTCCTCCACGACGGCAAGGGGCCGTACACAAACCACGTTTTTCAAATTTTGTACCGAAATCAGACCCCCATCCCCCCCTGCGTGGTCAGCCTGACCTTTCCTTTACTAAACCACGGGTTTTGTGTACGGTCCCCAAAGTGGGGCGGTCTTGTCCAGGGATAATCAGTACCGACTCCCGTACAACTACTACTGTACGGCGGTCCGCGGAGCACTGACGCCCCGACGCAGGGGCCGCGGGGGCACCGGGGGCCGCGGGGGCACCGGGGGCCGCGGGGGCACCGGGGGCCGCGGGGGCACCGGGGGCCGCGGGGGCACCGGGGGCCGCGGGGGGCACCGGGGGCCGCGGGGGCACCGGGGGCCGCGGGGGCACCGGGGGCCGCGGGGGCACCGGGGGCCGCGGGGGCACCGGGGGCCGCGGGGGGCACCGGGGGCCGCGGGGGCACCGGGGGCCGCGGGGGCACCGGGGGCCGCGGGGGCACCGGGGGCCGCGGGGGCACCGGGGGCCGCGGGGGCACCGGGGGCCGCGGGGGCACCGGGGGCCGCGGGGGCACCGGGGGCCGCGGGGGCACCGGGGGCCGCGGGGGGCACCGGGGGCCGCGGGGGCACCGGGGGCCGCGGGGGGCACCGGGGGCCGCGGGGGGCACCGGGGGCCGCGGGGGGCACCGGGGGCCGCGGGGGCACCGGGGGCCGCCGGGGGGCACCGGGGGCCGCGGGGGGCACCGGGGGCCGCGGGGGCACCGGGGGCCGCGGGGGGCACCGGGGGCCGCGGGGGCACCGGGGGCCGCGGGGGCACCGGGGGCCGCGGGGGCACCGGGGGCCGCGGGGGCACCGGGGGCCGCGGGGGGCACCGGGGGCCGCGGGGGCACCGGGGGCTGCGGGGGGCACCGGGGGGCACCGGGGGGCACCGGGGGGCACCGGGGGCAGCCGGGGGCACCGGGAGCCGCGGGGTCCTCACCTCAACGGGGGTGGCAGGTTAAATATACCGGCCGCCATTGCTCTCCCGGGTCTCGCCGGATCGACCCACTTCGGACCGGATCACAAAGGGCATTAATGCGATTTAAGCCGCTGCCGCCATCGCCGTCGTGCCGCGCCGCGCGCGTCCGCCAATGCCAGAACGGGATTAGGCCGCGGCCGCGACACGGCGGCGGCGGGGGCGTCCCGCGGCGCGCACAAAGCCCCCCGACGAAGACAACGCGCCAGCGGAGAGGCTGCATTCCCCGGCGTGCACCACGGCGACGACCCCCGTAGCACTGCGTGCAGGCAGGCGGACGGGGCAGGACGGGCGGCCGCTCGTACGACGGGGACCTGACACACTTCCAGTGCGCCGGGCACGGGCTGCTCGGGCTCAGGCGGGGCCCCGGGACCAAGGGTCGTCGGCGCAGAATGGCAGAGGGTCAGAGCCGGCAGGGGCCCCGCCGCCTCGTAGCGAGAGCCGTGCAGAAAGAAGCGGCACACACACACACACACACACACACACACACACACACCGCTGATGTGTACCGGCGTCTTCACACAGCACAGAGAGGCTCTTGGGGTCAGCATACGGTCGCCCTCCCCTGTACCTCTCCCGCGGGATGCGGCGGGGTAGACGACCCCTCTCCCTCCGGATAGCCCCAGGCGCCGGCGCCAAAGCCGTGGGGGCGCCAGAGGCGGGCTATATCGACATCCGCGATCCGACATGACACTTCGGCGGGGCACCGCCTGATGACGGCCGACACGATACAGCAGCTCGGCCTCCTCGGGGGCCGTCGGCGAGGGGGCGTTCGCTGCGGTTTCCGCCACCCGAAAACGATACCATCATCGGGGGGCTGGGCTGGGCTGGAGGAGGCGGCCGCGGCCACCGCCAGACGGCCTGGCCGGTACGGCAGGCGCGTGCCCCGCCGGAACCGCCCGGCTCCGGACCCGACCGGGCCGGAGGCTCCAGACTCCGGACGCCGCGGAATCCGTGTCATTCGCGGCGTGTGGCGCACGCCGCTGCGCACGCGGTCAGCGGAAGGCGGCGGCCGATTCCAATAATCTCTTTTCGATTCCAATCTGAGATGATGACGACGGTAGTACGCGCGGCCCACGGCGCGGCCCCACGGGCATAGGCCGGGCTCGGCCCGGTAAATAGAGCCCTGGATACCGGCGGGCGGCAGCGGCATCACACGGGGGCGGGGCCCCGGGGCCTCGGGGCCTCGGGGCCATGGGGCCGCGGGCGGAAGTGTCAGAGGAAAAAGTCGGCCGCCTCAAAATTAATGAACTTCAATGAAATAGGCGTAGTTTAACTATATACATTTTTTCAAAAAAATAATCACAGATCACAATTTGGAACGAGCAATTTTTTTTTTTCATTTTTTTAAATTTAATCTTTTGGAGTAAAAGTCCTTCGTAAAGTCAGTGGCAGCAGTGGCCGTCACTTTCTTTCCCTCCCGCCAGAGCCGCATCTAACTGACATGTCACGGCGTGGATCACGTGCTCAAGGGAGGCGCAGTGCCACCAATCTCTCTCTCTCTCTCTCTCTCTCTCTCTCTCTCTCTCTCTCTCTCTCTCTCTCTCTCTCTCTCTCTCTCTCTCTCTCTCTCTCTCTCTCTCTCTCTCACACACACACACACCGCACATTCCTGCGGCACTCCGTCCATTAATTAGTAATTGTGTTTCCGTGCCGCGGCAGTGGCGGCCCTGCGGCCCTGTGCTGTGTGTCGCCCGGCGTCCCACGGAATCTAGGGCTCATCGCGGGACAGTCGCCGCACCACCGCGCCGTGAGACCGCGTCACCGCGCTCTCACTCGCTCTCCCTCACTCTCCACGCCATCTCCTGTCCCCGTCTCCTCTTTCTTAATTCTCCCCCCGTCTCTATCTCTCTCACACACTCTTTAACTCCGCGGGGGGTCGCGACCTGACCGCACGAATCACACACTCGGCCGCTCATTTTATGACTACGACAACAAGCACTGCGGTACAGTCCGTGCGAGAAGCATAACCCCCGTACTCTTGGGCCGAGCTGTACCTGTGCACCGGGTCG
Organism: Odontothrips loti; assembly: GCA_038380765.1. Taxonomy (NCBI): domain Eukaryota; kingdom Metazoa; phylum Arthropoda; class Insecta; order Thysanoptera; family Thripidae; genus Odontothrips; species Odontothrips loti. The sequence continues at coordinate 14,877,157 of CM076255.1, read as the reverse complement.
TTAACAGTGTTGTGGCTGGACCTGCTGTGCTCCGTGCGGTGATGATGCACTTTGCAGCGAATCGCGATGCACTGTCATACATCCGGCGGGAGTGATTAAGTGGAAATGCATAAAGGAATCGAGGCACTCGTCTGGTACAGCCACGCCGCGTTTAACGAGAATTTTTTTCTTCAAAGCGAGAAGAAATGTTAAAATCTGGAATTGCTATATGGCTATACTCCCCCACAACACCTCAAAAATAAAATGTTAAAAAAAATATTTTTGAAAGGGTTTAAAAATCAAGGGTGTCATCGTTAGACATACAAGGTCAAGACTGGCCGAAGTCTGCCGGGCCTATAAACCTTGCCGCGTTATTCGCCCAGCAGCAGCAGAGCAGCAGCAGCAGCAGCAGCAGCAGCAGCAGCAGCAGCAGCAGCAGCAGCAGCAGCAGCAGCAGCAGCAGCAGCAGCAGCAGCAGCAGCAGCAGCAGCAGCAGCAGCAGCAGCAGCAGCAGCAGCAGCAGCAGCAGCAGCAGCAGCAGCAGCAGCAGCAGCAGCAGCAGCAGCAGCAGCAGCAGCAGCAGCAGCAGCAGCAGCAGCAGCAGCAGCAGCAGCAGCAGCAGCAGCAGCAGCAGCAGCAGCAGCAGCAGCAGCAGCAGCAGCAGCAGCAGCAGCAGCAGCAGCAGCAGCAGCAGCAGCAGCAGCAGCAGCAGCAGCAGCAGCAGCAGCAGCAGCAGCAGCAGCAGCAGCAGCAGCAGCAGCAGCAGCAGCAGCAGCAGCAGCAGCAGCAGCAGCAGCAGCAGCAGCAGCAGCAGCAGCAGCAGCAGCAGCAGCAGCAGCAGCAGCAGCAGCAGCAGCAGCAGCAGCAGCAGCAGCAGCAGCAGCAGCAGCAGCAGCAGCAGCAGCAGCAGCAGCAGCAGCAGCAGCAGCAGCAGCAGCAGCAGCAGCAGCAGCAGCAGCAGCAGCAGCAGCAGCAGCAGCAGCAGCAGCAGCAGCAGCAGCAGCAGCAGCAGCAGCAGCAGCAGCAGCAGCAGCAGCAGCAGCAGCAGCAGCAGCAGCAGCAGCAGCAGCAGCAGCAGCAGCAGCAGCAGCAGCAGCAGCAGCAGCAGCAGCAGCAGCAGCAGCAGCAGCAGCAGCAGCAGCAGCAGCAGCAGCAGCAGCAGCAGCAGCAGCAGCAGCAGCAGCAGCAGCAGCAGCAGCAGCAGCAGCAGCAGCAGCAGCAGCAGCAGCAGCAGCAGCAGCAGCAGCAGCAGCAGCAGCAGCAGCAGCAGCAGCAGCAGCAGCAGCAGCAGCAGCAGCAGCAGCAGCAGCAGCAGCAGCAGCAGCAGCAGCAGCAGCAGCAGCAGCAGCAGCAGCAGCAGCAGCAGCAGCAGCAGCAGCAGCAGCAGCAGCAGCAGCAGCAGCAGCAGCAGCAGCAGCAGCAGCAGCAGCAGCAGCAGCAGCACTGCCAGTGCAGGGCGCGGCGGGGGCACATGGGCGCTCATTGGAGCGGCTCCAATCCAAACCCCATGAGTCTCCCGGCCAATGGCGGCCATTGGCGGCCAATGGCGGTAAGGGCCTGCATCACCTCGACGGTAGGTAACCAGGAGAGCCCACAGCGCCGCGGCCAGCCAACGGCATAAACCTCTCCATCTCATTCCCAAAGACGTCGCTCGCGAGGTCAAAACCATTCCGGGATCGATGTATACCGGAATGCTCTTGGCAGCCGGGGAGCGCCTGCGGACAGCAGGGTAGGCCAGCCCGTCCGGCACGCGTGCACGGATGAGGGGCGGTTGCCTACCCGCCAGGCGCTTAGATCGGGCGTTTGATCCGCAATTCTTTAGTTTTAATTTATTTATTTTTAATTTTCATTTCTTCGGCAGAGCGGCGTCGTACCGCTACTTCATTTACGGACGACCCCAAATCGTTCATTGCCATGGGCGCTGCATGCGGAGCGGCTGGGTGGGGCTCGGAAATAAACACGATCTTTACGCGCCCAGATTTCTCTCTCTCTCTCTCTCTCTCTCTCTCTCTCTCTCTCTCTCTCTCTCTCTCTCTCTCTCTCTCTCTCTCTCTCTCTCTCTCTCTCTCTCTCTCTCTCTCTCTCTCTCTCTCTCTCTCTCTCTCTCTCTCTCTCTCTCTCTCTCTCTCTCTCTCTCTCTCTCTCTCTCTCTCTTCTCTTTCTCTTTCTCTTTCTCTCTCTCTCTCTCTCTCTCTCTCTCTCTCTCTCTCTCTCCCTCTCCCTCCCCCTCTCCCCTCTCTCTCTCTCTCTCTCTCTCTCTCTCTCTCTCTCTCTCTCTCTCTCTCTCTCTCTCTCTCTCTCTCTCTCTCTCTCTCTCTCTCTCTCTCTCTCTCTCTCTCTCTCTCTCTCTCTCTCTCTCTCTCTCTCTCTCCCCTCCAATCATCATCCGCTGGGTACAATTGCCGTGCCGTGATTGGAGGCTAGCTAAGCTCCGCTGCCGCAGTCAGGCTCCGGGTGGTCCATATTTACACGACCCCACCCGTGTAAAACCATTACCTTGATTGTTTATTTCTCATAAACAACGCGCACAATGCGAGACTCAATCGAGATGACGATAGTAACGTTGCTCCCGATATGTACCTCGTCATGGTCCGGGCGGGGCTGGGCGGGGCGGGGCTGAGCGGGGCGGGGGCGGCCGGGCTCGAACCCGCGACCCGCCCGCGCGATCGCGATACCGATTGTTTAGCTTCGGCTACCGCTCGCTGCCACGCCATGCCCAGACCTTGTCCTTGCGAACGCGATGCTATCTCCGAAACCGAAGAGCGAGCGAAGGACCGTCCACAAATTAATAGGTAACGCTATATGCCCCCGTATGCTCGAACATAAAATTACAAATGAAAGCAATTTTAAAAAAATCTGAAACAGAATGCAGAACCCAACAAAAAAACTCACTTACAAAAAAGTGTTCACTAAAAAATACCAAAAGTTTAAAATAAAAATCTACTGAAAATCATTGCCCCCACCCCCCAAAAACAACAACAAAAAAACGACCAGTCCCCACCCCACTAGAGCGAGTGGCCAGCAGCACCGGTGGGAAGCCGAATCCATCACGGCCGGTCAGCCCGGGTTATCGGCCGATCGGGTGACGCTGCACGCCTGTTGGGCACAACACATCGCGACGCGCCACCGGTATAGAGCCGTTAATGTTGTGACAGTGCACAGGCCAAAAGACACTGCTAAATGCTGGTTCTCAAACGGGTTTTCAAATATGAAAGATTTCATTTTCTCAAAAGGGAATTTTTCAATCTTGAACTCCAGCAAAAGCAGCAAGCTAACTCGTACTGTCCCGGAATAAGCTCCGAAGGCAAGGAGGGGAAAAGGCTCTAGTAATGCGCCAGCCATTAATAAAACGTCACAGAGAGGTAAAGGAAAGGTGTGCTGGTGGTGGTGGTCGTGGCGGCAGCAATTGCCTTTTGCCCGTTACATTGTGATCAACCAACCGTCTCATGGCACGACAATTAATACGCTGCATCACAATCCCTCCTTCTTCCCTCCCACCTCTTCCTACTGCCTCTTTCCCCCTTTCTCTCACTCACTCACTCACTCACTCACTCACTCACTCACTCACTCACTCACTCACTCACTCACTCTCTCTCTCTCTCTCTCTCTCTCTCTCTCTCTCTCTCTCTCTCTCTCTCTGCATATATTCCGTCTTCGTCTGTCACCTCCAGAGCTCCCCGTCCCCGTCACTCGGCTGTACCCCCCCCCCCCCCACCCTTCGCACACTCCCAGCACGCACTCCCAAAATGTACACGCACGCACGCACGCACACACACACACACACACACACACACACACACACACACGAGAGATGACCCTGAGGCATGACTTTCTTTTCCATGAACCACGGCATGATAGCCGCAGAGGCACATACTATCTGTCCCGCGAGACAGCTCAGCTCACGGAAACACCTCAACCGATACAAAGTAGAGTATTAACTGAATCGTACTCACCGGAAGGTCCACCAGATGTTGAAGCACATGGTGTTGAGCCAGAAGAAGGCGGCCAGGAACAGGAAGTGCATCAGGACGGCTGCAACAAGAAAACGCATTCCGTCAGTTTCAGGCCTAGGATCAAAACACTGCTTTCTTGATCTGCAATACGTATTGCAAAAAGTGTTGTATTGCAAACTGTTTGCAATAATGGGGTCCTCATTTCTTATGGGAGTGTACTGTATCACTATTTGTTTGCAATAACGATTAATCGTAAATTTTTTATGATGTGCGCATTGCAATTCCAAATACTGTACAGTGAATAGTAATGTCCCGGGGGCGGGGAGCCCCAGCCGGCACGAGGCGCGGGGAGCCGTTATCGAACCTAGGCGCGGGTTCGAATACTCGACGCCTGTCGGGCAGCGCGATATACTTTTGGGCGCTTATCATTTCCAGTGCTCCGCCGCCTAGGAAGTCTCGCGCAAACTTTTGGACCACTTTTTCGGCCAACACGGCGGAGTAACTGGGGCGAACGGGGGCCTTCGGCAAGAAAGATCTATAAAACGGCGTCGGGGATGGCGGTCATGTCCGGGCCGGGGCAGCCGGCGGCCGGGGTGTTCTGCTCCTGCAGACTACACAGCCCGACCCGCTTGCAGTTCTCCGAGGCGCATAAAATGGTGTTTGGAGTGAAAACGGCCGGGCCGGCACCGCAGGCTCCGCGCCCGAGTTCACAAATACGGCCGGCGGCTCAGCACGGCTCAGCACGGCTCAGCACGGCTCAGCACCAGCCCGTCGTTGGAAGCGGCGCCCCAAACGTCAACATCGCTGCCGTCCCGTCACGCCCCGCGCCGTCCGCCGCTGATGGCCGGGTTTTAGCCCCGTCGTTGACGCGGCGCGGTCCCCGTTGCTTTTCACAGCCGCCGCCGCCGCGAGGACGCCGTCGTGGAGGCTGAGGGGGGCCGACGCGGAGCTCGGGCCCGCGCTCGTTAGCGGCCTGACTTATATTCCGCGCGCATTTCATCCGGTTACGTCGGCTGTCGTTAACGGGGGAGAAAGAAAAAAACAAAACGGAAAAGGTTTCTACGAATTTCCCCAAAGTATACTACTACTAAGTGTAATACTTTCATCATGACTTTCGAGACCAAAGTTTCCGCACGAGTACGAAACAAAAACAAAACAAGCCAGCCTGCTTCACATAAGACTGGGCGTAATCGAATCAGCAGCTGTAGTACAGTCACGATATATTTTCGGCGGTCGCGCGATCGGCTCTGCATACTGACTGCGCCGCTTTTGCACTGAGTCATGGCAAACACAAGCCGCTGCTGCCGAACAGTCTGACACGGGGCGGCGCACCATAAACCCCCGTCATGACGAAATCCCTTCAGCAGATGAGCTAAAAGCTGCAGCCGGCCCGGCCGGGCCGGGCTGGGCATCAGCGTGCAAACAGTGTCCATACCGGCGCGGACGGATGACGACTCGAGTGTTCGGGAGGCGGGCGGCCACGTCACCGAGCTACAGCACAGCTCCCAAAATACACACACACATACACACACTTAAGTACACGCTAATCGAAATGCTTTAAAAACGCACACGCTCCGACGGCATGGGTGCCTCCACTACATACTCGCTAGCAGGTCAATGCCCCCATCTGTGGTACACGACAGGGAACATGAACTTCGGATGCAGGTGCTGCTTGTGTTGTCCCCCCCCCCACAAATACCGCTATGTAGTACTGGTTGATAAGGTTCTAGTACTGGCTCCAGCCTCCCCCTTCCACACCACTCACCGCTCACCGTCATGTCCATGATACCTAGCTCATCGACCGATGTCCCTCTCCCCCTCCAGCCCCCCCCCCCCCCTCCTCTCTCTCTCTCTTTCTTTCTTTCTCCCTCTCCCTCTCCTCTCCCTCTCTCTCTCTCTCTCTCTCTCTCTCTCTCTCTCTCTCTCTCTCTCTCTCTCTCTCTCTCTCTCTCTCCTCTCTCTCTCTCCCTCCCTCCCTCCCTCCCTCCCTCCCTCTCTCTCTCTCTCTCTCTCTCTCTCTCTCTCTTCTCTCTCTCTCTTCTCTCTCTCCTCCCCACCCCACCTCTCGTAACTCCCGATAGAGGTCTAAAAAAACAAACGAGAAAATACAAAAAGGAACACAACACACACACACACACACACACATACACCTATCGGACCTTTGGCTAAAGACGGTAGCGCCGTGGGGCGTTGTCTGTCCATCTCTCTCCCTCCCGCTCTGCCTCTGCGTTTCCCCTCCCTCTCCCTCCCGCTTCCGATCAGCCCGTGACTGATAAGCAAGGGTCGACATTGGTCTGCACGCGCCTCCTGATCATGACCCACACCTCGCTGCCGCCGCTGCCGCCGCTACCGCCGCTACCGCTCCTGAGTGTACACGCTATCTTGGGCTCGTGGCGCAATTGGCTAACGCTGCAGTGGTGCCGTACATATAAATACCGCCAGAATAGGTGAGTAAGATGCCTGAGTCGGCATGAACGGCGCGTCGCCCATCGCCCCCGGCGCGCATGCCCCTCAAGAGATATACGGATTCTTCTAGAAAACTTTATTCTTTTCCTGGTTCCAGTTCTGTCGACCATCTCTTTTAAATAAAAATGTAATAAATTGGTGCCAATTTTGTCGGCGCGGGTTCGAACGCCACCGACTCTGCTTTCGCTCACACGCTGACCCCCGTTTATCTCGCGTCAAGTACGTAGCGGTCCGCTGCAAGGTCGCTGCCGCCTGCCTCAAGTGGGCCACGTAAGGCAGCAAGAGCGGCAGGGAAGTAGTTCGCCCCAAACAACCGTCCGCCTTCCTTCCCTCTCCCTCGGCGAGGCGGGCCGGCGGGCCGTGGCAGCGGGTCGGACGAGGACAGAGGATGCTGCTGTGCCTGCTCCGCGGAACTCGCCGTACCGGGTAGCAGCAGCGGTGGTCGTGGTGGTTAGTGGTGGTGGTGGTGCGAGCAGCCTGTTTCACAACGAGGTGCGACACACACTTGTAACCCGCCCTGGTCTAATGAGTCACAGGCGGCTGACCGCCCCTGGCTGCTCGCCGACCCCAATCCGAGGTGCCGCATTAAACACTGCTGCCGCCGCTGGTGGACAACCCGCACGGCACACGGCACACACACACACACACACACACACACACACACACACACACACACACACACACACACACACACACACACACACACAGTGCGAGGTCCCACGCTCCTCGCGTTTCCCCCATGAGATCACCTCCCGTCTTCGGCTGTCCATCGGCAGGCCGGCGCGCGGCCCCCGGGGGAGCGACGGAGACGAACATATGGGCGTATGCAGTGGCTGGAGAGAGGTGACGGCGCACTTAGCACCCGCCCGGCCTGCCTGTCCCAGTTCTGCAGTGTGGCCACTTGTGAGCGCGCCTGGAGGGTAGGCAACAGAGGCTCATGCACGCACTCGAGCCGTGCGGGCTGGCCTACCGGGGCGCTCGCAGGCGCTCTCCCAGACCTACTCCGTGACCCACTGCGGGCGTCCTCGCGGCGTCCGTGGGGCGCCCGCGGGGCCCCGCCGGCCACAGTCACCCGTTGGCGCTGTATAAGGCGGCCCCAAACGCCTCACCTTCTAGGGTCCACGGCGGGACGGTCCACGCACAGATGGCCAGCCGAGCCGAAGTGGCCGCTAATGCCAGGGATGGGGTAAAGCCGCTGCGGGCAATGTCATCATCATCGTCGTCGTCACCGTCATCATCATCATCGTCGTCGTCGTCATCATCATCATCATCATCATCATCATCATCATCATCATCAACATCATCATCATCGTCGTCGTCGTCCAATTCATTACCAGCGTCATCAATAATCATCCCCGTGGTTACCCGGTCACAATAGGCCGCGGCCGCGGCGGTATGAAAAATTGATGAGGCGCACCGCGGCAGCACAGCACCAGAGTGAGAGAGAAAGACTCTTGTCCCCCAAAAACCCGGGCGGCCACCTCTCTGGGAGTGCGACAGAGACCTCGGCATGTAGGGGAGATGGAGAAGGGAGTGCCCCCGACAGAGACAGCAGATCATTACTCTGCCGTGAGTCGGCGGGGCGGGGCGGCCGGTTGCCGCCGCGGGTTCCCGAGAGTCTTCATCAGGAGGTGCTGACCTGGGAAACGCAAGCGGCGAAAGACCAGGGCGTCGCGTCCGCCGGCACGGTGCGGCACGGTGCGGCACGGCACGCCACGGCCGTACCGCCCGGATTCCGGGTCATTTCACCTCGCGAGAAAAAGGAGGAAACAAAGCAGCGTCTCTTTACCTTCTCCACGGGGCCGTGAAAGGCTGGCTGGCTGCCTGCCTGCCTGCAGACGCCGCCCGCTCGTCGAGAGAAAATGAGGACTAGTTTTCAAAACACAAAGCGGAGAGCGAGCAAATCAAAGCGCGAGCGCGGCGCTGCTGCTGCAGAGACACACAATGCGACGCGAAAGGGCTGAGAAAATATTATCACGGCCAATGGGGCAGACAAGGACACACAGGTGCGGCCATTGTGCGAGCGGGAGCGAGCGCGCGGGAAAGGTATCGGCTACTGTCAGTGCGTCAACGGCCAGAGACTTTGGTGGCCCATTTCAGCTACTTTGACACGTCCAATTACTCATATCTCTGTCTCGCTCTGCCTGTCTGTCTCTCTCGCTCGCTCGCGGGGTCAGCAGCGCGCGATACGCACTGTGCGAGCAGTGCAAGACGTACACAAGCAGAGTCGAGGCGTGCCCATTCTGCAAACACACGGCGCACGGCGTGCGTGCCCGCCAGCTGTACAAGTACTGCCCGTGCCTCATGAGCAGGCCAGGTCAGGCCCCGTGCCGTGCCGTGCCCCCACGGCACCGCAACACGTAGCACACAATGTCGACCAGTCATCAGCATATAACAAATCGATGAGGGGGAAAATTCGAAAGGTAATAATTATATCTTGAAGAAAACTGATAATTTTAAAGAACTGACTTTAAATAAACGACACAAGCAAAAATTTTAATTTTTAAATTCCAAAAAATTATGATTGGATAATCATTAGATCATTAGATGACTCAATGGAAACGATGGCGACATCAGCACGACATATCTACGTTGGTAGCGCGGACGCTTAGCAGGGACACGTGCACGCATGTCCAGCACGGGCAGCAGCACCGCACTGACCTCGCCCCACAAACTGCAATATATAACCGAACCGAGCCCCGGCGAGCCGCGCGCAATCAATGCAACGACGACGGCTTGTGGAAAAGCCGCGGCCGGAGAGCAGGGCAGGGCAGGTGGGCGTGGCGGTCCGGCTCTGGCGCCGCGCCTGGCGCCTCCTCAAGCTTTATAGCGCACCGTGACGGCGGCGCCGCGTCCACGCCGACGGCTACACGGGTGCGTCCTCGCGCTGCTCGGCATCCGCCAAGGCCTGTGGGCGCACACCTGCACGCCGTCTCCCATCTCCGCCTCACTCAGGCAGGCGGGCCACAATGACGCGCGGACAAGTTTCTATATGTGTGATTGGGAGTTCCACTAACAGCGATTTGGCCGGGCGGGGCGGGGCGGCGCCTATGGCACGCCTGTGGCCTGTGGCCCCTATGGCTGCCTACGGCACGCCATTGTCATGACAACCGAGTGGCACCGTCCCGTCCCGTTGCCGATTCACGCCGCCGTATTAGCGAAGGCAGCGCCTGGCAGCGCCCCCGAGCCGCACAAAGGAATGGGGCACTTACAATGCCACCTGAGCCAAGTGGATTAAAT